>JAKOGI010000955.1:255000-267500 GCA_029747015.1 Carnegiea gigantea
AAAACCCGCTATTCGCTATCTAAACAATTATCCGCTACTTGAACCGCTATCCGCTACCTAAATAGTTACTAATCTATATCTATCTATATATATTAAATAAAACAAACACCTTAGAATTTTGACAAGTGTCATTCTCACAAAATTTCCGAAATAACTAAGAGTTTTTGCTTTTTTAAAAAGAAGTTAGTATGTGTACGTATGTGTGTATATATATAACAAAACAAACTCTTTAGAATTTTGATAAGTGTCATTCTCACAAAATTTCTTTTATTTTTTAAAAGGAGTTAGATAATTATGAATGAAAGATTTTTTTTCCAAAAAATGATTTTACAAAATTAGTTACAATTCCAACGATTCTCTTTCCAAATTTTAAAAAAAAAGACAATGCGTAGGAATGATAAAATATTATAGTATATCTCCTTTAATCAAATACGTTAGATTATTTTACCAATACTACTTCCAATGTGACAAAAAATAATATATTATATTATAACATTGTAGTTTTGACGAACAGAATCGCGAAAAAAATTAAAGTTGATTCATGTCAAATGCTATCATGTAAGAGTTTATTAATTTTGATAATATTGATCAATTAGTTCGAAACAACCTCATTTAAGCATAATTTGATGATGGTTAATACTCTTTCATTAAAATTTTAATATCTATGTTGACAATGTGGCCTTCTTTAATTTTACATATAAGTACTAAACCTACTTTTATAGTAAGTTAGTTATTTAATAACTTATAAATATTTTTACTTTCTATGATATATTTAAATAAAATTTAAAAATGAAAAAGATATATCACTACAAAAATTTGTAACACGTAGTATTATTATTATTATTATTATTATCATCATCATCATCATCTCCGTCCATAATCTGCGGACTCAGGGTAATTAAGACGGATGGGGTTGTCACGTTAGTATAGGGTACTGCTAACTAATATTCATGTGATTTGCAAGGAAGAGTCCTTTTCAGAAGCCAACCCAAAAGGGCGGGGGCCACAAGTCAAGGAACATGATTAGGGGCATCAAGCCATCAATTCATTTGATTTTTCAGCAATAAATCACGCTGTGACACCTGATCATTGTGTGTCCCACAACTGTTTTCCTCTTACCATTTATTAACAAATAAATTTATAAATAAAGTTTGTAACCTTCTTTTACTTTATGCATCTCATATGTAAGATGTGATCTGTTTAAGGCTTTAATCTTTGCTGTTAGATTAAGATTTTATTGGTTTTTTCTTATTAAATTAATGAAGCGACATTATTTGATACAGTCACCCATATGTAATTAGGTTAATTAGTTTTTTTCTTTTCATTCTGAATAATAATCAATGTATGCACGGCGGTCATATGAACGTATCTATAAGTCTATGAATTCGCACAAAGGGTGTTTTGTGTGTGTGCCTCAATCCTTCTATCATGTATTGTTCACCATTATTTGAAAGATCTCACCCCCAAGACCATATGGCAAAGTCGTATGAAGTTAAATTTAGGTCAAAATCGAGTTTGGACAATAGAAATATAAAAAATGTTGTGCCCGAGATTCAAAATTCGGACAAAAAATCCATAATCATACCCGACTTTTTCTGAATCTGATAAATTCAGATATTCAAATCAGATAATTTTTTGCCAACTTCATAATTAATATTACGGGTAAAATCCTAGTTTCATTATTAGAAAAAGATTTAGAAAAAGGAGGGTAGAGCACGTGAGGGGGTGGATGCATGTTCACATAACGTGGGAGAGCGTCGGTGTGAATGTGAAGGGAGGGTGATACCAAACAAAAACCACCCCCCATCATCCTCATGATTTCCTCAACAACAGGGGATTTTCCTTCCTATTCGTGACGTAGTTAGCTTGCTTATATAATTTCTTCTTCTCTCCCTCCCAGCTTTTAACTCATCCACCATAAATAATTTTTGTTTTGTGTCGCCAAGATTCGATTCTCCTTTTTCCTAAGTTCAGGTCTCCCCATATATTCTTTGGCATCATTTGTATCATCACTGTACAAAAATTGGTATTTATATCCATTAAAAAATGTATTTTCTTTTACTTGATGTAGCAGTCTGCATGTTTGGGCTTTCATTTCATATTCATTTATTTTTGCAATATTTTATCTGGTATCTTTGTAAAAACATTTTAAGGACAATGTGAAATTGAAAATAAGAATTAGTAATAATATTCACCAATTTAATTTTGTTGGATTTATCTTTGTTTACATAATACCCTCCAACAAAATTTTCAAAATATGAGATACCAAATTGCAATATCTATTATTGTTTATGCACAATTAGTTATATTAAGAATATAAGTATTGTCAGCACGTTAATTAACTTAGGTTAAATTGGTTGACATGAATCTCTATAACGTCAAAATCTACATACATCTACTTGAAAAATATATTATTAGGTTTAAATTTCAGTTGACCGACATTATATAAATTACTACACGCAATATGCAAGGAGTTAAGGTGCTGAATATGTATTCGCGAGAGTGGTTTGATAAAGTTCTAGTTCTGACCATCTTATATAGTATTTTGGCTGCTTTTAAAAATCTTTGTTCACTGAATTCAAGAAAAAACAATCTAATATGACTCGTAGTCTCCAGGGCAGTAGCCCGT
The DNA here is from genome assembly GCA_029747015.1 of Carnegiea gigantea. NCBI lineage: Eukaryota > Viridiplantae > Streptophyta > Magnoliopsida > Caryophyllales > Cactaceae > Carnegiea > Carnegiea gigantea. The sequence continues at coordinate 257,630 of JAKOGI010000955.1, forward strand.
TACAAATAAACCTTAAATTAATTTTCATTTCCAGGCATGGGAAATAATTGCACGATGTAATATAGAGCTACAAAAAAATCAACAATAATCACCAATACATGAATATATTTTTAAAGAAAGGAGTTTTGAAAGTATGTCATTAGTTGTAGGCTTGGCAAAACTTACGCGAAACTCAAAACCTAAACCGAATGATCCGGATCGATATCCAGCCTGACATCCGAAATATCCAAATTGATCCCAACCGAACCATACCCGACCCGAAATTTTTTACAAAGTTGCTTATTTTTGCATGACAAGCGTATCGAATCAAAAAGCGGTTAACCGACCCGAACTGATGTTCATCTGACCCAGACCGAACCAACTCGAAATGTCACTAAATATAATCCGATCCAAACTTAAACTGATCTATATTCGAATCAAATGATCTATTTACCAATATAGTGGGGTAGAAACCATTGTTATATCCGACAATCAAATATTGTACAGAAACATTGGATACGTTTGTGGCCTCAGCCCAAACAATCGGCCTAAAATACATTGGCCCAGTCGAGAATAACAACTTACTGATGTGCTCTTGCGTAAATTCTAGCACTGTGGTACGCGTGGAGTGTTGCTTAGGAACTTGATCTGGCACTAAAGGGAACGGGTTTGACTGTGGTGGCTGCAGGGTTTGCCTCGAATGATCTCTTTACAGTGTTTACCTTTCTATCGTCTTTTTTTGAGAACATTTTGCTTAGTTTTGTTTTTTTAAATGTATATATTCTGTTACTCAAATTTGATTTATATATTAAAGGTTATTCTAATGTTCATTAAATCAAATTAATTAGATGCCCATCAAAAAATATTCTACTAGTTATTAAAGTTACATATTTTGGTGTCCATTCAAAATTATTCTAGAGTTCAATAAATGATTATGTACATTGTCTATTATTTTAGTTTATATTTTTTGTTACTTGTCATTGTTATTTAATTACGAATAGTGGTTATTTTAAATTTTCAACATACAGTTCTTTAGATAATCAACAAAATGGTACAAGGCTGATTTTTTTATTTTTTTTTTTTTGCGGGGGGAAGAAAAAAGGTACATTTGCATTTATATTGTTCATCAAGCAGTAATAAATTGTTTAGTAAAGAGTATTTTATTGTCTACTAAAATGTGTTCTAATGATGAATATAAATAACTTAGTTGTCAACAAAAAAATATAAAAATTTACACTAAGCAATGTTCTAATGTATGTCAAAAGTCAAACCATTGTGTACTAAACTATGTTCTACTATGCAGTAAATATTGTTGTATCATATGCTAAATGTTGTTATCTTATATAGTAAAATATTATTTTATTATCCGCTAAATACTATTATATTTCACACTAAAACAATGTAAAAATGAATAGGGATGTATACATTTGACAAGCTTAGATGAAAAAAGGCCACAATTTAAAATCTTGAATCTCAGAACATCAAACTTCATGAAATTATTCCAATTTCATTCAAAATAACCTATTATTCATTAAAAATTAACCTACTATTTCCTAAAAAATCAACCTAGTATTCACTAAAAAGTATATGAAAAGTTTTATTACAAAAGAGTATTCTGTCATTCACCAAAAACTATCCTATTCTACACTAAAATATTTATGTGTGAATTAAACTTAGGTTAATAAAAAATGTTACAAAACTAAGTAAATATTACAAAAAATTAAAAAACAGATTTCGTCATACATTAAACACTGTTCTATTATACATTAAACCATCATTTTTTTATAAACCAAACACTATTATGTTGTATACTATAATAGTGTAAAAATGAACATGGATGTATATATCTGATAAAATTAGATCAGAAAAAACCATCATAATTTAAAATATTGAGCCTCACAATATCAACTCTATGAAAGTCATTCCAATTCCATTCAAAATAACTTATTGTTCATTAATAATCAACCTAATATTCAAAAAAAAAAAAACCTATCATTCACTAAAAATATATGAAAAGTTTCATCACAAATTAAAAGAGCATTCTATTGTTCACCAATAACTATTCTATTCTACACTAAGATTTTTATGTGTATTAAACTTGGATTAATAGCATTTGTTGATAGATTGAGTAATATTGCAAAAAACTAAAAAAGTGAAATTCCTCAACAAAATTAAAGACAAATAGTGAAATATATAATACTACTAAAAACAAATGAAAAACTAAGTAAATATTAACAAAAAAGAAGCAAAATTCCTGGAAAACATTGAAGATAAATAGTGAAATATATAGCACTACTAAAAGCAAGCAAAATATATACAAAAACTTAGGGAAGAGCAGTAGAGGACTCACACCTTTGACCCTGTGCAACTACGGCTGTCAAAAGTTAACCCGATAGATTACCAACCCGAACGCAAAATTAAGTGGGTTTGGATAAAGGTTTTCAACCCATTTAATTAAATGGATTGACAGTTTAACCCGTTTAATTAATTGGGTTAGATTCAAGTTGAGAATTTTAACACGAAACAATATCTATTTAACCCGTTTAATTAAATAGATTAAATAAGTTGATCCGTTTACCCAATTACCATGTAATTTTGGGGAGAATTGTGAAAATGTGGCGCTTAATCAAGTTGATATTTGTTTTGTGATTATAGTTCTTGTGAATTATAGACAATGATTGCATTATAGTGCTATATTAAAGTCAAAAAATTGATTTATAATGCTAGTAATCATGTTTTAGTCAAAATTATTAAGCGGGACCGGATAACCTAAATCTGACTCGTTTATTTTAAACGGGTTAATGGATAAATTTCAGGTCAACCCGTTTTGAAAAATAAATGGGTAAAGGTCAAGGTTTTTAACCCGTTTAATAAACGGGTAAGGTTCAGGTCGAGGATTTCTCAACCCGTTTAAGTTCGACACGAAAACGAATTTAACCCGATCTGACTTGTTTGGCAGCCCTATGTGCAACATTAAACAACTTCTCCACCAGCACACCAACGTTCAATTCTTGTAGTGATTTGCCCCCAAAAAATAAACAATATACATAACATGTGGCTTTGGCATACATAAATCAAGATGCGTTTGATTTCGGGTGTGGTCAATGTTACATGTACAATGCTTTTGTATCTGAGCATGTATGATACAATTTATTAGGTAGAAATAATGAGAACTTTGAAAGAGGGGATGAGAATTTTTGAAGTAGTAACAAAGGGAGAATCGTTTACTATCACAATTGAGTTTTTTTCAGTTTAATGATAAGTTGGTTATTTTACTGGGCTTTCATTAGGGATGAAGAGTTAAACGTATGTATATAGAGAGGGGTTTTTTTCAAGTGATCGTTTTATTGGGCTTTTAGGGACAGCCTATAAAGCTAACGGACGTATGGAGAAACATTAGATACAAGTACCCGAGGCCCAAGGCCCGTTTAGCTATGATTATGAAAGATTAGTACCTCTTCAATAATCGTTTTTTTTTAACACCAAAAACGAAAAAACAAAATTATGGACTCTTTGAAAACTGCATCGTACTTTTTTAAAAATTAAAATAGTTTTTTAAGGGTCGTACTGGCGAAGACTAGAAGCAATCTCTTGTTGTACGAGTGGCATTGCATTAACTTCAACTCAATTAAGAAACGGAAGCAAAGTAGATTCCATATAGTAGTGTAGGGTCTTGTCTTGCTGCTGATATCTTGTTGGATTCGTTTTCAATATGCGATTATGCATGCATTCTTGCGAATTACACGATAAGAAGGTTGGTTATATATTCTAATAGTGACCAATAAAGTTTTTATGTTGCAGATTATGTTTAAATTTAGATCGAACTTTGTGATAAGTCGAAATTTTGGACAAATGCTCCATTTATTTACTTATTGCTCATTCAATTCCAACTTTTTCAAATTATTAAGGCCCTGTTCTTTTCATGGGTCAATTCTAAAATACCAACCTCAATCCACTTCAACCCACTTCCACTATTTTAACCAAATTTAATTTATCACATAAAAAAATTCTACCCACTTCAACCTCTTTCAACCTATTTCAACCCACTTCAACCTACTTCATCCTTTTACCCACTCCAATTTACATACGAAAAGCACAGGCCCTAACTCCTTGGTTGTTTATTTTTTTGGATAGAAAACAGGAATGCTCATTCAATTAACGAATAATCACATTGCAGGTAGCATGAGCAAACAAGCCACAAATAAAATCTGGGACTTCGTCCAACCAAACTCGAATGGTCGAGTTAAGAGGTTGGGCGTGCGCTATGGTGTGTGCCACCCTATTTCCCATTTTCTTAACATGGTTGAAAGAACAAAATTCAAATCGACTAGCTATATGTAAAATGTTCTGAATTAGCAGGCCTAACTCATTATTCGGACATTTTCGCTTCTTCAGCTTCGAGGTAAGACTCTGACAATCGCCCTCCATAATAACAGAAGAAACACCATGCTCCAGTGCTTGCTCCATAGCCCATTTGCATGCCTTAGCTTCTACATATTCCGGCTCCACACATCCCACGTTCTGGTTGACAGCTGCCCTCCAAACTGCCCCTGTGCTGTCTCGAATTACAACTCTCATCCCGTGACCCTATTCATCCAATTTTGCACCAGCGTAATTCGCCTTCACAACACCAAACATGGTGTTTGCCAGACAGAAGGAGACACGATAACGCCAGGCTTCACCTTCTCTTGCGTAGTTATGAACTCAACCACTAGTTTCAGAGCTTTGCTGGCCAAGCTAGGCAGATTATAGTCGGGTTGCCCAAACACCCAGTCGTTCCTTGCGTGCCAACACGCCCATGCGACTGCAACAAACTGCCCCCATCTGCTTCCCTCAGCTGCTTTGGCCACCATGAAAACGTCCACCACGGCTTGGAAGTTGGTTGCCCACAAACTTTCTACAAAGCCACTACACAAAGCCCGTGCTAGACTGTAATCAAACAAAGCATGCTTAGCCGACTCCTCCCACATCCCACAAATGTCACAGGTGCAATGCATGCTCGGGATTCTTCTGGCAAGGGCTGCTCTAGATGGCAATATATTGAGCACCGCTCTCTATGCAAATGGTTTAATTTTTGGGGGGATGACGAGGCTCCATAAGTCCGCCCAAAAGGTCTTCAGGCATTCACTACTGCACGTCAGCACATCCGACCCCTTTAATTGTTGGATCATATGGTAAGCAGATTTAACCGAAAATTTTCTGTCGGGAGAATAATGCCACATAATCCTATCACGCGGCCAAGAGTTGCACATCGGGATGGATTTTATAATGTCTGCGTCAACAGGTAGAAAGATATGGTCAAGGATATGATATCTCCACTCACCTCGATCTCTGTCAATCAAGTTTGCAACTCGGATCAAGGAGAACTCATTTTTCTTCGGCGTAATAAGCTTAAACGAGTTCGGCCACGGGATCTATTTAGCTTCCCAAATATTCAACGTGAAGCCATCACCTACTAACCACCTCGCACCCTTGTCAATCACCCATCCGGCGCTATGTAAACTCCTCCAAATATAGCTTGGCCTATTTCCCAACCCCACCTTAAGAATGGCACAATGAGGGAATTATCTAGCTTTGAGAATCTTGAAAATAAGGGAGTGTTCAGCATGAATAAGCCTCCAAATTTGCTTAGCTAATAGAGCAGTATTAAAGTGCTCCATGTCACGAAATCCCATTCCTTCCTTCAGCTTGGACATGCATAGTTTCTACTGTCCTATCCAATGAATCTTCCTCGAGTCCTCTTTTGCACCCCACCAGTATCGATTGATCATGGATTGTATGTCTTGGCAGAAATCCTTTGGGAGCCTGAAGACGTTCATGGCATAGGTAGGAATTGACTGAGCAACAGCTTTAACAAGTACTTCCCTACTGGCCCAAGACAGATTTTTCCCCAACCAACCCTTAATCCTTTTGGCAATACGATCTTTGATAGGTGCGAAAGCTTTCTTTTTGGACCGACCACTATGAGTGGGCAAACCCAAGTACTTCTTGTGAGATGACACTTCCCGCATGTCTAGTGTAATAAGGATTTCATCCCTGTAGCTTTGGGGTATTGCTTTGCTGAACACTATACTTGATTTGCGAAAGTTATCTTGTTGTCCCGATGCCCTCTCATACTGATCCAGGATCAACTTCACAGTCTGCGCCTGCTCAATCTTAGCGTTGCAGAACACCGGAGAATCATTTGCAAATAAAAGATGAGATACAGCCGGGGCTCCACTACATACCTGAAGATCAGAAATCCTCCCTTCAACCGCTGCACGATTCAAAAGACATGACAAAGCTTCGGCACAGAACAAAAACAGATACGGAGATATCGGATCACCTTGTCGAAGGCCCCACTTGGCTTGACAAAACCACGCGGTTCTCCATTAATGATGAAAGAAAGTGTTGCAGTTTCCACACACCGCATGACAAGGCCGACCCAGGTATGGCGAAACCCCATTTTAAGCATGACACCCCGTAGGAAGCTCAATTCGATCTTATTATAGGCTTTCGACATATCCAACTTAAGCACCATACTGCTATTTGCTCCAGAATGGCATTTTATAGAGTGAAACACATTGAACGTCACTAAAATGTTATGAGTGATCAGACGCCCCGGAGTAAAAGCGCTCTGATTATCTGAAATAATATCTGGCAGAATCACCTTTAGGCGATTTATAATCACCTTGGTGACTAGCTTATAGCAAACATTACAGAGATTGATTGGGCGGAACTCAGCAGTTCCAGTCGGATGCTGTTTCTTAGGGATCAGAATGACATGTATATGATTAAATTTCGGGGGTATATGCTCTCCATTCAAAATAGCAAGGACTGTATTAGACACCTCCTTTCCCACAATGTCTCAGTATTTTTGATAGAAAAACGGATTTAACCCATCTGGTCCTGGAGATTTGCTTGGGTGCATCTGGTTGATTGCTTGAACAATTTCATCTTCTGTATAGGGGTGACAAAGGGACTCATTCATTTCATCGGTGACAATTGGCTCAACTTGATCAATGATCGCATCCATTTGCGAGGGGTTTGAAGAGGTGAAGAGTGCAGAAAAATAGTCTACAACCATTTGTTCGAGACCCTCCTGGCTCAAATAAGTCGTACCATCCCCGCCTCTTAGTTCAGCTATAACGTTTGATGCATGCCTACCATTCGCACACTGATGGAACCACCCCGTATTATAATCTCTGTACTGCATATAATTGACCCAAGACCGTTGCCACCACATGGCCTCTTCACGCCTTTTCCACTCTCTAAGTTTTACAAATAATTCCTTTTTCCGTCCCACATCGATGTTCCTTTGAGATCTTCTGTACATCTCCTAATCTCATGTTGGACATGGCCGAACTCATTTTTGTTCCATTCAATTAAATCACCCATGCACTGATCAAGTTTCCCCATGCACCTCACTGCTGCATTCCCTTCGTTACCATTACTCCAAGATGCTTTGATGATGTCTTCACATTTCTCATCAAGGGCCCACATATTCTCGAACCTCCTCCTCCTTCTAGCTTTCCTGTTTTGACGAGAATCAAAGCATTTCAATAGGATGGGGAGATGATCTGACATATCATTATCAATATGCATTACTTTTACAAGAGGAAATAGCGTAGACAATTCAAAAGATGCGCAAAATCAGTCCAGAATTTCTTCCACTAAGGCATCCCCCCTCTGACCATTCCACAAGTAAACTTATGGCCCGAATAACCCAAGTCATAAAGATCACAAGCCTCCCAGGTGGTTCTAAAAGCTTCCAGCACTGCCCGGGATTTTGTGGTCCACCTTGCTTTTCATAGTTATACAAGATCTCATTTAGATCGCCACCAATGAGCCACGGCAGATATGAGTGGTGGCATAAGTCCGAGATTAGATCACAGGTTTTCAGTTTATTATGGGACTCTGGAAAACCATAAATGCCCATAAATCGCCATTCCGATGACATTGATGCCCATTTTACGGATACGTCGATATGATTTGCTGCCATAGATAGCAACGAGACTTGTAACCCGCCCTTCCAAAACATAGGAAGCCCACCCGATCGTCCTCTACAATCCACAGCAACCCCCGTATATCCATCAAACTGCCCCACAAGCCTTAAGATATCAACAGAAGAAGGTTTGGTTTCAGACAGGAACACCAAACACGACTTATAACTCTCCACAAGACTGTGGAGGTCTTTAACTGCCTGAGTCTTGCCAAAACCCGGCAGTTTAAACATAGGAGACTTATTGCCCTCGGCGGGGTTGCTGTGCAACCACCGCCCCTTCGATTTTTGTGCATGCCTGCACTACCTTCTTCTCTGTGATTTTTGCTCTTCTATCCTCCTCCCTTACTACAGCACCTTCTAGAGTCTTTCTCTTGAACATTTCAGACTCCGTGGAAACAATATTGTTGTCATCAATATTCATCATGGATGTAGTGTCAGTAACTAAGGGGTTATTGAAGATTAATTTTGTTTTAATCTTCCTCGTCTTCCTGCTTTCACGAAAAGCTTGCAACAATTGTTTCTCTTCTTGTTTCTCATATTCACGTCCACGCCGATTCTTTTTGATAGGAGAAGCTCTCAACTTTGGTCCATAGGGAAGTGACGTCTCAGGCACACTATCATCATATAATTCATATCCTTATATATGTGACCCAACATTCCACATGCATAGCAGAACTTTGAGAGTCTCACATACTTAATATCGAACCACACAGGTACCCCATACACCGTAACCCTAATACCCCTACGTAAAGGTTTTCTAATATCAATGTCAGCCATAAAATTTAAGGATTTATCCATTCCTACCAGGTTATCCTTATCAATTCCCACAAACTTACGCATCTAGTTCGCAATGCATTCAGCAAACGCCTTTGTTTGTTTCAACCCCAGCACATTGTATACCTTAATCCAAAACCTAGCGGTATCGAAAACAACGTCCGAATGCTTCTTGAAACCCGTTAGTTCCGTCAGCAGCAAAGTATGACCATCAAACGCCCAAGGGCCATCGTTCAGCACCGTATCTTTATCCGCTTTCGAGAAGAACTGGAAGATAAACAGATTTCGATGGAGTTCTTTTGTGATAAGGCCCCTCGCCGGCTTCCAAATGTTTTTGAACGTCGACTTCATAGCCCCAACATTGAATGAATTTGTTGTGTATAGTCTTCCGATCAGACTCAAAGCAATCTGTTTTGCTTTCTCGTCATCCACCTCTTCATCGAATTCAAGCACATCCTCTTCCTCCTTCGTTAGTTTCAGGTTTACAATAGCATTCTCAAGATCCGACTCCATAGCTGCTATTGGGACTAGTGCTTCCCAGTATGGCTTCAATATTTCAACCCTAATCCACACAAACAATAGCAAGGACACCCAAATCACACACCGGTGATAGCCGTACTGCTCACGAAGAGACCGCCTGAACCACCAAGAGCCCTATTATGATTAAAGAGCCTCATAAATATCCTAATAACCCGACTTCATTTCAACCTGGCATTTTTTTGTCTGGGTCGGGGGGTTATAATTAAGAAAGTTCTCACATCCAAATTCATAATAACTAGATAAATGGTAGAAACCAAAATGACATTAAATACGTTAATCATAGAAGGCATTGTAAACATGTTCATTAAAACAAAATAGATTTAAAAGTAGGGTTTTTTTTTCTTATTTATATACTAATGTTCATTGATAATAGTTACATATCGATCATGCTAATTACATTGGTAATTATCTACATTTACATTGTCTTATAAGTTGTGTTTGTAGAAAAAGTAAGAACTGATATTATATATTAGTTAAACCAAGACTAGCAATCTTATTCATTAATGTGACAGTAGATATCAAGATACATATACCTCTATGCTTCTATGTTGTTTTAAGTGTTTTGTTTATATTATCTTTTGTATATCCAAAGTA
>JAKOGI010000955.1:275000-282500 GCA_029747015.1 Carnegiea gigantea
CCAATAAATTCTATCAAACAAAATCACAAAGATCGGCGACATCAAGAGTAATCAGTTGAGGACGAACCGTACAATCTTAATACACTATATCTAGCCATTAAGTGACAGAGAGTTCAACGACACTATCTTTTCTCACAAATTTATGCCGCAAATACGTAAAAGAACCTCATTAAATCAGTATCTACCATGATATGGCTCTTTGAAGACAAGTTATTGATTGAAATCAAATCAGGTAGATTCTAACAAGCAAAATGACAAAGAACAAAATAAATGTGACAACTATAAGAAGCAAACCACACCCATGCAAATTCCCATGCATTTTCAAAACTTTATTGCTAATTAAGTGTATGATCATTAAACAACATGCACACTTGCCAAGAAAATCCCAATTATGGAGTTGATCATAGTGAAAATGAGTGGACAACACATGAGAACAAGCTCTTTGAGAATGCTTTAGCTGAACTAGATCTAAGTTCTCCCTGCTTGTTCCAAAGTATCAATGCTATTCTGCCTTCCAAAACTCTTGATCAAATCAAGATCCACTTTGAAAAACTCATCGAAGATGTCATGGCAATTGAGAACGATCAGGTTCCTTTGCCAAATTATGGAAGAGTTCATCGAGCTGACAATAATCATGAACATAAGGGTGTTCCGTGGACCGAAGAGGAGCATAAGTAACTTCTTAAACCCTAGTTGGCCAAATTAGTATCTTTATTTTATATGCGTGTGTTCCAAGCATTCTATTGTATCTCCTCTGTTGCACTGTTGCTCTAGCTGTTGTCGTTTTGTATGTCGTTGCTATTGTTTTTTGTCGTGTTGTTGCTGGTGTTATTAATTTCCTTGTTATATACACATCCATATTTATACGTTTTAAAAACTGACAATTGTACAAGTTTACAATTTTTGTCGTAAACAGTTATTTTGTGAATGCTTATAATTGTGGGCCCCTCATTATCCAACGGCCATTGATAAATATTTCTTTTTCTTCTTTTTTTTGGGGGGAGCGGGGGGAATTGAAGGGGGTGATCAATCGTGTTTATCCTAGCTACAGTTACTTGCCTAACTAATTAGTTTAATTCTTATAAACAGGTCATTCCTTGTAGGATTAAGCAAGTTTGGAAAGGGAGAATGGAGGAACATATCAAAGTACTATGTCCCAAGCAAGACTCCATCCCAAGTGGCCAGCCATGCCCAGAAGTACTTCAGGCGAGTCAAGTGCTCAACCCCAATCGAGAAGCGTCGACACAGCATCCATGACATTAGGATCCATAACTCCTCCATTGTCGAAACTCCTGCGAGGTACCCCAACCACCATGCCTTCATCGCTCATATCGTTCATGATCGACTCCATCTTGACCCTTCCACCACCAGCAGCAGCAGCAACAACAACTCCTCTCAGAATTTATCTGCATCTACTTTTCTTAACCAAGCTAATTATCCTTATTCTCATCACTAAGCCCCCTTTAAATGCAGTTAATCTCATTACTTATAGGTCTTTCGAAGATAGTCTTGTGCCTGTTACTATAATCAAGTTATTTATGTCTCGACTTTCCATCCATATCAGAAATTAAGATGTACTCCGGTTTCATTTGTTGTCTTACTTGGTGAGATCTAATAATAAAATAAATTAATCCATGAAGTTTGTCAACATTTGTCCATTCTAGATAGTATGCCATGTAACGTTAAGAAGCCAATTGGAACAGACTTTTTGAAAAACAAAATGTAGATTTTGACTTTCTAATGTTATTTTTAGTGTAGGGGGGGGGAACGCATATATATTTTAACTCTCTAATTTAATTTTTTTGTATGGAGAATGTTAGAAGTCAAACGTAATCATCATTTATCTGATACGTCTTAGACTTTAACACATAAAACAGATCGATAGGAACAAGTTTATCCAACTTGTAGAATTCAATTTTCTTTTTTTGGGGGGATAACAGTTGATTGACTAATAAAGTTTTTATAATTGGTTTGGATAAAGATAAAGTTTTTGTAATTATTACCAAAGGTATGAGTTTTTGAATTTATGTGTCTTCCCTTTACACAAAAACAAAAAGAATTTATCAAAACTTTTTTACGGGTTAGTCGGGCACATAATTGCAAGTCCTAAAATGAAATTGCTAATTATATTATAAACATTGTGCCTCCATCCCTGAAAATGTATGATAAAAAAGCTAGTAAAGTCATCTCATAAATTAAAATATGTACAGGTTTTTAAAAATCTTTTCCTTGTTACTGTAATCGAGATTTTTTTTTTTTTTAAAGGAAGAGAATTTACAAACTTTTATTTATAAATATCATATCTACAAGGCTGCGACTATTCAAGCTCCCACTTAAAGCAAGGGATCTTAAGATCACATTTTTAAGTTTTAACTAATAACTAGTTTTAAGAATCTATGCGATGCATAGGTAAGTTCATATGTTTTTTAATTGTGGTAATTGTTTATAGTTTGATATTAGGAATATTACAATGAAAATGTGTTAAAAGGAAAGACAGTCTTACACCCAAAAAATTATTTTACTTACTTGGACTACTCTTGTACTCTGAAATTTTTAAATTAAAAAAAAAAACTGGTAAGATTTTACTTGTTACAAGAATAACATGTATTAAAGATACATAATCTTACCGTTATTAATTGTTGATGCTGACTTGAACTCTCGTGTTTTAAAAATCGAAAGCAAATTGATACCTTTTAATAGTAAATTTTGGTAGTATTTTCTTGTATATATGTAAGCTTTATAACTATAATTGTATTGCATTTAATATCTTTAGTGTTCCATAATTACTTATTTTTATATTAAAATAGATAGGAAAAAATAATAACGATAAAACTCAAATATCTTTTATAATTTCTCGATGATAATAATAATAATAATAATAAATATATTTTTATGGTAAATAAGATATACAATATCAGAATATATGTATATGACTATGTGCTTTTGTGATAGTCCATATTAATAGTAAATGTTCGGCAAAAATTGGAAACAAAAAATGCGCAATAAATTATCCATAACCAGTTCATATATTTTGTTCCAGTGCAATACATTGTTTTTTTTTTTTTTTAATAAGAATGTAATACAATGTTTTTGGTAATATTGGAGGTGAAATCAGTAATACGATTTCTTTTGATCAAAAGTATATAATATAATGTTTCATCATTATTGAGCAGTGTCTTTTTCTTTATTTGGAAAGAAAATCTTTAACATTGTAATTAACTTTTTTGGAGGAAAAAGAAAACCTTTCACTTGTAATTAACTAACTCCATTTTTAAACAAAAATAAAAGCCTTTCATAACTTGTTATGAAGTAAAATGGAAGCTCCCAAGACATGGTTGCTTGCTTCCCACCTTCCATCCCAGATCCCATTGCCGTTATAATTTAGAAATTAGAAAAAATTAATGTAACTGTGAATCCAATGGGCATTTTGTCCATATTTTAACTACTCCTGTTTATTCTCTTCTTAGAGAAAGAAGATTCTGTCCTTCATAACATACTCATTATTATGCAACTCCATCATGTGCAAATAAACCTCCTAAATGAATTGTAAACTCACAGATTCTTGATGCTAGTTTATCAGTATTTGCTTTTAATTGGGGATTGAGGAGCTGTTTGATCAGTTCCAAGACCCAATGATTGTAGAATCGGAATATCGTCGATATGATCTTACATTCAACTAAACCGATATAAATTATTGTAAAACCGAAAGTCACAGAAGCTTGAGTTGAACCAAACATCAATTGACCCAATGCATGCCTAGCTTTACCCACACCGACTTATCTAATATAAACATGCTTTAATCTACTTAATAACTAACTCGATCGTAGACTCAATCCGAACAACCAATTTGCCAGGCCTAAATTATAACTTGCCACACTGCATCAGCAGTTCAAAAATCGGCTTAATGACACCTAAATTTTTCTGCACAAGAACACAAGAGCAGCACCCAAATTTGATAGAACTTGAGTCACCATTAGCATGGAAGACAGACCGGCAACGGAAAATAAGTGGTCAAATGTTTTCCCAGCAAACGTGGGAAGAAGAAAAATCAAAGCACATCAACTACAAGGAACAAGAACAATCGATCCCTTTCAAAGCTCTCAATATGAGACTCTTTTTGGTAATCTTTGAGGTCAAAACAATGCTGAATGAATTGCATCTAACATATAGACATGGCTGAATATTCTTCAATCCCCAAAATCAGCCAACTATGCCGCAGCAGCATCGTGACTAATTCAACACACGAAATGACGAAAACACGGTATGAGATAACATACACTTATTTTCCGGGGCCTCTTCTTTATTTTCTTGTAAACCTTCTAGCTGGATAACAACTTTACAATCCTATGTATGACTCCAGAGATACAGTGGATTATGGCACAAAAAGAAAGGTCAAAACAAGGGGAGCGGAGAAATTTACAAGACAGGGCAGAGAGGATGAGGAACAGGCTGCCGACCTTTTCTTAATGCTATCAACGGAAGGCATCGGCTATGTTGTGAGACGTGAGAACCCATCTTCCATGCAAGATGTGACCCTTTAAAAACAGCTCGGTTTCTCTTTCCAGGAGCAAAAATAAGCACTTGAGCTTTCTCTTCATTATTGCCAACTAAGAACCCCACCAGCACTGGCCGGTCAGCCGGTCCAAGCTAGGATTAGCTCCTCTCGGCCCACACGAGAGACTGGGCTATGCTGTGCTGCCTCCATCTGGAGCCAGAAGGCATTGGTCTCTCGGGCATAGAGCATATTAGAAAAACAAACGAGAAAGACGATAGACACAGACTCAAGTGGCCCAAAACAGGCTAATTTGCGGACCAATATAGCCAAAGAAACAAGCTTATGTTCCTCGACTAAAATCAGTTGAGCAACCCATATATGAACCCACCAGTTATGCATGTCTTGTTTGACTATTTGTGCCCTCTCAGATCAGCCAAAAGGCAAACCCACCTTGGTTGACACATGCCCGGGTCACTCAGGTAGGCCCACTTCATCCGGCAACTGGCTATCACTAACCCCGCATTTTCCCCTTTCTTAACGTTTCCTTTTCCTTCACATAGCCCTGACCAATTTTAGCGTGGATCTGATGTAGCCCACGCATAAAGAACCTCAAAGCAAGTCTTGACTTGATATGCACAAAAGCGTTGCACATTTTGACCTCTCCAGACCTGCCAACAGCAGAGTCCATAAAAGGTTGTGCTGTGTAATCCTCATAAATTGATGGACTCATTTGTAAGATCCATGGGCCAATGGGTTTTAAGCCATGAAATTAACCAATCAAAGAAGCACTAAATTCTATGGACAAAGGATAACAATGAAAGGTGAAAAAAATTGCCATTTGCATACCTGAGCAGAATGACAAAGTCTCTTCTTCCTTTGCAACTGATATGAATCACGTCTTTGGATACTCCATGCTATTCCGCTTCCTCTTACTCGACCTTGAAAAGAACCATATATTTGCCCAGCTCTTCTTTCTCTGCTTAACAGGCTGTCCTTTAACGTCCTTGTTTTCGACAAGATCAGTCATATACTGAACAACAGCCTAAGGAACATACAAATAGAAAAAGTGTTATCAATCCTCCATGAAACCACGATAATATTCCCAGAACTAAGAACCAATAAAGAAAGCTGCAAATTTATACCTGTGCACCCTTTTCAGCAATGTGTCTCGGTGGCACTTCCAAAGGATTTTGGTCAGCACGAAGCACAGTTAATCGTTTCAAAAACCTGAATGATTCAGGCAGGACTCGGATCTGGTTGTTGCTGATATCAAGCTCTTCCAACATCTCTAGGTTCCCAAGTGACCTCGGGAGAGAGCGCAGATCAGCAAAGTTGTTGCTGACATTTAGCTTGACAAGGGAAGTGGCAAAACACAGGCTCTCAGGAACGGACTCAAGCTCATTAAAGCTCACATCAAGTTCCCTCAACTTGTTTAAGGTTGACATCGTAGTGGGTAGCTGTCTAATGTTATTGTACCGGACAGTGAGAATTTCAAGGGAGCCAATCTTTCCCACAGCTTCAGGGAGGGCTTTTAGTCGGTTATAATCCAAGCGGAGCTCCTGAAGAGAAGAGCATTGACCAATCGTATGCGGGAGCTCTTCTAAATCATTGGTTTCCACATTCAGTCTCTTAAGGCTAGCCAAGGACCCAATTGTGTCAGGAAGGGATGACAACTGGTTAGAGCTCAAATCAAGCTCCTCAAGCCGGACCAACCTACCAATACTGGGAGGGAGACTAGCCAAATTATTACCCCTAAGATCCAGAAAGATCAGATTCAAAAGATCACCTATGGACTCAGGGAGCTGAGAAATTCTGTTTGAATGTAAATCCAATCTCTCAAGGGAGGAAAGACCTCCAATGGTGTCTGTTAACGCCACAATCCGATTCTCTGACAAATCAAGAGAGACCAAACTTGACAGCTTACCAATCGAATCAGGCAGCCATTCGACTTGATCACCCAACTTGCCCTGAAGATTAAGCTCCAGGGTGCCCTTCTTTGCACAGACTTCAATCAAGCTTGCAAGCTTAATCAAACTCAGTTTCTCACCATCTTGAGCTACACATAAGAAAAATATACCAATTCAAAAATTAGAAATCCGGAACCTATCCATAAAAGCAACTAAACCCCAATTCCCCACATCCCCAAACAGCATAAGTGAGTATTCAAACAATAATATTAAAAGCCAAACTTTCCACAAGATCCACCAATCAAATTGAAGAAAAGAAAGAAAGGACAAACAACTAAATAACACAAGGAAACAAGAGAATTTTCACCTGAACAAGTGGCAGTCTTGAGGGTGGAATCAAATATTTGAGGGGCAGCGGCCTGACTGCCAAACCCATCACCATGAAAAGTAGCTTTGGAATTCTTGACATAGCTATCATCCCTCGTAAGAAGCTCCCTACTGCTCCTAGGAGGCACCTTCTCGAAGTAGAAGCTGCTCGAAGAAGCACTCAATGAATCCAAATCCCTAGATTTCAAGCCAGATCCATTTGGCCCACTAACAAATTCTCTCTCCTTAACCCTAGAAGAAGACTGCCTAGAACCAGAACCAGGCGAAACGCATTGAGAAGCTCTCTGAATCAAATCGTCAAACGCCTCGTGTGCGTTTTCGAGATCGAGTAAATGGAGGGCCTCTCTCTTCTGCTCTCTGCACTGGAGCTGAACCAAACGCCTCTGCATCTCCTGGTAAATGAAGAAGAGCTCTTCAGGAACTCCTTTACCTTTGGTTTGTTTGGCCATGGCGTCCAATTTTTGCTGTTCTTCTCTCTCAACGTTTCGTATCAGCGTTTTCGCAGCCTCCACCTCCTCAATCCCCGGACGAGGTGGCAAAGACCGGTGCATCCTCATAATCTCCGCCACCAACCCATCCACCGTCTCCGCCGCCGCAGGGTTAGAATTGTCCATCATCACGAGAGAACAAACAACCCCAGATCGAGGAAAAGAAAACCAACAAAAGGGAAATAAAGATTACCCAGAAAAAAGTAGAGAATTTTGGGGATTG
>JAKOGI010000955.1:287500-335000 GCA_029747015.1 Carnegiea gigantea
ATTTCGCTTCAACATCAAAAACTCCCTCATTCTGAACTGATGGAAGAACTCAAACCCTCAGCTTTTGAATTAATGGAGGACCTTGATTACAATGCCTGACCTTGGCACTGAGTATCTCCTTCTCAAGAGGCTTTTGACAATTCATACTCCCTTTTGATTATAACCTTATGATAACTTGTGACAATTCATCATCTTTGTCTTTTTTATCCTTCAGAAGCTAATTTTAATTTCTTGTCTTTTCTCCTTTTGCATCTTCCTTGAGGATGATGGCTCATGAGTTGGGTCAATCCCTTATACTTGTTTTCATAAGAAATTATACACACACTTACGATTATTTTTTTAAAAAAAAAAAAATACATTTTCCGATGTGCACTTTTAGTAAGAAATTTTTGAATACAGATTGTGTGAAAATCAATGTTGGCAAGATTTTTAACTTAGATAATTAATGACGAGTCTTAATAATTTTATCAATTATATTGGCTGACAGTCTGACACGCATAGATCTTATGCAGTCGCATGCGATGAAACAAAGACGTACTTACGTAATATAAGTGGCGCTCAAAATGCATGCATGTACACAAGCACTCCCTGAATTGATAGAAGACGAGCATAACACTTGGAAAAAGAAGTCAAATGTTAATGGGATACCCGCGCATGTATATATAGGACAATTTTTCTGAAGATAGGTGGCTTGGTTAATAATAAAAATTGGTGAAGGATTCAATCATAAAATCATAAATAGTTTTAAATAACACTCAAATTAGTTTTTTTTTTTTTTTTAGTGGTCAGTCAAAATAATTTATTTCCACTATGGAAGGCTATACTATTATTGAGGTGCCTACCTTAATAGAGGTATGAAGACGTGTATTTGTAACAATAATTAGGATTACAAGGGCACATGGGTAACACATCAAGGCCCAATATAAATACAGCTATATATTTACACTATTACACCTCTCAATCTGTACGGGGTGCAACTACAGAGAGATTGGTCTTGAACTGATGGAACTTCTGTGATGTCAATCCTTTAGTGAAGATGTCAGTAACTTGAGAATGAGTAGGAATATATTTGACCTGAAGATGCCGCTTGGTAACCATTTCACAAGCAAAAGTGATAATCTACCTTAATATATTTGCTGTAATTATGTAGAATCGGATTGGCCGCAAGATACGTGGCAAATATGTTATCACAGAAGAGCCATATGGGAACTTGTACCAATATATATACCCAAATCAAACAAAATCTGGCGAAGCTATTGAGTTTCTGCTATAGTATAGACAGCAACATGATATTCAGACTCAGTAGAAGAATGGGGAACTGTAGGGTGTTTCTTCAAGCGCCAAGAGACGAGATTGGAGCCCAAGAGGACAGCAAGGCTAGTGGTGGAACAACTGTTGTCAGGATAGCCAACCCAATCTGAGTCACAGAAAGCAACCATGAGGTCGAACCTGGAGTTAGACCGAAAAAGCAAACTATGATCCGCTGTGTATTGCAGATACCTGAAAATGTGCTTAACAACATTCAAGTGAGATGCACAGTAACAAGTAACAACATATAGTTCAATTTTTTGTTATTATCAGATGGCAATACAAGGATTATGACTTATTAGATTGGCCAATTTGTTTCTTTTGAAAACTAGCACATAAGATATGAGGGCAAAACTTACTTAATAATATAATTTAAATGTATTTTTCAAACGCTCCCTCCCACCACGTTTAATGTCGCCTAACTACACCCTCTCAGATTACTTTCTTCACTTTTGCCATCATTTAAATTTTAAAATCAAAAGTTATAAAGCAAAAAAGATTCTATAGAAGCAAGTTTTAGGAAAGAAAGGAGTACTACAACTACATATTATTATACTTTCCAAAACAATCAAGTTGTTACGAAATTGATGATAACAAATAAAATACTTTTTACAATTGTCAAATCAGAAAAAATAAATAAATAAAATGTTAAACATTTAGAACCCAAAAAGCTAACAGTATGTGAGAATTATAATAACTTGGAAGCAATCGCTTTGATCAATTTTATTTTTTTTCAATATTCAATTTTTAGACCTGATTTATGCTTACTTTGCTTGTAATTTAAGGTTTTTTTTGGGCAATACTTAATTTGTTTTGTCGATCATCTAAAAGTATAGGCTACGTCCAAATATTAGAATACTGGACAGGGGTTGAACAAGAATTAAACGTTAAATAAGGTTAGCAAAATAAAAATCTAAAAACTCTATATTATTTATTATTTGATCATTTATCTCATAGTTCAATTGAAAAAAAAAAAAAAAACATCTTGAGTATCAATAAAATCAGATATCTATTGATTTTCATGCAAAGCTTACTCCCTATATTCCTTAGTAAAGTCTACATGTTATTTTTTACTTTTGAGTCTAAAATTACATCAACAAATAATATAAATATCAACTTGCAGTAAAATGGAAATATAAAGATCAATCAAAATTGTATTAGTCTTTTTGTTTTTGTTTCAGATGATGCGGCTTAGTTTAGATTAAGTTACGGAGCAAAACAAAAATTAATAGAAAGCTAGGTAGAACAAAAACACCATCTTTAAAATCACATGTTATTAATTGCATAGATAAGTAATTCCATAAATCAAAAACGTCATAAATAAATTTGTGCTATAAATATCAATGAATAATTAATTGAAATAAACAATATGTTCTCTGTGCAATAAAAAATATTCCTACTACTCTTTACCATGCTTAATGTTTCAAAAATAATTATGTTTCAAGAGTTGAGACATACATCTCTTCTCAACCCCAAAAAAAAAGGAGTTTTTGGGGAAAAATGTAAGCGTTATATATATATATATATATATATATATATATATATATATATATATATATATATATATATATATATATATATATATATATATTTCATACATTTGAATTTGGATTAGGGGTTTTTAGATCTATTTATTGGTGCATCACTGAAGTGAGAAAACTATGATATAAAAACTTGGAAGCACTTGCTTTGATATTTTTTTCTTCTTTTATTCAACGATTAGGGATTTATACCCAATTTGCTTCAATTTAAGCTTTTCGAATAATATTATAAATTGTCAATTTATTGTGTCATCTAGAATTATAGGTTATATCCCAATAATTTTTTTTCAAATAAAGAACATGTGGAACAAAAGGCAAATGTTGATAAAATACGTTACAAATTCTGTGTAATAATATTTCAAGTACCTCCTTCTTGAACTATTTCAAATAACTCCTCCTTCTAAAAAAGAATAAAAAAATTACCAGTATCAAAGAATGAAAATTGGCAAGATCCCTTCCAATGATAAAATATGTTACAAATTCAGTGTAACAATATAATTCTAATATTGATTGAAATTTCGAAATAAACTATCAAAAGGAATTAAAAAAAGTTAAATGAAACATAATAAACGTATAAAAACAATTTAGAAGCTTGTGCAGATGCACAGACACAAATTAGCATTATCAAAATTCTTTCAACTTTTCCAATCCAAAAAAATATGTATAGTTGTGCACTTTGTCTTGGTGGAATAATTAAAATTTTGCATAAATGAAGGTTTTGCACACATGGGTGTTTGGTAAATAATTTTTTGAAAGGTTTTTTTTGGTCAAAAATAACTTTTTGGATCAAAATTAGCTATTTGAACTAGTCAAAAAGCTTTAGATATTTGATAGAATAGCTTTTTGGAAGAGCTTTTTGCGTCCAAAGATTTAATTTAAAAACGCTAATTTGATTAGCTTTTGAAAGATTTTTTTAAAAAATTAGCTTTTTGTCTTGCAACTTTATTAGAAACAGCGAATTTTATCAAATAGTTTTTCTACAAACAGTTAATTCAAGCAGCTAATATAAACAACTAATTTAAATAGTTAACAGCTAACAGTTAACAGTTAATGCAAACAACTATTTGCCAAACAGGTTTATGCTAAAACTATGAAAGAGTGCTCCTTTGATTTCTTTTCGTTTTTAATAACGTAAGTTAATTTAAATAGTTTGATATTTGATTTGTCCTCTTTAATTTTCATAAGAAAACAGTATTTTTTAATTTTTGTTTCTAAGTTTCAACTCATCGTGT
Organism: Carnegiea gigantea; assembly: GCA_029747015.1. Classification (NCBI taxonomy): domain Eukaryota; kingdom Viridiplantae; phylum Streptophyta; class Magnoliopsida; order Caryophyllales; family Cactaceae; genus Carnegiea; species Carnegiea gigantea. Next base: position 291,582 of record JAKOGI010000955.1, read on the forward strand.
TCTTATAGATTATTAAAAGTAAATAGATCTAAAGATTGAAATGTTAGAGATTATTAACAACCAATACCAAAGTTTAAATTATTAAATTTTTAAAAAAATTCTTTGTTTGGACTCACATTATTTATATTTTTGGACTCACGTTATGATGAACGGAAATTTGGTTGAGTTGATCACGATTAATGCGCGGACAAGAAGAGCGATGGACGAGCAGCGACACGTGGGTTCACATGAAATGATGAAAACAGCCGATAAAATAAATATTTTATAAGGGGGGAAAAAAAAAGGAGACTCCCTGAAATCCAACTGCTTTCCAGCTGGCGGTGGGCCTCCTCAAGGACCCAATAACTGTTTACCAGCTGTTTTCTGCTGTCCCTTCCTGGGCCCTCTCATTCACGCGCGCACTCACGTGCACCACCCACAAACAATATTAAAATAAGCAGTGCTCACTGCTACTTGAAAGATCACCTTATCCATCTCCTCAATTATACCACCACTCAATTATTGATTTCAGCTCCCACAACACCCCAAAAAAGGGAAAAACATGAATTATTGTGAGACAGAATTGTTCTACCATGATTTTTTTTTACGTTTTGTAATGGCTAATAATAAATTTTAAAATAATTATTTAATTTAGGGGTACAGTGACTTTTATTACAGTTAATTCTAAATAAATTATTAGTCATCCTAATATATTATTAAAAATCACTATAAAAAATATTTGTTCCATAACATATTTTACATGAGACGTTTTCACACAAGACTACTATTAACTTAATCAATAGGTAAAGGCAAAATCAAAATCAACAAACAATGCCAATCTTATCTTACTTTAGACATCCAGTGAATGACTTGTTCTGGCAAAATCCAAATCAATCTAACTAAAAGTCCTTGAAATGCAAAATGTGTGAAGATGTTGACGTAAATGTAGAACCACATTGGACCATGATTTATGGACATAGATGGATTAGATAAGGACACGACGATGACAAGGTTACATAAATGCACCATATCCATGAACTTATTTTGTTTGATAAGGATTAATGGGGTTTTTTTTTTTTCAAAAAGAAAAATCTTCATAATGACTTCATTAAATATGCTATCAATTTTGTTGAGACAGATCGTGTAAACTCTTAATTTAAAAATCTTAATTTTAAAAACCTCTTGTAAATGAAAAGGGTTAGAGATTAGATTGCTCATGCAATGCAAACCAATTTTTGGTTAGATAATCGTGTATATGAATGCATTATGAAACTGTGCTATCTAAAGTCTCAGCATTAATTGAATATATATATACACACAAGCTATCTCCCTTTTTTTGGGGTATTCTGTATAACATTGCAAAATTAAATCTTATTAATAGATTCTTCATGATTGCATCCACCCTCAAGTAGACCTGATCGATGAGATTGGGGATCTACCCTACCTAACCTTTAAAAATGAGGATCATGGTCGACTTTTTTTTTTATCTCTGGACCTACTCTGACCCTCAAATTAAGAGTAGGTCGGGCTCGAGTCAAGATTTTGACCCTCTGATTCGACCCGCTGACCCCAACTTTTTTTAAAAAAAAAAAGTTAAAAGTTAAAATTGGAATAGGATATAATGGCCAAGGCCCTAGTGGGTTTCATTTGCTCAAAACATTTTTGCTTTCCACTTTCTCATTTTCTCTTAGCCTCTCCCCTCCCACATTCAGCTTTGCAAATCTCACTAGCTCTTAACTTCTAATGATCCCTTTCTGGTGTTTGGAGTAATCATAAACTAATCATTTTAATCACTAAAATACGCATTAGAATGTATGTAACTACGATACATTCCATTGGAACATTATATTATTCTTTGGCATTTTGTTTAGTTGGATGTTTATTAATGTTAAACTTTATAATTAATAAAAATGAAATTTAGTGAAAAATCTTATTTTCTATATAGGAAAGGTTTGAAGGTCGGGTCTAACCCGATGACCCGAGAGCACCCGAGGATCAGCGTTAAGGTCAAGGGTATACCAATCCGCATGAGAGTCGGGTAGAGTTAGGAAGAAGAAACTCCTGCTTGCTAACCCTCATGATTCAACCCTTAACCCAACCCGACTCTCAATTTGATCAGGTCTATCCTTGAGCAAAAGAAAGCCATCTTCCCAAATCATTCGACGAAAGCAGTAAAGTAACTAAAACGTTTACACACCACAATTAACTTCAGTATAGAGATTTTAAAAAAGCTACACAACTCAAGTATGAAATGATTCCATTTGATTAACATAAATTGGGTCAAATAATTTGATATTTGTTTCCTTCATATAAGATCTCAAGTTTGAGTTTGTAAATAGAAAAAATATGAGATAAAATTTATACGAAAATTCTACTATTTTATGAGCCAACAGTAATTAACTTCTTAAATGAAGAATAAAATAGCAAAAACAAAGACAGATAAATGATCTCGCTTGATTCATCAGCTCTCTGCCGGTTCAGCAGTTGAGGGCCCCCCTCCCAATTTTATTTTTTTAAAAGAAATTCCCGCAGCCGGCAGGGGCAAAAAACAAAAGGAATTCGAGTCTACAATCGTTCGCGAAAAATTGTAGTTGTAAATACCCTTTGGACCAAAAATTAATCAAATTTCCTATTAAAAAAATGATTGATTAAGATTGAAATTGAAAGTAAAAGCATCTAGTTTTTACATGTTCGATGCAAGGAGAGCATTTTTGAGGTGCGAGTGAATCAGAAATGAAGTTATTTTAAAATAGACTATCTCTTGTTGATTCTAAATGTTTGTGTTTATTTTAAGGTAGTTGTTCTATGATTGTTAATTAAAACTTGGTTTCAGAATAAATTCGATTTAATTTAGTTTAGTTTAACAAGTCAAATTTAGTCAGTTTAATTAAGGAACAATAACGTTAGGTTTCAACATGATTAAGTTTAGTTCGTTTCAGTTAAACTATTATAAGTTCAATTCAATAAAAATAAATTTAGTTTATGAGTTCGGTTTGACAAAAATAAGCTCAATTCAATTTAAATAAGTTTAGCAAATATCGGTTAAAAAGAATAGAAACTTATTTTATTTTGCAGTTAGTGAGAGCATTACATCTAATGTTCACATTTTAAAAGACCATATGTAACGAGGTTAGAGATTACCTTTCCTATTTCTATTTTCTAATATCAAAAATGTTCCTCATTCTTATGGTTGTAACCTGTGATGATAACGTGTAGCATATATATCGAGAAAGTTAGAAATTGTACGATATATAACATTATCCCCCCCTCCCAAATAAAACATTGCAATATCATAGAGTACTTCAACCTCGTCAAATCTTAATTTTGATACTAAATGTTGTTAGTGTCCTTAGATGCTGGAACATTGCAATATCATAAAGAACTTGTGATGATAACTTGTGATGTTATAAATATTATATTAAATATTATATTTTCTATGGGTTGTAGCCAACCATGCATCAAAAGATAACTAAAACGTAACCTTAGAGTTTTGACCGCTACTTGAATTTAGTTCTTGTCGTAACTTGGCATTCCTCTAATAACTTCTAGTTTACAGGGATTGTTAATCCCGGTCACACCTTCATTAAATGAGGAAAAATGAAGGTAAAACACATATCTACTTCGTTTCTTACCTCATGCGTTGCCAACTCATCATCAATCAATAATGAAATTTTAATCAAGAAATTGCGACATTTAAGACATTTCTAATAGGAAGCTTCTTTATTAAAAACTTTATAATGGGGGTGTTTGGTAACAATAATTGTTTGAAAAAAAAAAGCTATTTAGGAGGATTTTAACTGCTTTCACCAAGTCGAACAGCTAATGGGTGTTTGGTAAAGAGCTGTTTGCAATAACTGTTTGACTCTAAAAAGCTCTTTTTGAAAAAGTTATTCCCATTAGCCTTTTGAGAAGAGTTTTTTGTGAAAATTACATAATTATCCATAAGTTTGGAAAAATTACATACATCTCATGAAAAACTAATTCATAAATAAGGGTATAAATGAAAACCTACCAATATATTTTTTAGAAACAGCTAGTTTTTACCAAACAATTTTTCTAAAAATAGTTAATTCAAACAGCTAATTCAAACAGCTAACACAAACAGCTTACAGCTAACAGCTGTTTACCAAACAGAGCCAATGTAAATATTGCAGGGAAAAGATTGAAGAAAGACATAATTAGAAAGCCAATAGAACCAGATTTTCTTGCTTTAAAAGAATTAGAGAACCCCAACTTCTTCTTGTCTCTAGCATACCCAAATGAGCATGTGCGTTCTTAACTCGGAACTTTTCCCCTTTTATAGAGAAGCCAAGCAGCCTGAGATGCCATTAGGCCCATTACGACTATGTACTTACTGTTACAAGTAGAGTTGGGCAATAGGTTAGGTGGGTCAAGTTCGTGTTCTTGTCGAACTTAAATGGATGAACAATTCCTCAACCTGAACCTAACTTGTTTATTAAATGGGTTGAAAAAGTTGACATGTACCCATTTAACTTTTAAACGTGTTGACCAGTTTAACCCGTTTAAGATAAACTGATTGAGTTTAGTGGCCTAATTACTTATTTGCGCATTTAACATTTTCAACTGATACTTATTTACATAGTGTTAAAAATTAAGTTTATATATCAAATTAAACAATTACTCTCTAAAACTCTCGCGATTCATCATAATTTATATTTTGTTTTAAATTTTGTATTCTTAGTTATCTAATAAAAAAGTAAATAGCTATATGACAAATGGAAAAATATGTTGACTTGTTTAATTCATTTAATTAAACCGGTTAAATAGGTACTTTTTTATGCCTAGAATCTCGACATAAACCTAACCCATTTAGTTAAAAGAGTTAAACATGTCAATCCATTTAATTAAACAGGTTGAAAATCTATATCTAAATCCATTTAACTTCGTATCGATTTTGGACCAGTAATCATATTAGATCAGTTTTAGCCAACTCTAGCCATAAGATATCTCACATGAATATAGTACAAGCATTGCCGACTTGCTACAGTAACAATTACAATCTGAAAATACGAAGTTGACTCAATTATTCAGTGCACATCATATATATATATATATATATATATATATATATATATATATATATATATATATATATGTATATATATATATATATATATATATATATATATATATATATATATATATATATATATATATATATATATACACACACATATATATATATACACACACACACACACACACACATATATATATATATATATATATATATATATATATATATATAAAGTTGGATACAATTTACGTATGCACGACACATTGGATAGCCAAATAGGATGCCACATATGATTTGTTTTTGCCATGTAGGATAGATATTCTCTAAAGGAATGTTAATTAAGTTGACATGTATCCATTTAACTTTTAAACGTGTTGACCAGCTTAACCCGTTTAAGATAAACTGATTGAGTTTAGTGGCCTAATTACTTATTTATGCATTTAACATTTTCAAATGATACTTATTTACATAGTGTTAAAAATTAAGTTTACATATCAAATTAAACAATTACTTTCTAAAACTCTCGCGATTCATCATAATTTATATTTTGTTTTAAATTTTGTATTCTTAATTATCTAATAAAAAAGTAAATAGCTATATGACAAATGGAAAAATAAGTTGACTTGTTTAATTCATTTAATTAAATCGGTTAAATAGGTACTTTTTTATGCCTAAAATCTCGACATAAACCTAACCCATTTAGTTAAAAGAGTTGAACATGTCAATCCATTTAATTAAACAGGTTGAAAATCTATATCTAAATCCATTTTAACTTCGTATCGATTTTGGACCAGTAATCATATTAGATAAGTTTTAGCCAACTCTAGCTATAAGATATCTCACATGAATATAGTACAAGCATTGCCGACTCGCTACAGTAAACATTACAATCTGAAAATACGAAGTTGACTCAATTATTCAGTGCACATCATATATATATATATATATATATATATATATATATATATATATATATATATATATATAGATATATATATATATATATATATATATATATATATATATATATATATATATATATATATATATAAAGTTGGATACAATTTACGTATGCGCGACACATAGGATAGCCAAATAGGATGCCACATATGATTTGTTTTTGCCATGTAGGATAGATATTCTCTAAAGGAATGTTAATTAAATTTAATTTAATTTTGCAACCATAACTATAAATAATTGTATTTAATTCAAATTGGGAGCCATAACTATACAAACGTTTATACAATTAAGTGCCTTTTCAAATGTTATAGTCAGATCCTTATGTTAAATGTTTTGATTTATTAACTAAGTTTATTAGGCATATAAATAAATACAAATAAACTTAAGCAGTTTACTAGAGTCAATTATAGTTAACACTACACGCGTTAGGTTTGGTATAGATATTTGACAAAGCAATTAGCCACTACTCGATCGGAAAAAAAAGAAAAGCAATGAGGCACTATGTTCATTATTTGTAAATAAGAAATGAACGTTCCAATTGGATTATGTGCTTGAACGACATCCAAATTATTGACATACATGTATGTTCTTTGTCAAACTTAATTCTAGATATTGAATTAATAGCTTTTATTTTAAGATGAATAGTTAGTTATTTATTTTATTAAAACTAATTCATTTAGGATAATCTATGCAAAGTAAAATATTTTCCTAATCAAATTTATTAACTATACTAAAATAAAAGATATTCATCATGTCTATTGGAATACTCTGAATAAGAACATTTTAATATCTTTGGCATTATGTATTACTATAATTTTTATAAACATATAATGCATTCATTAGTGATGTCATGTATCATGTAATTCTATAAATTGGAATAGATTGAAAAAATGAGTTCTAGCAAGTATCATTGTTTGGCTAAGAAGGGGTCCTATTCATATCTTGATTGATTGAGCAATGAAAAGGATAATTGGAGTATCAATGTAAGACTTTTTAGATATTGAAAAGGTATTGGCTTGACTTCAAGAAGAGAAGAATCAAAATGATATTGTCGAATGAGAAAATTTAAGAATGCAAAGAAAATCGCACCTTCGTGACATATATAAGTAATATGATTCTCGCATTAGCCATATAATGTGAAAAGAAAAATTGTATGTGCATGACTAATACTAATTAATGTTAGAGAATTATACTAATGATAACAATAATGGTTAATTTTTCTAGATTGGCTTAACTCCTTCGATACGAATATGCTAAGCAATCTAAAAAGTCAATGAGTATGGGGCCATTAAAGTTGGACTTGTTTGGATTTTGTACCTTGAAGTCGTTGTTCAATTAGTATGAATTACTTTTAATAGAAGAGGAGACAAGTGCATTGCATAATAACAATGACGACATGCATATTACAAAGTTGGACTATGCTTATGTTGAATTGGATTATACTTCTGTTGGAATGAGTGTTGTTAAGATGCAAGAGAAACAAATAAGTAATGCTGACTTATTAAAACATGTGGCTATTAACTGTAAAGGCGTTAACAAATAAAATTTTATATTTTTTTTTTGTATTTTTCATATGCCCTTTCTTTATAATGTATTTTGTGGGATTTTACTTTTTGAATCCAGTACATGCATGTAATAATTAGTAGTATCTTGCATTATGGAGAAATCATGCACTGAATTATTTTTAAAATTTTGGAGATTTATTTAGTTTTTTAGAAAAATATGGAGATATATTATGTCTCTCCCATTTTATAAGTTTTCATTGAACAAAACTGGGTGAATGAATGAGAAAGATTGGGTTGCTAAAGAGATCTATTATGCAACATGTTTTTTAAAAGAAAAGAAAATATCTAAAATTAAAAAGATATTTTCAACTCAGATAAATAAAATAATGTCACTATAATATTTCATCTTTAACAATGAATAGGATTTTTCTATTAAAAAAGAACAGGAATTGCCATCATAATTTTTAAAATTAAATATTACCTCAAATATTTAATATTTATATTGTTATTAGAGACATCTTCATATCGATTATGCTGATACCAATAATATTACTATCAACTTTATTAAAATTAGTACATTGCAAAATCAACATTAAGATGTACATTAAAAACTTTATAGTTAGTACTTAAAGAGTAAAAACATTCGCACAACGCACGGGTTAAAAGCTAGTATATATTAAAAGTTGGATTGAACTCATGTATGAGCGATACGTAAGCCTGCCATGTAAGATGCCACATATGAGAGAATAACTATGTGAGATACTTTAATGTAATATAGGATGCTACATGATATTTAAAATAGAAAGAAAATATCATGTAGGATGGATGTAAGTTTAATATAATATTAGTTCTATTTAATAAGGCAACTTCTCACATACCTTCCTATTATTTAATAATAAAAATTAATCATGAAATACATATGATTTAATAATGCAAATACGACCAAAAATCGAAGTTAGATATTAATTAAGAATAAAAAAATATGTTATTAGTAGTGAAAAAAATTATAGAAGACTAGTTTTACTTTTGCATCAGCAAAATGATATAATACATGAATTTATTGTTTGCTTTTATTAGTAGGGAAAAAAAACCTAAAGAAGACACGTTTTACTTTTGCATTAACAAAATAATATAATATGTCAATTTATTGTTCGCTTTTTCAATAAAAAAATATATTCTCTTAATAATATATTAAAAAAATATTTGATACACACCCTTACATCGCAAAAGTATAATCCTAGTTAAGTAAATGAGACATAACTCAATAATAAACCTATTTTATCAAATATGGTCTAAAGGAAAGGTCAACAATCAGTGTATTAGCAATGAAGTTTTTAAAATAAAAAGTTTACTTTCTCCTGCAACTCAATTATTTAAAAAATGTCTACTTTAATTATTATTGTATGACTTTTAATGGAAGGCCTAGGAGTGCACAAATTACCTTTTTGGGGGGTATGGATTGCAACTTGAACTGGATAAGTGGATGCCCGTGTAGGGCATGTCCTTGACTTTTCAAAAACATTGTGAAAGCTATTGCCATTGACTTTTTCATCATCAAAGATATCATACTCGATTTTATTTATTTCCCTCAGGTGTTAATCATGGCTTCACATATGCATTTCACATTAAATGTTTCCCCGTTAGAAGATTTGTCTTCCCTCTTTGGTCAGCAGGGTTTAAAGAAAATATGAACTAATTATTTTTCAATCACCCTAGTTGTATGATTTGATTAGAAGTAGCCATCTTTGAAAGAGTACGTAATAGTTCACTTATTTAACGCCTCTACACTGGAGAAGAAAGCATTCATTTCAAAATATTTTTATTAGTACGTATACGAAAAAAATAGGCCAATTATGCATCTTTTTGTTCAATTTCTCGTGGTGGAATGAACCAAATTCTCATTAAAATTTATTTTTTCATTAGAAGGAGCTCATACAGACTAAAAGCTTTTTTGACTATCAGAATGAGGAAATTGTATTAAGAATTATTCTATATGAAACTTGTGAGGCGTCTATTTTTGTTAGGGATCTCCTAGGGCTACTTACAACTAGTCAATTAAGAATTCTTATATGTAATAGCAGTGAGTCCATCAGTTTTTTAGCAATGTAAGAAAGGTATTGTCAAATATTCACTATGATTATGCAAAAATCTCTTTTTTTTTTTTTCTGGTGAAATACTGACATGGACTGCAATTTGATAAGTGGATGCCCATGTGCTTCCCTTATCAAAAACACTTGACATTGCAAACATCACTGTTGCGAGATTGACTTTTGCATCGTCAAAGGTTTCATACTCGATGTCAATTAATTCCCCATGACTTATCATCATAGGCTTCAAGCATTTTGCATGAACATGTCATTTTTAGTCAATATGCTCTTTTCGACTACGATCTTGTTCGATAAAATTAACTGTTTAGGTAGTGGATAACGGTTCAAATAGCAGATAACTATTTAGGTAGCGGATAACGGTTCAGATAACAGAGAGCTGTTTAGATAGCGAATAACGTTTCTAATTTAGCTGTTAGCGGATAGCTATTTAGTTTAGCGGTTAAAACTAATGTGTTTGGTAAATTTAACTGTTATACTAGCTGATTAATGTAAATTGACATAAAAGGATATAGAAAATTTCTAAAGATAAATTTTTTAAATGATATTTTTGGCTAAAAAATATGAAACGCTACTTTTAAATGTCAAATGTTAATACTATTAGCTTTTCAAAAACGTTACTTAAAACGCTAAATGCTACTTGAAATGCTAGTCAAAACACTAGCTTACCGAACACTAAAAATTAACCAATTAGTGTATTGACCTGATCAAAACACTAAATGCTATCTAAAACGCTGTTGCTGAACACAGCCTAAAACTTATTAAAAGTTACTAAAAATTGTTAAATGACTTATATAATTAGCGTTTAATTGTATTTAGTGAAAAATAAAGGTACAAACTCAGTAAAACATGAATACGTCACAAATAATTAATTATAAGTATATATTTATATTTTTGATAAAACAAAAATGTATGTTTATGAGTTGTATATTATACATAACAGTGTTATAGATAACTTATGAATTATATATATATATATATGATTCATTAATCTTGTACTGGAGACTTTAGTGAAAACACATTTGTCAATTTTATGTCGAACTGTCTTACTTGAATTGAAATAATGTTTTTCCGTGTTTAGAATTTTTTGGAAGTCCAAATCTCGGAGGTTGTTTGACCGAGGCTTCTAGTAAGGTGGACCACCCAGAGGTTCCAGTGGCAGCGCCAAGCCCATAGAGGAGGGACGAGAGAGAGGTGTAAAATGCTATTACATAAATTGGGGAAGATAAAACATTCGACATTTTGCTCTTCTTTTGGGAGTACACATTCAACGTATTATTGGGTAGACATAGCACGAAAAATTGGGGAAGATAAACATAATTTATTACACAAAAGCATGGTTCCAAAGCGAGGGAGGTGCCCCCCCCCCCCGAGGAGTGAAAATTTATTAGGTGTATTGCACATCATTAATTTTACGTGAATTAGTAATTTTAATAAAAAATTTTACTAATCTTCGCTAGGTTCTTATAATAATTTTATAACTTTGGTCACCGCAAAAATAATTTTATAATTTTAGTGAAATAATGAAACATTTATTTAGTTAGACAGTAAAAATGTAACAATTATAATAATACCCATAAAATAAAATTTTATTGCTGGTAAATAATTAAGTGATTTGTATTTAGTATATTTTAATCCATGCGCACTTTTAGAAGTGACGAATATTACTAAAAGTTATTGAAAGTTACCGAATGATGCGGAAAATTGCTCATGACTAACACTTAATGATAAAAACACATATAATAAGTTGAAAAAATACACCCTCATTTCTTCCCACTTACGAATTGATTTTTGTCTTCCCTCGTTGGAAAAATATATTTACCTGGTACTAGCTTTCTTTCATTTTTTACCTCAAAATAACATAACGGTTGTTTCAGCGACCCCTCTCTCAATGCTTAGACCCTGTTTTTTTCGTTGGTAAATTCAGTTTTACCAACTTCTCCCTACTTCAATCCACTCCTATCAACTTCTATCTACCCTTCCCAACTCCAAAAAAAATAGCAACTTCTACGAAGTCTTACCAATCATTGTAAACTCTAAACAACTTCTACCCACTTTTATCAATATTTAACAACTCTTACCAACATCCTTCAAAGTTTTAACAATTTACAAATTATCATGTGAAAATTAATTAATTTTTTGACCACAAAAGTGACCTCTGATTATTTTTTTGGACTGGTGTATTGAAGGAGGACATAGTTAAAATAGTGATTATGCGTGGAAACAATCCCCCAATTGTTACATTACAAAATGCCGTAAATATATTAAAATTTAACGTCTAAACATTTACAACAACACTTATCAAATAATTAAAACAAATATAATCTACAAATTTACAAAATATATCAACAATTTTCAACATTTAAAAAAAAAATATTAACTTCTACTAACTCCTACCCACTTTTATCCACTCCTACTAACCCTACATATTTACCAACCCCTATTTACAAACAAAAAGAACAACAAAAAAAACAGACCCTTAATCCTCAAGATTTATAGTGACTACATTACATGTACTTTATTCAATTTTGTCGAACACATAGGACGTATGTGTCATCAAAACATCAGGACAACCATTTGCAAGAGTGTAAGCTCATTGAACCACAGATAATTCGGACGCCTCACTTAAATTTTTTCACCTATGATGTGAAGCAAAAACAGGAAGAATCTCAATTATCCTACAAAAATTAACATCCTAGAGGACCTAGACTGTACACACCCTCAGTAAAAGACCTCATGAACTCGTACAAAAAAAAATCTCTCCTCTGAAACCCAGTAATGACAAACAAAATACAAACTAACCCCTTTCAACAACAGTTTCTACGAACAATTACAGCTATTTTTCCATTTTTCTAGATGCAAAATCGCAGGATTGCTATCAAGTTCACTAGAAGCCAGCAGCAATGTTGATTCTCAGCCACATCCCAATGTCGACATCAAAATGGTCCAGCATCTGAGCACCTTAGACAAGTTTCCCAAGGAAAATTAACCATACAACTTTGCTTCGAGAAATTAGAGCTCAATTTTGGTACGTCCTTGGAGTGATTTCTGGGTCTTGAATTACTTTTGAGCTTCAGGCTAAAGATTCACACTCTCCAAACACATTCTGGAAATATCAGAGTCGTCAACATGTAAGCCAGGAAGATTCCAAAGCAGAGTTACCCACCTGCTTCTGTGTTCAACAATGTCAAGGCCCCAAAGGCGAGGTACCTTGATCAGAGTTTCAGAGTTTCTTAACGGCCCGTATTATCACGACTCTTCCCTGGAAAAAGGATTAGGACCTCCAGGCCCTAGTAACAACAGGAAGCTCTATATACTCGCCTGTGTCAACGCAATAAATCCCAAGCAAACGAAATGTCTTTTTCTAATAATGTAATCTATTCAGCTCGTATTGTAGATCTGGGATAACTCTCTACTTTCTTCATCTCAAAACTGAGGCTCAGCTGGGAACACGAAAATAGTAGATGCAGTGACTGAAGACTGAAAGGAAGCTGAAAACCTTGCAGCTGTCACTGTGACTTTGGGCAAGTGCTGCGGTCCAGAGGCCAGGGGAACAAGCTTGTAACTTAGAACATGCTCAGACTTGGGCAAGACAGAGACCGTATCAATGTGAGATCCAGATGAAACAAAGCCATGTGAATCCACTAATGAATACTTTATCTCCTGCAGTAACTCCGTCTGATTCTGAATTTTGATGAAGTATGTGAAGGGCTCCCCAAGGACTGCATGAGGTGGACACTCTAAGCTCACAATCACAGGGGATAATTCTACATTTGCATCAGGAAGTCTATGCTTTGTTAAGACCCCAGAAACATCAGAATCGGCAGGGCTAAGATACTCTGAATCTCTCATCCATGTCAGGCACACAGTACCCATCCTTACTTTCGAGGTTTTAGTGATAGGGATGATAGAAAAAGCCTTTTTATGCTCCTCACCTGGCACCAAGAGATTAGGTCCTGCAGTGTCCATGTGCTGATTACTGGCTGAGCGCACAGTACATGAGCTACCTAAAGCATTATCATCTCCTTCAATTGTCATAGACAATATCCTTAAGGGCACCTCAGTGCAATTTTTAGCACTGACTACAAGTATACTTGTTTCATTCAGCGGCAGAGATGGTAATTTCTCAGCCTCAGCAATGGGCTTGACCCTAGATAGTAGTAATGAGTCATGTCGAAATGGGAGCAGCACCTGATGGCTGATGAAAACCGGACTCTTCCCTTCAATTTGCACACTCCTGTGAACATGAACCTTTACTGCACTGGAATCATCACTCTGAGGAGAATAGCTCACTGAAACAAATATCATGACTGGTTTTGGCCTATGCCACTTAATTTCTAATTGACAGGACCATGATTCCCAATCATTCAAAAATGGAATAGACATCAATCCAAATGAGTGCTGAATTTTTCTGATCGTATCAGAGCCTTCAACAGCTCTTTCTTCATCAAGTCCAGAAATTCCAAGAAGCTCGACGTGATGACTTCCCGTGGCATATGGCTCGATTTCTCTAGGACTTGCCAGTCCAGCCCCTTTGGGGTCAACCAGATTAATTTTTAACTCACCTGAGTGCAGAGAATGGCCCTTTGAGGTAATGGTAACAGGCACAACAAAAATTTCACCAACCAATGCAGGACCCATGGCATCTACACTGAGATCAACTTGAGGATCAGGTTCTTCAACTTGGATTGCCTTTTGACCGGAGAATGAAAGAGCAGGATCCTTGGTTGGTAAACTCTCCACGTGCTCTTCAAACTTCCAAAGTGGTGGATCTTCCATAGAAGCTGGACTTTCAGCTCTACAACAAATTGTGAAATAGGATCCAATCCTTGCAATGACTGATATACATTCAAGCTTTCCGCTTCGACCTGATAAAGTGTAGAGAGGTCAAGAAAAATTCCCAAAAGAAAGTGTAAATGAAAGAAGGCACCAATTGATCCAAAGCTTATGAACATGCATCAAGAGTGAAAACAGTAATTTCATATCTAGTCCGCAGGATTGAAGCAAGGGAAACACAGATAATGTGACGCACTTAGTCAGCATGGCAACTGATGTATTACATCAGAATCTGAGTAATTGAATTCATAATTGAATGTCAATATCTTCCAAATTGAGCAACCGGTGCCATGGCCCATCAGAACCCCAAGAATCATTAAGAGATAAAAATGACCTTTAGCACTCCAAAGCAAATTTTTCCCAACTGTACTGGTTTTCTGATTTTTCTATGGTACCTCTGTTACTGACTTGACGCCCCCCCCCCCCCAAAAAGGGGGAAAAAAATTGTATCCAGAATACTGCTCTGCCTGTCACATTAAGTTTCCACCTTTTCTCATTTATGAGAGCAGTCCAGTCTAAAAGGCACAACCACCTTCAGTAACAAAGTGAATTCAAAAATGAACACTAAGCAAAAGGTGCAGGACTACCTACAAGATTTAACGTCGTAGGTCAATCTTAGCCATTTATCTGTAAAGAGAGCCAAAGCTGGGGCACTCTCAACTCGATGACTGTCTTCACTTGTAGAGTTTACAGCTGATGGAGTTCTGTGAGAATTCTGGATGGTAAAATTACATTCTGACTGATTGAATTGGACCTCTAATTCATCGATCTCAAATGGGGCAGGAAGATGTGAAAGGAGAGACAATGTTATTTGTGCTGGCATGTCTGGCTTGACAGCCTGTTCATGAAATGCAACTGAAGCAAGTAGAACCACCCTAAGGGGACTGACAAGATCAATTTCAAGGTGGAGAGGAGACTCTCCAGTTATCCTAAGGTTCTTCGGAACATCACTTGATGGTAAATCCGATTCTCCAGTGACAAGCCCCACAACCTCCTTGTGAATTATCTCTCTCTTCTGGAAGCTTGGGGGACCAGCTGGGCCACATTGTTTGAAGGCAACAGAATCTCCAGAGGACACTGGTAATGCAGCCATCTCAAGAGAATACTCAACAAACTCTTTTAAGGATCCATCCTGCCTTGAGCACTCGCGCAAATAACCCAAGATTTCCCACAGCAAGGTTGTCCAACCTTCACATCTATACAAACTCACAGCATAATTAAAGTATTGCTTTGCATTTTTTATTTCTCCAAGAGAAAAGTACTCTTTAGCCATCTGGAAACCACAGTCTGATGCCATTCTCAGAGCTTTCAGGCCAGTATATATTTCATAGGACTTCTTAAGAAGCGCGATTATTTCAAAGGAATCCTGGAACCTCTTCCCTTCTGCAATAGCATATCGAACGAAATCTTCATCTGTAAGGCTGTAGGTGCAGAAAAACATAATAAAGCCTTATCAACATTAATATGGAAAGCAGAAGCCAGATTGGGGGAGGGGGGCTGTCAACAGCCATTGAAACGTACGGTTGCAAAATGGCTTCGTCAGGACTTTGTTCTAGTAATCGTGCAAACTGCCCCACATAACCAGAAGCTACAACTGACTCGCCAGCATTTTCACCCTGACTGAAGAGTTCTGACATAGAGATAGCAAGTTCCAAGCAAGATCTTTTCTCTTTCAAGTAATGAGATGCCAGCTGTTCAAAAGCAAGACACAGTTAACAACTAAATTCATCCGATAAGCCATAGCGGAACAATTCAGCAGAAAAGACTATACAGCATGCCAAGGATCAGCAGAAATGGAATTGTATTTGTTGTCACAATTATTATCCAACAAAGAATTCAACGTGTGCCCTGAAGCTCTACAAGAAATTAAGTTTCACAACTGCACACAGGGAACAACGGACCATTACACCCAGAAGACATTTCAAGCAGCGAAAAAGGAACCTGATAACATGCCAGCTTAAAAGCAAAATGCAACCATCCACCATTACCAGCGTCCAATGGAGAGTGCAACTTGTACAGCAAAGAAATACCTCAGCAGAAATTCTAAAAATAGCATGAATATTTCGATAGCAAGGTTTAAGATGTCTGGCAACTTGGCGAGTTAAAATTATGGTTCCTTCACCAGAGCTTTACTAACACCCTCCATTTTGTCCCTAGCAGATATTCTGAAGCACATAGCTAATCAACATTGGCAGCTCTACTGCCCACTTGAATGCTCTCAGTGCAGCGCATAGCAGGGCGCCCACACAAGAAAAGAAAAAGGAAAGAGAGAGAATAGAAGTTAATTGGCCCATAATTTATCCCAATATCCCAAAAAAAAGGTCTTTTGCATATAACACTTTTTGATAGGAATTTAAAAAAAAAAAAGAAATTCTTGAGGTATCAATATTGAAGTTGAGGTTCTCAAACTCTTCCAACTTCCACCAGAACACTGCAGATAACCCACCTGATAATAGTAAGCCGGTTGAAGTTCCCACTCTGTCAGGGCTTTATCTGTAACATCCAAAACTATAGACGAAAATCCAGGAATGTTTTTTGAACTTGTTTCTAACAACTCAGTAAAGACCAGGAACTGTCTGCTAATCCACTCCCAATGAAGAAAAGTGACTTCCGCTGCTCCTATGAGCCTCTTATAAGCAGCACAATGCTGGCGGAACCACAAGACTGCTTCAATGATTTTTCCACCATGCAGCAACAAAGTAGATATCTTGAAATGCAGCTGTTCAGCAAGAGTCTTTATTTCTACTAGACGTTGTATCGCTGGCAACCTGGTAGATGTTCCAACCATCTGTATATTAAACCCAGTGTCACTTCGGAAGAAAAAGGCACATAACAATGCCCAACAGGTAGCTGATGGGTACATATATAGAACTGTACGCATAACATAATTACCATGTCAAATCTAAATATTTTACCATGATGCAGCACTCATGGAACAGTCTGAAAGCTCTATACCAGAGAAACCAACTTGCTTAGGCCTCTTTATGGTTTAGTTATTAATTTATATTTTACATGCTCATCCAAACTTTGCCAATCATGAGAAACCGGCATCGTACTTCTCCCCGTTGGATTCATTAGAACACTTTATTGGTTTATTGATCACTGGTCTTTTATCTCACTTTGATTGTCCTTGTTGACTTGATAAAAATGTCAAGAGGAATCTATTAATGGAATACTATGCCATCTTATAAAAACCCCATCTTCCCAACCCCTCCCCCCCCCCCCCAAAAAAAAAACACACACACGCCCATACCCCCCCCCCCCAAAAAAAAAAGAACCCAATTTATGACATAATTTTTTGTGTACCAAAAAATATAGCCAAATAAAGGACCATATTTTTCAAAATTAAAAACAAACCTCCACTTCAAGAAAACTAGGAGCTTGAGAATGTTACATGCAAACAAAGCAAGCAAGTGATCATTATGAATGGTGGAGTTCCTGACAAGCAAACTAGGACCATGAGTATTTAGTACTAGAAGTTAAACTTCCTCTCCATAAGAGTAATAGTACTGAATCTATAGATTTCTGCTATCAGGTTCTCCACCTATTCCAAAGCATCCCTTGGGCCAATTTGCAGTAACAATAAGAAAACCTTCCATCTCCTCAAGAGGAACTAAGATCATCCCCTATTGCTGTCAGACCATCCCTAGGAGTTTCTCCCTCATTTGCACCTCCACGTGCTTTAATTATTTTATTATCCTTTTGTGTTGAAAGGCCACATGATTCAATAATTGGTTGTGTTTATTTGCTAATGATTCCCATCCTACGATTCCTTACCCACTCTGTCAATATATTTTTATTACTGATAGCAAAACATTTTTTGAATTTGAGGGTCCCCTGGAATCATTTGTTGCTTGTAGTCATGTGCATTGCCTAAGTCTAGATCTCCCCAGACCCCGTATCATGCGATTCACAATAGAGTTGGTGTTCGGGGGAGGGGGGTTGTCATACAGGCGTCACTGCCTTATTAGCATCCTCATTTCTGAAACTCTGCTTCCTTAACATGGTACAATCTCACCACAACACTATGAACCATGCAACAACACACGTAGCATCGCCATCCTGTGTGGGCACCCAACACTCGGACATGGGTAGAAACACTAAACTGCTCAGTTTAGACCAAAAATGTACAAAAGAATCTAGAAAATTGCCGAGTTGGACACAACACCCATGTCAAGCACTCGAAACTTCAACAAAGGTAGAGGCGCATAGCTGAGTCCGAGCAACATTGCAATAACCAGTGTTAGACTGAGGCAATAACGAAATAGAAAGGCTTCACCAAAGCTTCTATTGCAAAACTACTGTCGAATCTTATTCAAGCTATCAGGGGAAAAGCATATACATCCAAGCCCCATCCCCCGCCCCCCCAGCAGTCCCCGCTCTAAAAAAAAGATCAAAAAAATAACACCTGACGCTAGCTGGGACTCAGTCCGCAGAATTTATTCGATTTGATTAAGTTTGGCTTGGTAGAACTTAACAGTACTTAGCATCTCCAAAATATTTTGACAAGTTCCAAGGAACTAAGGATCCATCACTTTCCAGGAAATTGAAAACGTGAACATTGGAAAACTTTTGCAGCTCTAGAACATAGGGGACTAAAGCAAAATGCCCCACTAAAACGTCCTCTACTTTTTTGATGAGGACTAGTCAGCAATAAATGCTATTCAAATCCCGGGACTGAAAAAAATAGCCTCTTACTGAGTTGTGAGTGTAAGTCAACGTACACACCTCAAACACCTCCCCCCAACACAAGCGCACATGCACACACACACACACACACACACACACACACACACACAAGGCGTGAACACAGACACACAACACCCAAATCCCACACAGTCCTAAGCAGGATGCAGGGTATTTGTCCGGTTTGGTTCTAAGAAGCAAAGGAGACTTGCCCATCAGGCGTGGAAAGAATATCAACATGAAAATGAACAAGAAATAACTGTGTACAACACCTTAATAGTTATATGGTGCAGTACTGGAACTATTTAACGATATCAATTGGAGGGGAATTTTACATAATAATACCTCTCTTAATGCGTGGTAAGCATCCTCGTAAAATTTTAATGCTTCAACCCAATCTCTACGAAACTCTGCATAAACAGCAACCTGCAAATCACATGTCACTCTGATCAGTGAGGAAAAATTTTTCCCAGTGACTAAACGAAATTAGACTGATGCAACAACAAAATTGAAGTTCGAAATCAATTAAAGAGAAATGCTATGGGATATTCTAAATCTGATATGATCTTCTATATCAGCTAAATCTTTACTGCCAAAAGCCCTGGTAGATAAAAAGCACACTAATTTTGATCACCGTTCAACTTTTACATTAACTCTCACTTGCAAAAAGACCTTCACTCTTCCCCTCTCTTGTAAAACCAATGAAGATTTAAGAGAGCTAATCCATCTTCTAGCAGCAGATCTTCAGGCCAAGGATAAGAAGCCTTGCATGCTGACTTTCCCTGACAACCAGCTCCTTTCCAGCAATTTTATGATTATGAGCTATCCAATTCCCGTCCCAGACCATCCATGAAAACTTCACCCCCTACTCCCAAGAACAGTATAAGCAAAAACACTCAGGACAAATAGACAAAGAGTGACAGGGAAAACAACAATCGCCGACCCCTTTTCAAGAATATCTTCTTCAAGCCAAGATGTTGCAGGTGTGCTGTCAGGCTGCAAGCAAACCAGACATAGCTTATGCCATCTTCACCAGGGTCTAGACTCCAGACTACCCTCACTCCTGGACACACAACTCCACCATCATGATCATGGACTATCACACCAAACCTCACTTTCCCAAATAGTAGCAAACAGCCAGATCAAATTCAGCTTCCTTAAACCAGCAGGGGGGTCCGACAGATGTGAGCTATTGTCATCTTTGGGTGCTGATTTCCCTATACTTCAAGAAATTTACTCAGTCCCTTCTTCACCAGTTCAGCTGTATAGCCATCATCTATAAGTACTCCAAAAGAGTACAAACAACCAATGCTACCATGTCCACGACATCAGTCTTCCACAATACACCAAGGGAAGTCCTTCACATAGATCCCTAAACATGAAGGAATTCCAGAAGAAACCCCGCTTCTCCCACACCTGCACTCAGCATTCCTTGAAGACATGACAAGCACTCTCAAGGCCACTTGTAGAAGTATATTGATGTAATCTTGTTCAATTATTTTTTATCTGCCGCGCTGTTGTAACAGTAAGACAGTTAGAATTGGGTACACATCAGCTCAAGTTGGCTACAGGCCGGGGAGATTGTGATGCAAAACAGAAAAAGGATTATCGAATTAGTAGTAATTTATCTTAAGACATTGTTAGCATTCAACTGTATTGCATTTCATTTAGGTTAGAACTCTGCCAGCTGCTAACATATTTTACTTTATTAGGATCAGCACTCTTTTTTATAGTTTTTATTTTAAGGAATACTTCGGAAAGCAGTATTTTATTAGGATAGCAAACTAGAATTTGATTTTATCTTGTATCCTTTTCTTTTTATCCAAGCTAAGAGTTTAGTTTAGGTATTTTGCCAATAAAAGGCTGCTATGGATTCATTATTTGACAAAGAATTGATTATGAAAAATTGAAAGTCGTCTGCAGAAATTAGAAATTCTATTCTACATCAGTTGGTTTACAGAGCAGTTTGGGTCTAGGGTGCATTTTGAAATGCATTTTGAAGTGAAGAATGGGGGTCTAGGGTGCTTTCTTGGCATGATGTTTCGTGCATGGATCAGCCTCTCAAACTTCAATTTTCTAATCTTTTTTGAATGGCTCTTATAAAAGATGATACAGGGCAAGATGTGACCTGTCGGAATGGTTACCAAAGTCATTGGAACATATCTCTGTTAAGAGGCCCCAATGATTGGGAAGAGGAAAGCATGCAATTTTCTGGTATCACTTGCCAAGATGAAACCTGAGGGCATTGATAACATTCCCTAGCCTTATGACTCTGAAAGCTCTTTCACTATCAAGACTACTCAACAGTTTCTGTCAAATGCTTTTCTATGGTAGGAATTGTCGTCATTTTCCTGTAAAGGCCATTTGGAAAGTCTGAAGCTTCCACAAAAGTGTGCTTTTGGACGTTTGCTAAAGAAAGATTCTCATGGATGGCGTGCTTAAAAGAAGAAATTTTAATGTGCCTATTAGGTGTCCTCTATGCCTGAGGAGGAAGAAACAGAGGGTCATCTCCTTATCCATTATTGTTTGGCTTCATCTCTTTGTCATTTAAAGCAGTGGGTCTTAGTTGGGTTCAACCTTCAACCAAGGATGCAGTGGTGGCTTGGAGAAGAAGAATGAAGAATAGTTGGGTTTTTGGTGTTTGGTAGATCATTCCTATGGCCATTTGGTGGTGTACTTGGAAGGAAATGGATCAGCAGATTTTAGAGGACAAAGCCTCCTCCAATCAAAATTTCAATCTTTGCTTTTTAAATTTTAATAATCTAGTATAGTTGGAATCTTGTGCTCAATGTTGGTGTACTTGGATTCTTGGAAGGAAATGGATCAGTGGATTTTTGAGGACAAAGCCTCATCCAATCAAATTTTCAATCTTTAACTTTTAATAATCTTGTATAGTGGAATCTTGTGCTTAATGGTGGGGAAAACTTGACTTTTTGGATATTGTAGATATCATTATACATGAGAGCTTGAGGGCATAATGATTTTGCACATGGGTGGCACACCTTGGTGTCTTTCTAATGCAGTTTTTTTATTATTTATTTATTTAATTAAGAAAAAGAAAAATACAGAGCAGTTCTACGGAACATGCGACCATGCTTTCATCGCTGCTGTCCCCGTTTCTAGGCCACTGCTATGGAGTTACTGCCACAGCATAATAACACCTCTACCCGTAGTTGAGATTAGTTTGTGCTTGGTTGCTAGCAATCGGCCATTGTGCCTTTTGCCTATCCCTTATGTTTATTTAGTAGACCCCAAAAGGGAAGGGGGGAGTTGAAAAGATGATGATATCTTAAAAGTTTCCGCATATTTTGTACTTCCCTGAAATTAAAGGGAGGGGCTTGATTTAAATAAACATGGAGCATATGTAAAAGGTGGAATCACTCATCCTTACAATTAGGACTCTAGGAGTATATATCATCCAGATGCTCGTGAAGTTTATCATACTCCAGATGTGTTCCATGTGTCTGAGATGTGTTCTACGTATCTCACTTTAAGGGCAAGCTACATGTGCTTCCACTCAACAAAACAGGGGTCTATCTTAGGGCTCACTATGACTATCTTGCACCCACTTCACCCTGAACAGCAGTTTATGAGCATCCCCACGATGCTTGCCCCTACAAATGCACGATTAAAGAGGTAAACCAAGAGAAGAAAAACAAGAAAAACAATGCTTCGTTGAAAAACAGGAATTACTGTCAGATCTAAAAAATTCTGAGTGCGTGGAGAACAACCAAGGAGAGTATAAAGAGATTTTTAATGTGGAACCAGACTTAGAAAATTCTCAGAGAACTCTGATACAGTATCAGCCACTGTACAACCCATATTCAAGCCAATTATGCCGGATCTACTCAGATGGGATTCATTTGCAGAGTGATTTGAAGTCTACTGATCTCATTACTGCTGAAATGCTCCTAGAAGTGCAGTCTATCGAAGATTTTCATCCTAACACAAAGGTTGCCCAGATTCGTTTGAAGAACAATTCAGCAACTATGCTCTTGTCTTCTTTCTACAGTTCTTTAAAACTGGAGGATGAATGTTTCCGAACAAGGGGACAATGATGCAAGACAAGAAAAGGGTTATCGGCAGTAATTTATCTTAAGAAATCGTTAGTACTTGAATGTATTGTATTTTATTTAGGTTGGACTCAAGAAGCTGCTAAAATATTTTATTTTACTAGGATTAGAACTCTTTTATGTGCCCATCTTTAGAGTTTTTATTTTAAGAAATACTTAGGAAAGTAGCACTCTATTAGGATAAATTACTAGAACTTGATTTTTCTCTCGTATTCTTTTCTTTGTATCCAAGCTCAGAGTTTACGTTACATATTTGCCTACATAAGGGTGCGATCCATTATTTGACACAAGTTGAGACGAAAAATTGAGAGTTTTTGTATAGAATCTCTGTTCTACATCATATTGTTGTTTAAAAAGGAACCCAATTTTCATTTCTCATTTCTCTCTCTTTATGCAATAATGCCATAGCTAACTCCATCATTTCCTCTCTCTATTCTTATCTTTATTGTTTTGCTTCCATAACATAACTGCTACATTTCCTCACCATTCCCGCAAATTTGAGTGCAGGGACCAAGAATAGCTCTTCGAGAGCAGAAGTCTTCACACCAGAGCTTTTAGCAAGAACTTAGCCACCAATATGTACTGGAAGAAGCACTTCGGTTTAGACTCACGGCCAATTAAATTCCAGATAGATTGTTGTAGTTTTAAAAAAAAAGAAAAAGAAAAGAAAAAGAGACTTCCATATACATCGCTTAATGTTTACCACTAAGAAAAGAAACATACAGTTATAACATTCAAGGAGGCATATGGACATAAAATTTCCACATTCCCACATAATCGATTAAGTCAGCACAGTTGGTGCAGAAGCGCCCCCCCCCGGGCCAAAAAAGGAACAGAAAACAGAATTGATGATGAAAGAAACCTGCAGCCCTACCTTAAAGCAATAACGGACGGCCAATTCAGCATAGGAGAAGGTTCTCTTTTCTATCCGTGTTTTAACTCGTCGTCCTTCCTCCCGGTAATATATATTTACCAATTCAGAAAACACAGCTCCTAACCTGCATAAATGGCACAAAATACATGAAATGGATTAAAAACAAGATAAACAAACAAGGGCAAGATGAACATGTCGGTTGAGAATCATGCCTGTTAAGAGACTGTTTTACTTCTGATGAATCTCTGACTGAGAAGTTGACAATGTATTTAGAATCCACTTCGACACGTTTGCGTAGAGCAATCATACGATCATCATTCATGTTATCTGAATGGCAGCAGTCAAGTTTGTCATTTTTCAGATGCTACACGGACGGCAGTTTAAAAGCAAAAATCTCAGAAAAACAAAACTAAGCTAAATCAAACTATCACCAATGCTACTTCTCTCCCCCATACTTCAAAAAATTCTTGAGCCTATGTTCCCTTGCATAAAACTTTGCTAGGAGTTAAGTGTGTTCAAAAGTACTATTACTGAATGCAAACCAGCTTGCAGGGATGCCACAGTCAACATCAGATCTATTATTATATGAGATCTACAGGCTATTTTTGTGTTAGTAGTATCATGCCACCGTCGTGCATATTTACGTAAGCATTGAGAGGCCTAACATATGTAAATCTTCTTATAACAGAGAACAGCAAATTAACTTTTTATTCTTTTAGGGGAAGTTTGGTGAAGAATGGACAAGCTAGGAACATCAACCACCCGAAACTAGAGTAGACATGTTTTACTGGGTAATAAGTAATCAAAAATCGCATTAAAACACCACCAAGGGGATGCCATAGTCATGATGTCATTGGTGCACAGAAGGGGCAAGTACAAAAATCATCATGCCCTGAAGCTCTCAAGCATATTAATATCTACACAACCTGAAAGGTCAATTTTCTCCCAAAACTAAACACTTGACTCGCCCCAAGAAAATACAATACAATACACAGTTCTCAAAAAGTCAATTAATGATAAAGTTCACAAGACAACGCAGTGCTAATAGCTAACCTCCTAATGTATTGGCAAGAACAAAGAACTATGCCCACATCTGCTTGTCTTTCTTGCTTTCTTTAGATATAGAATAGAGAAGATATCAATGAAAAAGTGTTCCAAATCCAAAGGACGGGATATGAGAAATTTAATGCTTTAAGAAAAGTCATGAGGAACGATGCGTGAAGAAGTGAGGAGTCACTTGCTGTTATTTTGGGAACAACAATAATTTATTAGAAAAAATGTAACTTTGGAATGAAGGTTTATCTTCAAATTGACAAGGATGCACTTATATAGGGTGCTTATTAGAGGCTTCACCATCTGTGGTTTTCCTCCCAAGTTTTTTTTTTTCCTCTTTCCTTTTTTTTGGGGGGGGGGATATCGTTGGTGAATTGAGTTCCATAAAACAATGTCACTTTTCAGAAACCGAATAAGAGTCGCTTTTGATAATCCTCTACTTGTTTTTTCTATAAAGTAATAGGCCCTAAACAGTTTTTACGTCAACGAGAAATGACCTCTCTACAACTTGGGTGTGTGGTTGACATATATGAACCCTCCAAAGTCCAAACCCGACTAGGCAGCACTCAGGGTATGCATATGAATAGTCACATAAACAACCATGGATGCTGAATACCCCCAATTCTGAACCTTATGTCAGTTACACTGCATAAGATATAAAGGCTGTGGGAAACATGACTAGATTTTACACAAACAAGACACCTGCATTAAGTTTTCTAGCCTCCAAATGCTAATTTGTCATCACATAGTTCAAAAAATTTAAGTAACAAGTACAGCTGTTTACTTACCTTCAGAAGACGATTGCACCACTACAATCACCAATTTGATATTCCTCGTACGGATAACTGCTCTGCCCATTTATACAAATCCATAGTTCAGAAATAAGGGGGAAAGGAGAGGGAAGATGGAAACGATCATTCAGCAGATATAACAAAAACACCTCAAATAAGCACATCATTGGACTACTTAAAGAATATACACACAACGCCGAAACAATATGTATGTTGTTAATCTGGAATTTGAATGTGATATAAAAGATCCTGAGTTACTGATGAGGATTCTCTCCCCACCCCCCTCTTCTCTTTGAACTCAACAAGGAGCTCTGATGAAGGAATAAAAGGGCTTCCCCTTACTTATCATTTTACCAACAGCTGGATTCATCACGCAATTGTGAGCTCCAACCAATTAAGCATCAATTAGTATCCGTGTCCACCTTATCCGCAGATTCTACTGTTAGCAATGAACCACTTTCCACAAACAGAGCTCCATGCATTTCGATCAAAACCAACTCCTATTTAAGTTCCTCAAATTCAAACAGGACCTTCAAACAACATTTAAAACCTAATAACAAAAAGAATAAAACATTGACTTGTCAAGCACCAACCAGCACCAAAAATTCCCAAAATCACTGCTCCAGACACCAAATCAAGAACAGGAGAGAGAAAATGAGGGGGCATACTTGAGCTGATCGAGAAGTGTACATAGTCCCAGCCACTGAGCGGGGTCGCCGGAGACTTGCTCGGAGGGGATCAAGGCAGCCACAACAGCAGGGATCTTAGTGCGGTGCTTGAGCAGCCAGTCTCGCCGGAGAATTCCCACCGGCGGCGTATCGGGGCCGCCGGGTTTCGGCGCCTTGCCAATGACGGAGATCTTGGAGAAATCCGGTAAGGCGAGAGTGTTGATGGGAGGCTTCTGGGAGTGGAGGTGGCCGGAAATCGAGGAGTGAAGCTCCGTGCATCCCACCACCGCTATCAGTGGGACCGGCGGCGTCCGTAGGTCCTCCGGGTACTTCTCCATTGATGAAGATGGTGAAGCTCGGGGGTTTTTAGGGTTTGAGATTTGCGGGAGTGTTCGGATCTACGTTCATGCGCAGGGGACGGGTGGCAGAAAGGTTGTTGACCTGACTCCGTGGTTGAATATGGGGAACGATTGCAGCTTCTGAACTACATAATCCTACTCGCTTTTAGCCAATTTTATGTGACGACGATTTGTGCTTGGTAATTTGTCCTTTGTTTTTTTTTTTTTTTTAAGCAGTGGGGTGGATCTATCTATAAATATAAATATAAAAGATCCAAATAAGAACAACGAAAAAACTTGTCAGATTGGAATTCAAAAACTAATTAACAGTAGTGTATATATCTTACAACATTTATACGTAGTATATATCTTTGATGGTCGTTCCTCACAAGATCTAAGGGAGATTTTTTCTTAGCATTCATAATATTATAGCAAATCATAATTTTTCTCTTCCTCCTTATTCAGAGTACATCGACTCATCTTACTACTTCCTTGTCTTACTTCCCATAGCTTTACAGGGCACTCAAATTCCACCACCACTTCCTACTCTCCAAAATCCCGACCTTACCCTTATGTTTTTGCTAGTGATATTGGAACTCACATACCCCTCAACTTGGATCTTGTCCACCTTAATTTCAGTTTTGAGAAGCTTTGTTTGTACTAGTAAGCAAGACATATGAGTGTTTTTATTATGATCCATAAGTATCTGCTCCAGCCTCAAAAAAATAGGGATGTGTTCTCTACCAGCGGATGGATTACCTAGTTTTATCATGGATCTACTTTATCATCTCTAGTGATATTTTACAAATGATTATACAACACAAGTAATTATCAAGTTGCTCTTCATGTTTGGACTTGCACATTTTCCATGATAGTATCAAACTTGTTCCCTCCAATTAAAAGCAATGTTCATGAACCTCACTTTCGATGATATGTCTTTTGCCACTTATTCTAAACACTTTAAAAATATTTGTGATGCTCTTGCTGAGATTGATCACTCTATCTCTCAAAATGGCCTCATTCTCCAAATTTGCTTTGGTTTACCTACAATTTATGGAAGCGTTGTTAATATGATTACTGGCTACAAGTTGCTTTCTGAATTTTTTAACTTTTCAATCTATGTTAATGTTGAAGGAAGCTCTTTTGCTCATGATATACAAACTACTCATCAAGTTGGTTCCACTAACATAGTTCTTAATGCCATTGTTGAAAGTTGTTCCCTTAACAAAGGTAAGTGCAGTAATGACACTTCTTGGAAGTTGGAATGGTTAAGGGCATTGGCAAAATGATGAAACCGCTAGTGGAATCAAGGTAAGAATCGCAGCAAGGGTAATACCCATTAATTATGGAAGCCATCGAACTGGCTTTTATGACCACCAGCTACATCTTCCGCCTTCAACGACTTCTTTATGTTATGGTCATCACTCTCCATATGATGGTCCTCATAACGGTAGTTTTAGTCCTCGCCCAACTACTGGGAGCTCTTTAGGGACTCGTACATGTCAGTGGCATGATGGCCATAACCACGATGTTAAAGCCATGTATAGTTAATTCGTTCCCAGAATATATCTCAAACTTTGATGGGGCTAGCCGCTCAACCTTCTAATCATCTAAATTGGTATTTCCGCCAGCCATCACTTCACTTCTTCGCAGTGCAATCTCTTCCTTATTAGCTTATTCTGATTTTGAATCTATTTTTGTTAGCAATAGCAATGTACTCCCTATCTCGCTTACTGGGTCTAAATTTCCCACGTTGTTATAGCATCTCATGTCCCTCCATAATGCTATCATCTCCCCCACTGTCACAAAAAAACTTGTTTCTTAACGTCTGATTACCTGTGATAACTCATGCTCTGTAGAGCTTGATCCTTTTGGTTTTTCCATCAAGGACCTTCACAAGAGTACGGTGATCTTTTAGTGTAATACTTTGGAGATCTATGTCCCCTTTGCAACACAGCCTCTTCCTCCACCACAACATATCATGCTGCTAATGCTACTACTCTACATCCTTCTACTTATCGTCGTCGTCCTTGTCATCCAGGCTATATTGCCATGCAACAATTTTTATCTGGTGTTCTTTAATAGGGATTATTTATCGAAGAATGTTCATCATTCATATGCAAACACTTAAAGTTTCCATTTTTCTATGTTACTAGCGCTACTTATGCTCCTGTTTAGCGTATTCATTCTGATTTGGCTTCTCCATATGTAAGTGATTATAAATGTTATATTTTGTTTATGGATGATTTTACTTGTCATTTTATGGGTGTTTCCTCTACACCCTAAGTCTGAGGTTTATGATATTTTTGTTAAATTTCAGACCTTTGTCAATGCATAATTTAATATGTTAATTGAATATTTTTAGTGTAACAATGGTGGTCAATATGACAACTCTTCTTTTGAATTTCGATTCTATACTCTTGGCGCATCTCAACGAAATGACAAGGATAATCATTTGCACTACTGAAAACATGATTCCAAGTTTACTAGTTCAAGCTATTATGCCTCCTAATTCCTAAGACAAGGCTTTTGATGTGGTTGTACACATTAGTAACCGACTTCCTGCAGAATCTAAACACAATTCCATTCCTTATAAACTATCATATTGCAACCTTGCTCCGTGTGAACGCTTATGTGTTATTGGGTTCACTTGCTATGCAGACCTGTCGCTACTACTTCTCACAAGTTTGGTCAAAAATGTCTCTTCTTAGGGCACCTTTCTCATCACAAATGATGTTGTTGCCTTGATTTATCTACGTGTCATATGTCATATGATTATTTCACGACATATTATTTTCGATGAATATGAATGCTCTTTTGTTACGTTACTTTCTTTCCCTTTCACATGCCACTGCATATTATTTTATTACTCCTCTTTCAGATGTACCATGCCGGTCATAGTGACATTGCCTTCTTATGAGTTCTGGACCCACTCAAAAATTCCATCCATCCTCATGCCATACATTCCTGATCGATTGCCCTAACGATACTAGTTTTCCTTCCATCACCACAATCTACTCATCCCATGGTTACGTGCCCCCGTGATGGTATGCACCGTCTAAAAATTATTCCCTCTTTTTTCATCAAGCTTTCTATTATTTCGCCACTTTCTGCTTCTTATTTATGCTATATAAGATTAGTATATTGCCTTGCTAAAGATAGATACTTAAGAGTTAGGCCGATCTCCTATTAATGCAAAGATTGTTCGATCATATTAGGTTTATTAAGGGCATATGGTTCTTTTGAACGTTATAAGGTAAATTTGTCATTGAAGGCTCCTCTTCATAGGCAAGGTTGATTATATGAATTTTTTAATCTAGTTGAGAAGCAGGCTACAATTCGTACCATTTTTTTGCATTACCCTTTTTAAGGTAGATCAATAATTAGATGTTAAGAACGTCTTCTTGCATGACAAACTTGATGAAACTATTTACATGGCTCAATCCACTGGGTTTGCCGATGCCTCTAATTTGAAATATGTCTGCAGCCTTGAAAAGGCCCTTTAAAGCAAACTATTAGTGCACGATTATGAAGACTTACTACTTTTATCACTTAATATTACTTTTGGGGGCGTCTATGTGATAATTCTTAGTTTATATTTTAGCACAGACATCATGTGACATTTCTACTTATATGTGGACGACACAATTCTTACTACTTTATTAATAGAGCCATTATATCATCTCATTGAGTCAAACTTTGTCATGTCTAATTTGGGATCATTGCATTACTTTATGGGGATTTTCTATTTGTTGCACCTTTCAGGATCTTGATATCCCATCATAAATATGCTCAGGCCGTTCTCCTGACGATTCTATGACCTCTGCATGCTTATATCAACACATCTTGATTCCAAATCCAAACTATCTGTTGATGATAGTTCTCATATTTCTAATGCATCATTGTATCATAGTCTTGTTGATACTTTCTAATGTATTGCTTTCACTAAACCTAACATTGGTTATGTCATGCAACAAGTTTGTATTTTCATGTATGATCTAAGAGAGGCCCATTTGCAAGCAATTGAGCATATCTTGTGCTGATTATAAGACACTACTAACTATGGCATTAATTTGCAACCTTTCTATGTGAATCAATTGATTGTATATTACAATGTCACTTGGGCTACTTGCCCAACTCTTGCCTTTCAATAATTATGGCCATTGTATGTGTCTGACAGACTGTTTTTCATATATTGTAACTCATAGTGTCAAAGCATAGTTTCATGCTCTAATGTTTAATCTAAATATCAAGTTGTGTTAACTACGCCTGGTGAATGCACTTGGTTAGAATCTCTTCTTCATATGTTGTACATTTTTTTGCCCAATGCATCAATCATTTATTGTGACAATGTATCTGCCACTTATTTATCTAGTTACCCATTGCATTATTAGTGCAAAAAGCATATTGAGATAAACATCCACATTGTACGAGAAAAATTTAGCCGTAAGTCTAATTCATGTGCTGCATGTCACATCTTTTTTAATTTTTTATTATGTAGATATTTTCACCAAGTGACTACTAACACCTCTCATTATTGATTTTAGGGTTAATCTCAACACTCCTCCATATCCCATTATGATTATGTGAATTATTATTTTTTTATGTGTGTGCGTATATACATATATACATACATACATACATATATATATATATATATATATATATATATATGTACATATATATATATAAAATATATCTATATATATATGCATATATATGTATATGTGTGTGTGTATGTGTATATATATGTATGTATGTATATATGTATGTGTGTGTGTGTGTGTGTACATATGTATATATATGTATGTATATGTATATGTGTGTGTGCGCGTGTGTGTGTGTCTATATATATATGTGTGTGTGCGCGCGTGTGTGTATATATATATACACACACACACACACACACTCATCTAGGCTCAATCATTCATCATAAAGGGGACATTGACGAAGATATTAGATATCGTATAAAAATGGGTTGGCAAAAATGGAAGTATGCTTCAGGTATGCTGTGTGATAAGAGAATGCCTGTAGGATTAAAAGATAATGTTTATCGCATGGTAGTTAGACCTGCCGTGTTATATGGATCAGAGTGTTGGCCTATAAAGAAGATTCAGGTTCAAAAGTTAATGGTAGCAGAGATGAAGATGATTAGATGGATGTGTGGTTATACGAGGATGGATAGAATTATTAATAGAGTGATCATAGACTTAGCTAAAGTAGCTCCCATCGAAGATAAGCTGAGAGAAGTAAGACTCGGATGGTTTGGCCATGTGAAAAGAAGGAGTGTATACGCTCAAGTGAGGAGATGTGATAGAATTAACATCTCTAAAGGTAAAAGAGGGAAGGAAAGACCAAAGAAGAGTTTGGATGAGGTAATTAGAGAGGATTTGAAAGTTGTAGGGTTAACTGATGACATAGCTCAAGATAGGAGACTATGGCGGGATATGATTAAGATATTAGATCACAGAGAGTTAGCCTCGTACTTGTCACTCGATTGCAGTAGAGTGGGTTTGGTTGTGGTCTTTTTCATATGTCATATTTGCATACAGGTAGTACATGCGTATAGGAAGAGACATTGCTTGCCTACATCTGTTTGTTAAGGTATAACATCTTCCTCTGCTTTGTTGCACTTATGTTTACATAGTTACTGCCACCTGATTTTTTCGTATTTTTAGTTTATTCCTTGCGGCTTATCCTTAGTTTTTTTTTCATAAAATGTGTTCACAAAATCCTTCTTCTACGTTTTTGTGGGTCTCTTGGAATCAGCCTCTCTACGGGTAGAATTATCGGTAGAGGTGAGGTTGCTTACATCTGGATCTCCTCAGACCCCGCGAAAGTGGGAGCCACACTGGGAGTTGTGTTGTAGTTGTTGTATGTGTGTGTGTGTGTGTGTGTGTGTGTGTGTGTGTACACACACACACACACACACACGCATATATATGTGGTGTGTATGTATACTATATATATATGTATGTATGTATATATACATATATATATATATATATATATATATATATATATATATATATATATATTAAATGAACTGCGATTGCTTATTCCCATCGGCGAGAGAGAGAATTCCTATCGAGTGAGGGTATTTCGACTTCGCACCTGGAACCCCTAACTAACTACGCATGTCAGCTAAGAATAAATAGAACTCTTTCTTACTGGTCATGGAAAGGAATGTCCGATCCCCCCTCCCTTTAGGAAAGTCTAAGTCTTCCCCAGCACAAAGACGTTGTGATTTGCTTCTAAGCCAAGGTATGAATGAGGTTGGGGAACCAGAGTCATTTCATTCTGCCACGATGGATACCTTTCTTTGATCATAACCTTTCCTCTTCTTTTATTCTTTCGCTTTAACTTCGTGCTATAAACAAACCTTTCTTCGCTAACTTCTCTTACGACAGAAACTTACTTATCAGACTTGGAAACTGATGCCTTAGCAGTAGTGACCTTTAGTGAAAGAAGTCCTTAAACACCAATAAATAAACAGTAGTAGCGCTTCGCTTGTCTAATTAGACTTCAAAGGGAAGACAAACTATCTCTTAAACTCAAAGACCTAGCTCATTATTTCCGCATTCCCTCTTCTTCGCATCTCTTATGAGATTTGATACTTTCGCCCAGGAAGACAAGAAACTGACAGGAGATCTCTCTCACTACCTTATTAATAGGAGAACAAAACTAAGTGCTTTGGAAACAAACATTGATTCTCTTATGATATTTGAGAACTTAGAAAACGCGAATACTAGTTTCAATCATTCCTTGGATCTTACTTACGACATTGGGAAAGGTGAAGATTCGAGAGGGATTGATTGTCTTTACTGCTGACGCAGCAGTTCTAGTCGGAGATCTTTCCTTGTATGGAAAAAGTGAAATGAAATGGTACGACTACTCAAGATTCCTTGTTCTGTCTTTCATTGTTTGGATTTTGATTCGAACTTCTCATACGAGTAAACCACAAAGGACTCCACTGGCAAAAGGTTAGGACTAAACGAGTAAACTGACTTCAGTGGTATCACTGCTAACGGTGTTCAGAGCTTCCGTCGGAGAATAATCCGACCCTAGCTACATCGGTCTTTTCAGCATCAATATAGTGAAACGAACACCTACCGTTGTGCTGACGCAGGAGCTGATTAAAAAGTCCCTGCAGTTAAAGAATTTTAATAAAGCTGCTAAGATCTGAAAAAAGGATAGAAAGACATACCATCTGCCCTTTGGCCGAGTTGGAATTGCAAGGGGGAAGAAGTTTTGACAGAAATAAGTGGGAGTTGATAATAATATAATAGAATTTACTGATGCCTACCGGAAAGCTCAGTAGGGGTTGAGTGTCATAAGCAATTGTCAGCCCTCTAAATAGGCAAGGGAGGGATCAAAACCAATACATTGACGATCCGGCTTCAAAGACAAAGCAAAAAAGCATCTCGACGATTGAAACAAATACAGATATCGATTCAGTGAGCTAGCCTGCTACAGATGATTGCTGCCTTGCACTTCCAACCGAAAGATAAGATGCCAGGGACAAATGACTTAAAAAACCCGATTATTTTCATAGATCTCCTATAAGAAAAAAGCCGATTTGAGATCGTTTATCCAGGAAAGGCAACATCTATTGCAAACCTTAAACTCATGATTGAACTAAATCTAAATAAAGGAGGCCATGAAGAACTCACTACACGAGTAAGAAGTTAAACGCCACCTACTCTATATGTATAAAGAGAGACAGATTTCGCCTGCTACTCTACCGAGCTAACCAGAGCAGATGAGCACCTCTTTCTTAAAAGGATTGAACTTTTGATTAAACGGGGAATCAGCCTACTTAAAGAAGATAAAAAGTGGACAGATGGCCAATAGCCAATGCCATTACCAATTCAACCGATTGAGAGAGAGAGGCCCTCCTTAGTTTGGATTTCGAGAGGTTGGTTCGTTTACCTTGAAAGCGATACAATGGCAAGAAATACATTCAAATGAAAGAGAATTGAATCAGAGTCAAAGGCAGAAAAAGACTACAATGCCACAAGCCATGTAAAAGAGAGAAAAGAAAGTGCATCTCACTACCAATACCGTTAAGATCGGGTACAAGCACCTCTGAGCAAGTTCAACTTTTGGATTCTTAAACAACCACACCCTTTCCTGCACCTCTGCCCCCCTATTCATCTTCGATTAGTGAGAACGCGGATCAAAATAACTAAAAAACAAAAAGGCAATGAAATCCTATTTAGACCACAACTCAAAAGACCAATTCATTAGCTAAACTCACCCCTATTCACTTACGAAGCAATCAAAAAAGCCTCTTTTTTTTGTTTATAGAAAGCGTGTTCAAGGGGT
This sequence comes from Carnegiea gigantea, assembly GCA_029747015.1. NCBI lineage: Eukaryota > Viridiplantae > Streptophyta > Magnoliopsida > Caryophyllales > Cactaceae > Carnegiea > Carnegiea gigantea. Next base: position 326,816 of record JAKOGI010000955.1, read on the forward strand.
CAATTTTAGTACAAAATCACACTTCGTGGTGCTTTCCTTATAATACACCTCTGGTCTATCAAAGTTTTTTTCATCGTCCAAGCCTCTTCAAATCAAAAGAGAATCTCGAAGAATTAGACAATACTTAACTTACCAGCCTTACTAGGCAAGATAGAAACCAATCCTAGAACTACTTCATGATACCTTAGAAGCAACGCAACTTCTCCTTACGAGAAGTCAAGGCATACCCTCTAATAATTTTGAGCAGCTTTCCCTCTATTAGAAACCAAGAATGGAAGTCACAGTGGGAAAGGAGAAAGCTCAACCGCGTGGCAGAAAACAGTGGGTTTGGCTTTAAGATCTTGTCTTCCTTCAGGCTAAAGCTTCAAGTCTCAATCCGAAGTCAAAGAGAAAATAATAGAGAAATGGATGCCAACTCTTCCCCTGGTGTAGTTGCTGCAAATCACCTATTGAGTTACGAAAGGGTGGATTCCCTTTCTTTCACATGCACTTTTTTCGTCTTCCCTAGATCAGTAGTCCGCTAGTGGGCTTGGGCTCTTTCTGGATGAGCCTGAAGCGATGGATTGTTTTGGGGCAGTCTCCGGTGGAGAGGACTTCGGATACATGTCATTCCGGTCGGTGACTCCTTCTGTCGATGTCTTTCTTTAATGTCTTTCTTTCTGTCACTGGCGAGGCTTTGAATGAAATAGAAATCCCATTCGTTCGCCCTCAGACTTGAGACTAAGATTTTTGACTAGCGACTCTCCTCTCTCACTCAAGATAAGGTCAGGTGATCCCTTTCTGTCTCCTTCTCAGTTAGGTCTAATAAGTCCCTTCCCGTCAGGCTTAGAACAGCGCATCTTTCAGGCCTTGAATGGCTTTAATCGGTAACCATATCCATGGACACCAAAGGCTTCCTAGCCGGAGAAAGTACAGAGACGCCTTTGATCCCTATTTCTATTTACCTTTATTGCATTTTCTATTAAGTTAAGGAGTTTTGTTTAGTTAGTACATTAACTCCCCTTGAATAATTGAGGTCCGAGGGCCGTCCTTCAGCTCTAATTCACCACCGGGGATCAATGAGCCTACTCAATTTGGAGGAGGTCTTTTAGGTATCACAATATCCGCTGTCGCAGATCCGCTTGCCAGCATAGCATGAAACTACTTCAAAGCATCGAGTTGTTTTGACTTTGACTTCAACAAAAGAGTCTCTTACTATCATAAGTCCGCAACATCTTAGGAAAGCTAATCTTAGTCTCCATTCGATTGTAGTCATTTCAAGACAAGTTTTGAAGAATGCTTTAGTACTAAGGTCTATATACTGATATAGTAGTAAGTTTATCCAATTCAAGTAGGAATTGCCCTCTTTCCCATGATACTTCTGTTACATCCCATGATACTCTCCTTCCAGCGATTGAGACTTCCCTATAATCCAGTTCATTCAAGCTTAAGGCATGGGTAAAGAAAAGACCTAAGAGAATATATCTACTGTTCCTTTAACGTGAAGAAGTGACGTTCTGGGTAATCCCATTCTTTGAATTGGTGGCGTTCACAATTGATTAAATCCACAAACAAAAAACAACGCATCCTACAGGAATGAGCTTCCTTAGGAGGGGAACTGACATGTATGGATTTGTCTAGCGCCTAACCCATTAGCTACTAGTCTGCGTATTTGACCACAACCTTACCTATTTGGTAAGGTAGATTTTATTCGAAGTATTATCTCGTTTTGATGTTGGAGGAAAAGTCAACTGCTTTGGTCTTGACTTCTTTGATTTGTTATTCCAAGAGTGAGGAGTTTTAGATATTCTATCCCTGAATTTCAGTATGGGCTTAATAGGTTGAGAGAGTCTTATGCCGCGCAATCTCTTGCCGAATCTATTTAGGCTATGTTAAATCCATAACCTAAGAAGACATATTTGCGAATCCGGCCCTCTTTCATTCATCATGATTACTTTGATTGCTCTGAAAACACCCCCTCTCACTCAGGGGTTGCGATCAGATCTTGCTTCGGCGGTTATGAATGGCGATTCTTACCATAAAAGACGACATTCCACTTTGATTGCCATCTTCTTTCACTTTGTTTTGGCTTCCATCCCTGAGCTTTCACCCTTGCTTTCTTACGAAGAAGAGGCTTTCTCAGATCATATGGAGGAATAAGACTCAACAACCGGTCGTTCAAGTTCAAGAAGCAAACCTAGAAAAAGGGAAAAGTCAAAGACTTGGAGAAAGAAATAAAAAAGGAACTTTGGCATAGAAGAACCATATAAGAAACAAAGAAAAAGATTTCATAGGGGTGGCGCAGGAGTCAGATCAATCCAACGCAGGATCTATAGGCTCCGCCAGTTTAGGATCCCTTTCTATAACGGGACTCAAACGGGCGAAGCCATTGGATTGATTAGCCCAATTGGGCGAATAAGAATGTGGTCGTCTAGATCGTACCTGTGGAAAGATTAGGTGGACCCCTATACATTCATTGATTAGACCGAAACCAATCGAAGCGATCGAGCTACCCGCATTTAAGTTTTGCTTTATCAAGCGGGGGCTTAGCCGTTTCTTTCTATTATTTCTTAGATTTATGGCAGCATCGGGAAAAAAAGAGACAAAACGTCGAATGTTTTTCCTATTTATGTATTTGGAAAGTCTATACTTAACACACCGACTCAATTGGAAGTTGAATCCTGACAGGGATCGAAAGTGAAGGTTTCAATCATATTTCTAACACTGAAAAAGGTATAACATTGATTTACACTCGATAACTAAAAGAAAAATTAGAAATTCTTCATTGTTTGATTCACCTATGGGTGATACTGATCTTAGCATACCAAGGGGCTGACCTGAACTAATGTCCTATACAAGACGAAGGCTAGGGATGAAATGGCAAGTGCCGCATCTCCTTCCACAGTGGATGATTCATATCTATCTCTATCTTCAGACTTGGGCAAAACTAAACTTCTGTGCGATGAAACAAAGGAACAACATTCATTCCCTAAAGAAAAAGAAAACCATTACCAAGAAAATGAAAATTTCACAACCGAGATCACAAGCATGGATCAAAGACGGAATCTCCTCAAAAAGAAGCGCTATCGATACAAAATGCTATAACGATTCACTAATGAAAGTCTTTCGATGATCCAGTTACTCAGACTGGACTCCTTTACTTAGTGGGTAGGAATGAAAGATCAAGTTAGTTATTCACAGAGCTACCACTACTTGAGCTTGCACCCGGACTCTTACTGTAGTCTTATTTCTTTTATCCTATAAAAGAGAAATATAAGTCCCTTTTTCTATTCCTTATAGCACGGGTATAGATTACCTCACGGGATGAACTTATTAAGTTATATTAATACCAGAATCAGGTGTTCAAGTCATTACCATTCAAGTCTCAAGCTTCTGGCAACCATTTATCCCAAGGTAGGTGGGAAACTCATTCCGGATGGAGCAAGAATATTCTCTTTCTATTTTCTATTTATAGGCTTCAGCGTATGTAGATTTGACAAATGTTTCCACATCTCGGATCCTGGGTTCACACTGACAGATCTTCGGGAAGTGACGGATCAATCTTTCATTGAAGAGAGGAATTGGCACAGACGAATCAGAGATGAGCCGGCTTCCTTATTATTTTCTCATTGGAATTGTAAATGACTAGAAATGGCAGGGCAAAGACGAGTAGGGGCGGCATAATAGCTAGAAGGTAAGCACAGAAGTCAGAATAGTAGGGAGTAAAAGGGCAGATCGTATTGAATCCCACCCTATTACTATTTCTATTGTTGTTGTTGTTACAAGACCTGTAGCTTCCTAACAGGAAGGAGAGAGGAAAATCAGTCTAACTATTTAGGATTTCTAACTAATGGGCTATTCGCGTATCCTCACTGGAAAGTGATACACTAAAGAATCTGCTACTTTAGCAGCAACTTCGTTTGAAATGACATATAATAAGGCTTATGCTGGCGTTACGGAGTCAGTGTACTCCTCCAAGTATTATAAGTATGTGGGGTCTAGTTATGTTATAGGTGCAGAGAGTCAAAGGGTAAAGCGAAGCTGGCAACGCAAAGCATGAGGGGACAAAAGTGGCAATCTGCAGGCGACAGGGTCGATGCAACAATTATATGTTCTAAAGAAAAAAGACAGGTAGGATAGAAAGATAGTAGTTTCTCGAGTTTGCTTCCGGATCTTCCGTAGGTAGGGAGGGAGCCAAAAGAAATGGGAATGAGACTGGAGCGTTGATAAGGCAAGTTGGTCATTCAATGTCAATGGGCTTGCGTACTTTTCTTTTATTGCCCTAACTTATATTCTTGCAATAAAAAAAATAAAAAGCTAACAGTGAACTTACGGGTAATAACATCAACAGGAGGAGGATGGGCCTTAAGGCCATAGTCCCCGAGAATCAAAACAACCAATAACCTTTTCGCTGGATCACTTCAGTCCTTGCTAAGTCCGAAAAGAAAAGCCATAAAAGCTAATCCGCTACGAAGGACGAAATATGACGTAGGCTCTTCCCGCCGTAACAGTAGAATGAAGTGAAGTAGCTGACTCATCTTTTCATTAGAAAAAGTCTATTTTCTCTTTGATTTCATTCCTAACGTGCCCAAGATAAAGTCTAATGCCAAAGGAGAAAAAGACAAGTCTTTCTATGTATATATAGCAGTTAGACGTGCTTCCTTTGATTGATTGAATTACTATCCCTCGTTCCTAAAGCATTGATCAAATGGCCTTCCAGGCAGTAAGAAGTTAGAAGAAGTCATTCGCATGTCTTAGACATTATTCCTTCGATTGATAAGAAGCCTCGCCCGCTGACTTCCTAATACCAATTGAATAGTTCCCTCCTTCATATTCAAAAACAGCAAGGAATAAAGCAACTAACAAGGCTCATACTGGCCCAAATGAGGAAAGAAAATTAGCTATCATCGATTAAGGTAAGAAGATCCCAATCCCATAAAACTTATTCCAACTAGTTGATCTTCACCAGATTGAGGTATTAACTTGAAGTCTTTCTATTTGTGTTCAAGCCCTGAACAGATCTGGGAGTAAAGAAAAGAAGTTTCATTTCATCTGATCCTCTATTATCCACCCTGGGATAAGATACTATTTTATCTATTCCCGTATCCTCACTGAAAAAAGACTGATATTTATAGTCTGAAGATCAGTCTGGAGATTTAATTACTATTGATATTGTTATTGCAATCCGGTAGGCAAGTCAGATTTTGGTACGAGCCCGATCTGAGGAAATAAAGTTAGATTAATGCCTTCCTGGCGTCCACACTTCAGTCCTACATAGGACAGATCAGCCATGAAAGGTAATTACATTCCAAGCTCTAGAGGAAAAATAAGCAACCAAATTGGCCTGTTCTGCCATAAGTAGCTCCATATTCCGCTGAGTACGATTCGACAATGAATGGATTTAAGTTAGTGATTAGAAAATTTTCTTTTCTCAATCTTAATTCACCTTTTAATTTACGAATTATGATCCTAATTGAACCCGAGAGACTCGAATTGGACTGGTATCATAGAATTACTTAGCTTAGGTATGATATGATTAAGTACCATATGAGCAGGCTCGATAAAATCCTTGTATACCTTCTTTAATTTCTCGATAAAGATAAATATGACCAACAGTAGTCCGAATGTATATAAAAAGAATTTCTTTTTTTACACTTCTTACTATTAGATAGTGCCCATAAATTTCATGCTAGGTACCCAAAGATTCATAATGAACTTCGATGGGAGCTTCTCTTGAAGCAATAACGCGTTGATCTAGTCGTCACCATAGCCACAAAGGACTATCTAAATTGATTCTTTTTTGATGATAAGCCCCAATTGCATCATAGGAATTACAAAAAAAGGATTCTTTTGTATACTTATAATTATTATTGTCAATTCTTTCATTTTGATAGTTTTTGTGATTCCGTGGATTATATCTATTTGCACAAATACCTCGACGATTCCCACTCGTTAATACATAGAGTCCAATAAGCATATCTTGAGTTGGTACAAAAATGGGATCCCCAATAACTGGAGACAAAAAATTCATATGAGAAAACATAAGTAAACGGGCCTCCGCTTGAGCCTCCAAAGATAAAGGCACATGAACAGCCATTTGATCCCCATCAAAGTCTGCATTGAATCCCTTACAAACCAATGGATATAAACAAATAGCACACCCTTCAACTAAAATGGGTTGAAATGCCAGTATGCCTAATCTATGCAGAGTAGGTGCTCTATTTAATAATACAGGATGTCCCTGCATAACTTCCTAAAGTATTTTCCATACAACCAGCCCTTTTTTCTAAATTTGACTCTTAGCAACTCCTATGTCCAAAACAAGATATTGTCTAATTAGATCACGCATTACAAATATCTGGAAGAGCTCTATTGCAATTTCACAAGGCAATCCACATCGATGTAATGAAAGTGAAGGGCCTACAACAATGACGGAACGACCGGAATAATCGATATGTTTACCAAGTACAGTCTCACCAAAATCTTCCCCCTTTACCTTCAATTACATCTGAAAATGACTTGTAAACTTTATTATGACCGTCCCTCATTGGTTGTCCGCAGATTCCATTATCAAGAAGTGTATCTACGGCTTCTTGTAAGAATTTTTCCTGAGACATTACTACATCTTTCAACATAAATCCACTTGTTAATAGACCGGTAAGAATATTGCTCCGAATGATGACTCTTCTATAGAGTTCATTAATATCCGAACTTATAAATTTACCTCCATCTATCTGAATGATCGGTCTCAATTCGGGGGAGGAAGAACTGGTAATAGACACAAAACCATCCATTCTGGTTCGATATTTGTTCGAATAAAATGCTTAGCTAATTCCATGCGTCTAATTAAAAAATCCTTTCTTCTTCCAGCTTTTCGGTCTTCCCATTCATTCCCTGTAGGCCCCTCTTCCCCTAACTCTTTCCATTCTGCGAATGAATAATCTATAATAGTTCACAAATCCAAATCGGCTAATAGTTCTCGAATAGCACCTGCTCCAAGAGATATTTCCCTCTTTCGAAATGTATCAAAACCTTGGATAGTAAAAAAAAGCAGGATCCTGTATTTCCAGGATTGGTTTTCATATTCGAATAAACCTCGTAATCTAAAAAAAGTAGGTTTTTTCCCTATGGGCCTAGCAAATGAAAAATCGCAGTATATTGGGCCCTCTAATTCTTTAAGAGGTTTATCTACAAAATTCGCGATATAACTAGGAAGACGTTTCAAATACCAACGTGAGTTACTGGGCATGGCAATTTAATATAACCCATTTGATACCTTTGTACTCGAGAATTAACAAATTCGACTCTGCATTGTTCACAAAAGCATCTGTCTTCTTTTCCATCTCCGATTACTTGATAATTTCCACAAGCACAAACTCCACTTTTTATAGGACCAAAAATTCTTTCACAAAATAATCCATCTTTTCTGGTTTATTGGTTTGGAAATGAAAAGTATCAGGTTTTGTCACCTCTCCAACTATCTCTCCGTTAGGTAGGATTTTTGTGGCCTAAGCACTTATTTGTTGAGGAGAAACTAATCCAATTCGTAGTTGTTGATGTTTATACTAATCGATCATAGAAGCAAAATTCTAATTATTTATTCCGATTAAGCTTCCATCCTATTAATCTGGAAGTTTCTCTCAGATACAAGGAAATGATTCAGTTCCAAAGTCAAAGATCGTAATTCTCGAACGAGCAGTCGAAAGATTCTGGAGCACCCTCGGGTTTAGTTATTGTTCCTCCAAAGATAGTAGTATTAAATACTTTCTGTGGAGTTTTAATATGATCCGATTTATAAGTAAGCATTTCTTGTAAAATATGAGCAACACCAAATCTTTCTAGAGCCCAAACCTCCATTTCTCCTACCGGTTGTCCACCTTGCTTGGCTCTTCCCCTAAGGGGTTGTTGTATAACAAGTGCATAATGTCCACTTGAACGTCCATGGATTTTATCATCAACTTGATGAATTAATTTCAATATATAAGGATTTTCTATTATAACAGGTTGCTCAAAAGGATCTCCCATTCTTCCATCAAATATTCGACTCTTTCCCGGATACTCAGGTTCAAATATCTATGGATTCGCTGTTTGCTTACTAGCTTCATATAATTCAGAAAACACTAGTTTTCTCGAAACCTCTTGTTCATATCTCTCATCAAAAGGTGCTATTCGATAATGTCTATCTAGCAGACTCCTCACTAGCCTG
>JAKOGI010000955.1:337500-355161 GCA_029747015.1 Carnegiea gigantea
TTTTTCTAGAAGCTAAAGGCAATGAAGTGACCATAAAAGAAATTAAAAGATGATGAATAAATAAAGACATTATTCAGAAATAGAATAAACCCTACTTGCAAGCGACTTAATGTTATTTATTATTGTCATTTAAATGAGGAAATAGTATACCAATATAAGAAGAAAAACAGAGAATGTGCTAACTCATCAAGGCACTCTCCCATTTATAATCAATTGCTTTGGATTTCAACAATATAGTCTAATTAAATAATGAAGACTATCTCTAACTATTAGGAAGATAAATGAAGTTAATATTTAATTTTGGCTAAAATTTAAGGGGGAGAATTGAACTAATTGGGTTATGGTAAAGAATGCATGCAGTCATATTTTTCGCTAATATATAATTAAGGTTGACTATTAAGGGTTGTAATAACATATGTCATGAAATTAACTGATAGTTAATACTAGTTTAACCATATGTACTCATTAGATTTGCCTAGTCATCTTTTTCTATACCACCTAAGAGGGTAAGAGTTAGCATGTCAAATTGCATTACTTAAAATCCAAAACTAATTATCTCTCTCTCTATATATATATACATACACATATCATATAATATGAAAAATTATTATTTTAAAATATATGTAAATAGTGTAATGTACGTGCAATATGTGGATATTATGCTAGTGAGTACGTAATTGTATACGCTATCAAAATATGAATTATGTGCTCGGATGTTGATGTTCTTTATATGATGCTTTTGGTAAATAAGTAGCCACTATTCGATTATTCGTTGTTGGGGATCGTATCATATCGCATGCCATAGAACTGTTGAAACCTTGTTTGTATATATTTTATCGACACCTTCGAGTACAAACTTAAGTGTTAGAGCTCTATATGCCTTATTTTATTTATATCAATCTTACAATTAAGAACTCTTCAGGTGACCTAGGGTTTAAAAGGACTTTTCTTAAAGCATAGGTATTAGAGGGCATAGCCTTTGGGCCTAATGATTAGAAAAATGGACAAGAAAACTGAACAATTGTTTACTTATTTATATGGACAGTATTGTTGGCCATTTAGTTAAAAACAATGTTTAGTTACATATATTTTAAATATTCATTAATCGTATACTAAGCTTATAAAGTAGTTATTTGGGTTTTTTAAAAGCAATTAATCCCCATTATAGGGACCCATGTGGCTCGAATCCACTTTCATTGAAATATCAACAAATTTTTCATTAATTTCTTGGCCTCTTTTGGTTTCATGTTGGCATGCAGTCCGGGCAATTTGACCCAATCAATTGGATTAAGTCTTGTCCCAATTGTCATACTTACTATAGTATAATTTATTAGTAATGTGTTTTTTCTTGTAATTGTGGAAAATCACAATTGAGAATAAAGCAATAAATTTATAAATATATAACAATTTCCTTTTAAAAAAATTACCCAATCCAATTTCTTAATGTCCATTCCTTGTACAATAATAACTTTGTCATTTATGGAAGTTGAGATGTTCTATTTCTAATTCCAAATATGAAAAATTGTAAATAATAAAATGTTTTGCATAGTATATGATTAGTAAAATCTTTCCACTATTCAATCCCACATGTATTTTTTTTCAATTTAGCACATGAATTAGTAACTTTTTTAAACTAACATCAGACACATTCTAAAACAAGATTTATATCATTTTCGGTACTAAATATATGAGTTTCATTAACTTGTTGAAAATCATATAATAGTTCTGCCAATTGTCGCTCGAAGGATGATAAGTAAACAATATTAACGACTATTGTTAGTAAATTTTTATTTCAACTTTAAAGACATCTTATTTTAAATTGACATTAATATAAGACAAGAGCATTAACTATTCATTTTTTTAAATTTAAATTGATTTTACATCTTCAGCATTGTCATTGCGATGTATTCCTGCATTATCATAGATGTAACATTCATTGGCAAATCATTACCATTTCCATCGGTAAACCATCATCACACTGACTATCTTCGCTTACTTAGATACATTGTTAAGGAGACAGTGTTGATGGGTGAACTCTAATTTTAAAATTAAAGTAGTTAAAGTTGAAAAAGAAATTCCAAAGCTGCATATATGAATTTTGAACCTTAGTTGTTGGCCACCCAAGAATTCATCTTGTGAAAGCTCAATAGATACCTAATGTTGTCAATACTCAAAGTTAAAAAGATGGAAAACAAAAAAGTTAGAGTTGAGGTAAGCAGATTGGTGATCGACATATTCTAGGGTAATGATAGGCTCTTCAACAATGGGAGGTTTTGAATTCGATGGTCATGGCAATAGCGCTTCAACGAGGGCTTTGACGATATTGTGGATATAAGTTGTGTTGCTTTTATCTACAAAGATAACTAGATACACACATTCTTTAGTGAACTTTCCCATCAATAGATGATACGGCTACGTTCAATTGCCTATATTGAGGAAGAATAGTTGTTGAGGAGGTAAAGGGAATGAAGGAAGTGTTCATGTGTTAGGGTGAGAGAGATGAAAAACGCATGAGACTAGAAGTTACAAAAGAAATCTAATTAAATAGATTATTAAATTAGAACATTTAATTAGAAGATTCCATTAAAATGAAAACAGAAAGTAAATAATATATGTTAGTAATATTTAGTCATCATCTTAGAATGGCAATCAACAAAATCGATAATTAAATTAGGATATTTAGTGATATCAAAAATCAAAGTAGAATAGTCAAACAGACTTCAATGTTAGTATTTAACCTCATATTAGGGGACATTCGAATCTCATATCAAATTGGAAGGGTGGCAATTAATTGGGTGAACCATCATCCGCATCCATCACATGCTTTCATTTGCTTCATCCAATCTATCAATTATCCACGAAAAGCCAATCCAATCCATCCATCTACTATCTATGAGTGAAAATAGGTGGATCAGATTTTAAACAAGTGATGAAAGCTTATGTGTAATATGCTACCAAATTTGTAAGAAAAAACGAGCTTTCCTTTTGAAAAGTTTAAAAAAGATATTTTAGGTATAAGAAATGAATGAGTATCATATTTATCTTATTAATTTTGACGAGCCACAAAGGATGGTTAGATAATGACATCCTAGAAGGGAGCTTGGACTTAAACGAAGCATGGACCAAGTTCAAAATGAAGTAGATGTGACTGGTATATTGAAAACAATGCTCATGACAACAAACCAATTAGGCATAGCATGTAGCAAACTACAATATAAACCACCGAATATATTCAATAACACATTCTACCAATGGCATCTGAAAAACCATACGCAATACCGAGGTTCAGCGAAATATGAATTGGCCATCCACAAACAGTGAGAGTAATCTAACATGACAAAATCAAACTAATAACTAAAGACTCTTTGATAAGGCATATCTCGTTCTCAACCTTTGCAAAATGTAATTTGAGAAGTAGGATGAAAGCATGAGTAATCAGAGGTTAAGGGGTATCAAAAGTCAAACAATTACTAAACCAGACTCTAAAGCACTCAATCCATTGGAAATAGGAATCGAATAAGCTAGGAACAGGGGACAATTCAAAGACACGATCAGCATGAATTTGAAAGAAAGAGGAGTGGAGAGGAGAATAACCTGATTCTCGAGAAGACAAAAGAATACGATATCATCACTTCCAAGTAGATACCTCCTTACGTAACAAACACACGTCAGATTTGAGTTGTTGAACACCATTCGAATGTCATCTCTTGTTGTAGATCTAGTAGAAAAACTGAGGAACTTTCCAGGGATCGAGAAAGGAACAGTCAACAAGCTTTGGACTACCTGAGCCACCCTCTATGTGACACAACTGGTAAACCAAAAGCGTCATGGCTTGAAAAATCCAGCAAGGTCGGGAGTCGCAATCAACTAAACACAACAATGAGTGGAGAAATCTCTTATTTGCGTTCAAGCTTCAGCGCAAAGTGCATAGAGCATTTGGCAAGATCTTGTTCGATTTGGATCAGATATGAGCTTTCTAGATGGCTCTTAAAAAGACTTAGAGAGAAAGAAGTGTTGACATAGAGATTTGAGAAGGAGGCGGAAGCCCTTTCCATTTTGATTAACGCACTATAGAGGACGGCAGGAGAGGCCCATGGTTTTGATATGGGTCGTGCTTATGGTAAGCTTTAGACAATGCTAGCCCACAGACGAGGCAGGTGGTTCTGGCAGGGGGTCGGCTGGTTTAGGCTAATCAGGGTAAGGATTCATGAAATGGGCAAATGAGGGTTTTTTTTTTTTTTCACACTAGAGGGTCAGAACATTTCTCTCTACAGAAAACTTCTTTTTTGGACATGGACACCATAAAAGATAATAGGAGTTGGTAAATGGGTGAATTTACTAAGATTTGTAAAATTGGTTAAGAGTTGGAAAGATTTTTTTTTGGGGGGGGGAGAATGATTGGTAAGAATTGATCAATGTTAGGAAATAATGGAAGAAGTTGATAAAAGTTCATATGAATTGAAGATGTTGGTAGATATTGTAAGAAATGTAAAGGAGTGGAATTTTTTTTAGTATAGTTTTTTCATAGTTCATAGTTAAAAAACTAACTAAAATATGGTAAATTTCTAGATTGCAATTTTTTTTAAATAATTTGATGACATTTTTTATTGCAAGGATTAGATGACTGACTGAAGACCCTTTGTCAGACTGTTTGATAAGGATGTTAAGCATGTCATGAAACAAATTAGGAATCCACTAGCTATTAAAATTAGTAATGGAGTGATCAGGGACTTAGTTAAAGTGGTCTCCATCGAAGATAAGTTGAGAGAAATAAGACTCAGATGGTTTGGCCATGTGAAAAGAATGAGTGCGGACGCTCCAGTAAGGAGATGTGAGAGGATTAACATCCCAAGAGGTAAAAGAGGGAAGGGATGACCAAAGAAGAGTTTGAACGAGATAATTAGAGAGGACTTGAAAGTCGTAGGGTTAGCGGAGGACTTAGCTCAGGATAGGAGACTATGGCGGGATAGGATTAAGATCTTAGTTCGCAGAGAGTTAACCTTGGAGTTGGTCACTCGGTTGCAGTATAGTAGGTTTGGTTGTGGTTTTTTTCGTATGTCATGTTTGCATGCAGGTAGTTCATGCGGCTAGAAAGAGACATTGTTTGCCTACTTCTGTTTGTTGAGGTACAGTATCTTCCGCTGCATGTTGCACTTATGGTTATATAGTTACTGCCACCTTATTTTTTTGTAATTTTTTAGTATTTCTTAATTTATTCCTTGCGACTTATCCTTAGTTTTTCTCCAAAGAATGTTTTCACAAAATCCTACTTATATAAAATGTTTTCACAAAATCTGATTTTTGCGGGTCTCTTGGAATCAACACCTCTACGGGTAAGATTGCCAGTAGAGGTAAGGTTGCCAGTGGAGGTAAGGTTGCCTACATCTGGATCTCCCTAGACCTCGCGAAAACGGGACCCACACTGGGATCTGTTGTTGTAAACTTTGCAATTACGCGTGCTTAAATGTTTGTATCGATTACTTTTCCAAATGGATTACTATAATCATTTCTATAACTATATTAATATCTTTGTCTTTGTCTTATGATCAAACAATGTCATTGGATTCATATTTATAAATAATACAAAAACATTTTCAAATAAAAGGTATAATTTTAACTATGTTCTCGTTCAATACCCCCACCCCCAAAAAATAACCAAAGGCTATTGTTGTGGTTGAAAAAATAATTAATTTGCACATCATAATTTACAAATTGTGAAAATTTTGAAGGCGATTCGTAAGAGTTGGCAAAGATTCGTAAGAGTTGGAAAGGATTAAATTTTTTTTTGGGAAAGGTTAGAAAGAGTTCGTAAAAGTCGGTAAGAGTTCGTAAAAGTCGGTCAAAGTTGATAAGGTATATTTATCAATGAAAAGAACATACCCTAATATAGGGAAAAAAACAATTATTCTATCAGAGCATGTACAGCGTTGGAAACACATTCCAATAGGGGTCTTATTATGCCACTTGTCGAACTGCGGGTAGGAACTTCAGTGAGTTCCATCCTTTAGTTCGTCTTTTTTGTTTTTTTTTTTATGCTTTCTATTTTTTTCTTTTTTAGGTAATATATAATTTTTAGGTGATTAAAAAAGAGGCCATATGTTGTAAGATAGGTCCATGACAAATATTTTTATTGGGTGACCCAAATTCGAATTTTATGGGTTGAAAAATTGAACGAATGTGAGTTCCAAAAGTTGAAACTTTTACTTATGTGGCATATTTGAGTTCAAAAATTGAAATTATAATTAGGAATGTTTTCGAGCATTCCCAGCTTGAGTTCGACAAGTACAATATGGAGGCATGGAGAGCGAATGAAGATAGAATAAAAAGTACAATTTGATTAAAAACCAGTATAATAAGAAGGTTTGACATTAAAAAAGGCGATATGAAATACATAATAATGGAAAAAAACATACAATACTAGCACTTGAAAAAAATTGCATCACGAAAATTCAACTAAAAAAATAAATATCACAAGGCAAAAGATTGACAAAAAATACATAACAATTACGATTGCGATCCTTGTCGTGCCATTTGTTGGTTTCATATTTCTTCAACCAGGTTTGATTAGAGCTAGACGTGCATGTAGTTATGAGTTGTGAGCTTGTGCTACTCTATGAAGGTATACCATAACATGGATGATTATCCAGTCAGACTTTAGGCTCCACGGTGAAGCAATACCATACAAATCACATTCATCCTTGACGATTATGTTGTGGGGTATAACATGTACCTTCCTTATTATATCAAATTCAGCCTTGTCCATGTTTCTAGTTGGGCCATGAATGATGGCGAAACAAGCTTGCAGAACCCTAAATGCTCTCTTTATATCCTTCCAAACAAACTCTTAATGGTCGGTGAACAATTTTACCTTTGGTCCCTGAGGGAGGGGGATAGTTTTGACGATGGTCAACCATCTTGGATAAATACCAATGGATAAGCAGTATCAAATATTGCACTGGAGACCATTGACGACATATTCACATTTTGGATTCCAACCCTTATACATCTTTTGAAAAACCGGTGAACGGTCAAGGATATTTAAATTGTTGAGGCTTCCCAGGGCACCAAATAAGGCATGCTATAATCCAAAGGTCATCGGAAGAAACCGCTTTTCAAAAACAAAGGTGCGGGCTCTATATATCCCTTTTGCAAACACTTCTTTCCAACCTGATGGACAGTTTTTCCTTTCTCATTGCATATAGTCAATGCTTCCCAACATACCAGCAAAATCAGAAGCCACTTGCAACAAACAATCAACGTCCGTTTGGGTTGGTTTTCTTAAATAGTCTTGCCCAAACACTTGAATGAATGACCCCGACGACAAAATGTTCCATGCATGCTTTCACTAGCCTTCAGGTATTAATCGGCAAAATATGCTGATATAGTATAAGCCAACATTCGCATGGTTGCAATGCACTCAGTGATCGGTAACAATCCACGCCTATCAAGACCATCAACTAGAAGTAACCGAAATGACTCTCGAGGTCACCCTAAACTATGCAAATGAACAAGTGCCTTTGCATCCAAAATCTATGCTGAAAATGGGTTTCGTTGTAGTGAGTCTTCGATGAAGTAAAGACGATCTTCTCAATTTCTCCTTGTAAATTTTCTTCTTTCTTGTTCGAGAATTTACAAGAAAGTCAGACTTTAAATGGAGGGCAACAGACTCAGCTTTTCCCCAACAAGTTGGTGTTAGATTTGGAGGGAAAATTAAGTGGGAAAAAATATAAGTAGAAGCGAATTGACGAAAATGCCCAAAATGTATATAGAAGCTAATTTACCAAAATGCTCATGTTTAAGTTGGGGGTTAGCTTGTCAGTGTAGAGAAAGAGAGTGAATCATTTCAGGAGAGAGGAATGTGAACTTGCAAATCCCATTAACAAGCAGCATAATGGAGAGAGAGAGTGGGATACGTTCAAGAGACCAAGTATGAAGAAGAATAGTATCAAGGAAAATGAAGAAGAAGAAAAACAACGGTGATAATCAGAAAGAAGGAGTGCAGTGTGGCGAGGGCGCGATGGATGGAGGGGTCGTCGATGAGTTGGTGAAGAGGAAAAGCATTGGTAGCGGTAGAGAGGAAGGAGGTCGCGCAGGGCTTTGTAAGAACGCATAGTGAAGCTCATGACCTGGTTTAATAAGGGTGCATTGTAGGTATGTGATTCTAATTTTGTGAAATATGTAAAGAAATTTGTAGATCTTGTTTGAATAGTTAGTGTTGGTGGAACTAACGATGATATTTTGTTGTGTCAGTGTCCTTAAATTGGGGACAATTTGTTTTCATTTCAATGGTGGATGCCTTGCTGGTCAATGGTCAGCACATGAGCAAGTAGTGTGGAATACACAACAAGGTGCACATGTTAACCATGGTAGACATTGGATAATGACGTGGCATACATGTAAACCTTAACAATATGACAGTCATGTAGTATAGAATATTGTTTGCAATGGCAACAATGATGACAATAAGCTTATATTTATGGCTAAGAGTATGAGCACATAGAATGACAGGCATGTGGTATATCAAGATGGGTACACAGGGACAAGTAGTTGGGTACACAATGTGCATGTCGTGGTACTTAGTGGTAAATTGTGTTGAATTGTTACTAGATGGTTTTTGCTGTTGCAGTAGTTGTTGTTGTGAAATGTGTTTGTGTGGATATTTGTGTATGCCATAATTATAATTCCGGTAGACTAGGGTGGTGGGCCCGTCGTTGTGGTGTACAAGTAATGAAATTGAAATGTAGGAAGGGTTTGATACAAATAGAGAAGTATGGTAGTTTGGATAATTACTGGGGCAGAGCGTACGGGTTGCGTTGTTTATATGTAGTGTTTTTTTTGGGGGTGTTTGGGGTGGGGAGGATGATGTGAATATTTGTAGTCATGTTGTGAACGTGTGATCATGTGGGGTTGCAGGTCAATAATGGAGTAATGGTGAGTATGAGTGTCATTGGTTGTCTATCGTGATAGACATAGTACACTAGTTAGGTACACCCAAAGGATCATGGGGACGAAGTCATGTACTTGTGTTATGTAAATGCTGGGCATGAATGTGTTATATGACAAAGTGATGTGTTGATGTGATATGCAGGGCAGAGTATATTTGAAATGGGTAAAAGGTGCTAGTCATTGGGGCGATCAACAAAAATGGATGTACATGCTGTAGTTCCATGAGAGGGTGGCATTGGGAGGGAGATAGTTATGTATGTTTTATAGGGAAAATATTGGCACATTGTGGAGATGGGAAAGTAACATATGAGGAAGGTTTACGGAAATGTATGGTGTTGACGAAAGGAGTGAGGGTGGAGGAGGTCATTGGAATGGTGAAGGACATTACAGGGGCGATATGTTCGAGAAAAAACTCTGCTATAGTTTGAAGTACGATAGACGACTATTGGTGGAAGATAACGAGGACATCGATCTGAACATGATTTCAAAGGTAATAATGAGCATGCCTATCATTACAAATTGCTCCCTTGGATGTGTGCGATCATTCTCAAAGCCAACCCAGAGTCAGTGGCGCTGTGTGAGGTAACTGGTTGTAGGTTTTACATAATGTTTGTTTGCGCACGCTATAGGAAGAACGTGACTTCGGGATGTTTGTCAGAGCCAACCTAGGGTCAGTGGCGCTTGTGTACCTGACTTTAGTTTCATGTTTACTTGTGCACGCGATGGGAAGAATGTGGTTTACTAATGGTCGAACAGTGGGAGCACTTGAGTCAAGGCTTTGGCGGGGCTCTGTTGACTGCAAAGGGTTTTTTATAACTCCCTTTTTGTCTTTTCTATGGCGTATTTCCTGATTCCATCTCATGCTGTGACATACCCAGGATGGCTATAATGTTTACCAAGGTCAACGGTGGCTCATTCGCAGGTAGACGCACAATTGCGGAGCAGTTGCATGGGTAGTATGTGTGCCCATACGTGAATGTATGTTTGTCACTGATGAGTTGTAATGTAAAGGCTGGTGTTCATAACTGAGTTCAAATGATGTGTGAAATTTGCTTGCTTTTGTTATTATTATTTGCATACGAGCAGTATGTTGGCAACCCTAGAGTACGAGTGTTTGGTAGTGCCATTCTCTCAATTAAGTGCGCGTGTACTATACCTTGACAAATTAAACCATGTGGACCGTTGTGTGCATCCCCGCATTGGTTTGTCATTGCTGCACGGCACCTCCCCGAAGCCAATCTTGAATGCCTTCGTTTCAGGATTCTAACATTTAATTAGGGCCCGTACTAGGTGCCTCTCCATTATAGACGGCTTGCACTTCAGCACGGGACTCTACACTGTTCCCTCCACATCTGGCCTCTACACCTCCACCAGCTCGACATTTAAACTACACAATGGTTCCAGTATGCATCGATGCCTAATCACAACATCAACCTGACCCTCCCCACTACGCTTCACGTGCTGAATGTCACTGCAACCTCCCTTGTCATGAACTCTCTCTGACCGCATCTTTGTAACATCCACATAACCTCCGTGACCCTTATCATGTCGCTTCTTCGATCGTATCTCAGGCATGACCCGCTCCCCACTATTGTCACTCACCTCTGTCTCCAACGACACCGACGGGTTGCTAAGGGAAGTACTCCTGTTCTCCTCCATTGCCTGTAAGTCACTGTCACCGTTGTTATTAGAGGATCTTGAACCACTTACATAGGTTTCCTCCCTCTTGATGCCTCTCTAACGTTTACGCAACTCCGCTCTCCACATCTGCAAATTACACATCATCACAAACAATATCACCTACCAACTCCAACATGACTCACCACTTGGGTCCTGCACTGGTTTACCATGTTATCCACAGAGGTACACCTGGGTATACCTAGGCACAAACAGTTGTAACCCTAACCCAGTCAACACCCCCTGTTACCTACCCAAAGTACCACAACACCCATGTAACCTCTCCCAATTACGTCACCACGCCTATGACTCCTACACTGTTGTCCACACCCGCGTTATATGCCTCAGTTTACCAGGTTATCCTAAAGGATATACCCCAGTACACCTACCTCAAACAATGGTTCACACACAGTATTTACCAACAACCACACACATTACCCACCCCTAATTACCACACCCCAACTTAGAAGCCAACATACACTTTTACACATGCACTCAACACATTTGTTTACCAAGTTGTGACAAGAGGTTTATCCAGGTAAACCACCATTCCAAGTGTGGTCCACAATCCACACATAAGAGGAAATATGTGCTCTACCTTGACTGATAATGTGGCCCACATAAAGCCTATAATGAACAACGCCGCATCTAACCTATCCAACTTATATACTTTGTACCTGTGTACCGTCAACTCAAACGTGGTCCACCTGAGTACCCATTTATTGAATCAACAGTACACAAATAATTATCTACTCTCCCTCGTGCCGTTGCCAACCCATCACCCTCAATTCATGTCATAACACCCATGCACTCACACTCCTCTCATCCACTCCATCCTTCCACTTCCACCCATTTCACTTTCCAAACCCCCCAATTGATTGTCTATCATGCACACATACATAAAATTCTTCTTCAACTACTTAATTTAGGGATTACACTCACCTGAGCCTCAGCCTCGGCCTTCTCTTGCACAAATGTCTGCGTCGCTTTGGGCAGGTTGTTCTCTTGCACAACTTCCCCTTCCACTGCCTACTTCAACCTCGCTGGCGACCGACTTCTTCTACCACTACTTCTCGCTGTCAATTTCTCCCAAACTCCAATCGTGCCCTACCGTCGGTTTTGTCTCTCTGTTAGCTTCTTTTCACTGAGACTTCTCTTCTCTCCTGATCTTTCACTTGAACTCCCTCTAACTGCCATCATTAACTGATCCCCAACACTTTCAATTTCATGAGGGGCATACTTGTAAATTTTGTAAGGGCATTTTGCGTATTTGACTTTGCTTCAGATTTTCCCCCACTTAATTCCCCCCCCAAATTCAACACTTACTTGTTGGGAAATAAAATGGATTAATTGCCCCCCCATTTAAAGTATCACTACCTTGTAAACTTCCCTTCTTATAGTCTTTGCAATGATAATGCCTTCTTCTCCTGTCATTTTATATATCATAACTAACTCTAATGCCTTCACGTCAATTTCATTGTTTAGAATATAGTCTCCAACATCGGTGTATCATCACTAGATTCTTCTAGTATGAAGCTCAACCCATCTAATGATGATGACGAAACAGATGAGGAGGATGAATCATTCATTGTGGAATACCTTTGCATATAAAAAAAAGATAAAGTTGCAAATAAAAGTAAAATTTTGAATTATATATATATATACTTCAAAAAAGAAAAAATGTAAACTTAAAACAAAAGAATTAACATCATATAAGTCACATACTTAATTATGAGCAACGTCCAGGCCATGAACTTAAAAAGAAATATTGCATTGCACAAATTAAAGAGGTTCCATTGTAACAAACATTTCTTAAAAAAAAAAAACACATAAGCATAACATGCATATAACATACATTTTCTTAAACTATAACATAGGTTTTAATCTAAAGATGTGTCAAAAGCAGATGAAGATGGTGTTTGGCGGTACCGGCTCCTAATTTCTTCTTGAATAGAACCATATCGAACCTGATCCTCCGCACACATTTCAGCAATGTTCATTCTCAAAATCTTGTCCTCATATTTCATCACCTTAAGGCGTAGTTCCCTTTCTTTCAAGGCCTAATGCTGATATCTGAGTTAAGTGACTTGCAAAGCGGCATCCGCCATTTTTTCTTGTGCTATGACATATCTTTCAAACATTGTATGATTCTTTGCATTTGTTGTCTTTAAGGTAGACAACACGTTGATTATAAGATCCAACAACTGGTCACGAACTTTCATCTTTGCCTCTCTCTTGACGGCTTTTCTTCTGATGAGGCGGATAACTCCACCAACTGCTTTAGTTGGTGTATCTTCATTGGCGGGGGTTGCCGGGGCTGCCGCTCTTAGAGTATGCATCTGCCTCTTTTATCTTTAAATGTTTGAAATATGCTTCTGTAGATTAATATTTTGAAAGCTAACTTCATTTATATTGCAATTTTTCAATTGCTAAATTTCTAACATAATCAAATTTTGTAAACATAATTTATAGCTTCATATAAACATATAACTCTTCAAGTTTAATTTCTCACTTCAATTCCAATTAACCATGTAATTTCACATGCTCCAGTAATTACTTTTTCTTTAACTAAACTCAAGCATAGTACTCTAAACAAATGACCTTGAGCCCTAAATAATTTAAAAAATTCAATTTCTAACATTTGAGATTTGTATCTAAATTCCACATATTTAAGTCATTCTTAAATTCTAACTACATTCCATAGATATTAAAAACTAACTTGATTTATATGTTAAATCTCCAATTTCTAAATTTCTAACATAATCAAAATTTCTAAACATATTTTCTAACTTCCACATAGAACATGTAACTCCACAAGCTTAACTTCTAACTTCACTTTAAATTAACCATGTAATGTCTCATGTAATCAACTAGTTACTATTTGATTTTAACTAAAGCATAGTATATTCTAACAACTAATTCTACGCTCAAAATAATTTAACAAATTGAAATTCTAATATTTTTTAATTCTAAGCAAATTCCACAAATAAATGTGCAATTCGATTGGTTTTTATTACTAAATTTCTAAAATATAAACATGCATAATTATAAGTTATAAATTTTAGAATGTCTTACAAATCTCTTCACTTCACTTTTGTTTTGAATCTTGAAAAACAGCTCTAAAACATCTACAAACCATAAACAATGATTATTAATTTCAAAATATAATTGAAACAATAATTAAAATCAAATACAAACAAAACTAAATTAAATCATACTAACCTACATTGGCAAAACTATTTCACATCTCTTCACTCCCACAACTTTCTTCCACACTCACAATTTTTAGAAGATGAGAATGATTTTAGTTTAATCATTTAGGACTTAAATTTGGATATTTATAGAAAAAATTTCAACCAAAAAAATAAATAAATTGGGAATTTAGCCGTTGGCCCAACGGCTATAACCCAACGGTACAATTCCGGCCCAAACGTCAATCTGCATTGCTTTTTCTTTTTTTTTTTTTTTAAACGCCATGCTCAACGCAGCGTATTCAAGTCATAAAAGACAAAACTAAAAGGCACGCGGGAGGACCGGAGGGACAGTCTCCCACGCGTTCCCAGGCCACTTACACGCTCGCTGGAGACCGTGCGAGTCGTCTCCTGCACGCTTCGTGGACCTCTCACTTCAGGTGTCCTCTCTCTCTCCCCCTCTCTCTCCCCATTTCAAAACCCCAACAAAATTCCTTCTCAACTCTCGCTCTCTATGCTGCATCCCCCTCTCTTTCTGCTGTTGCTGAAACCCTTTCAAATTGAAGGTTGAATTACTCAATTCAACTTGCAGAATTCATCCAAAGACGATGGAAGTAGACCCGGATGATATCTTTCGCGACGAAGAAGATGATTCCGAGTCTAATTATCTTCAGGTTTTCCACACATTTCTTTGCTTTTATGTTCATTTTTGTGTTGTTAAATGCTACAATTGATTGCTGCAATGAAGGTCTCTGTTAACTTCTCCAATTGGGTTTTAGGAGAGAGAGTCAAACAAGGAGTATGCCGTGTACCTTGTTGACGCTTCCCCCAAAATGTTCAGCACTACTTGCCCTGGGGTGAGTCACTGCTTAGTTATTAAGTTTTTGTATACACGTTATTTGTTGTCGTTGTTGTGATAATTCTAGCAGTGAGAAAAACAAAGAGAGAGTCAAACAATGAGGGGGATGGTAATGCCTTGTTTTTGTATACCCTATCTTGACTGCCACGGCAATGATGCTTCTTATTATTGTTATTTTGTCAACTAGATTAGGTCGAGCACAATATGTATGGTAGGTTTTTCTGTGTGGACTTCAGTAACTAGTCTTGCTTGGCACCTCTCAAGCGTGCCCTGAACATGATATTGATTTATAAACTGTAGATTATATTGTTTGCATTTGAGCAGGAAATATGACAATGTTCATTGTCTTATCGAGTTGGTAGGCTAGAAATTATTTTGTAAGACCTCTTGCCCAAGTGGAAGAGTGCTGGGTGAGTCTCTCTCTTATAGGAAGCAGCTTTCCTGTACTATGCATGGATGATAATGTGAAGTAATTGCTCACTGCCATTAGATTAGGCAGAAAATTGGATGTTTTTGGGTTGAGAAATGTTAGCAAACCTATTAAAACAGGTGGCGTATGAGATATGGAGTGTGTATAGATGTAGCTTTAAAGTGTAAGAACATGTTTTGGATTGTAGCAGACTTTGGGTGATGGGGATATTTTGGTGGACTAGTAGTATGAGGAGGAAGAAAGAGGATAAGAAGCACAAGGTGAATCAAATGAGGGATAAGGCTGTGAAGAGGTACTGGACGATCTTGATCTGAAATCATGAATAGGCATCGGTGCTACAGCAAAGTGATAGGATGAAGAAGGATTGACTCGGAGGAGAAGGAGTGGGGAGGGGCATGCTCATGAAGCACGATGTATTGGGGGAGGGGGAAGGAGGAGAAGAAGCATAAGGTGTGATATCAAATGGAGGAGAATATAGTGTCTGGTAAGGAGACACTGAAGATTTTGGTAAGAAATCATGAATAATCATCAGTGCTACAGTACACGATGAGCAGTGGAGGATGATTTTGGGGGGGATAGTTGTGAAGCATTATGTGGATGACGTGCAGTTTTGATTTTAAAGATCTTATAGGTTTCTTTTCTACTAAAGAATACACTAAATACAGACGCTGATGCAGTGATTCTCTGTTTGAGATTTATTTTTGTTGTGTTTTGGCATGGATACGTAACAAAGGTAACCGACTAACCGTAAAACCTCAGGAACTGCGAATCTGATGGGCAACTGACAGTAGATAGAAAAGAATAGACACTGCATCTGATAAATGGGCATGTGCAATACAATTATTTTGCTCATAGCCAAATTTCAAGAATAAGAATAAATAATATAGGCTGAGTATTACGAAGAGTGAAAGCAACTAGAAGAAATTACGGAGCGAATGTGTAGTGATTCAGCACAGAGGTTGCTGCACCAAATGTAAATAACCTCTAATGGAAGGGTCTTGCAGGATACAAGAGGTGGGAGTAGATGTCAATATTGCAACCAAACTATTGACAATTTAGGGACAACAGTAATTTGTATTGAAAAGAGGGAATAGAAAGGATATCTTGAATTCAGCAAGCATCTACCCTCAAATTCCCAGTCCGAGTGACAGGCACTTTGTCTCTTGCTCACCAGTGGGCAAGTTGATAAGCAATGGCTTTTCAAGTCATTTAGTATTAAGCATTATGGTAATACAAAGACATCAAGTGACATAAGGCTTGCAACAACTTCGTAAATATAACAAGACACAAGCACAAGAAAGTATTTGGACTGGAGAGTCGCAAAACAAGTTGGCCACGATATGTGCTTACTGACTTGATTGAAGATCAGTCTCGTATGATCACTTGGTCAATGTTACGAGAACCGAACTGGGCCAAGCGACCCGGCCACCGGACAGTTTCCGGTCTCGAGTTAGTTATCAACTGTTGAACCAAAGAACTAGTCAAACGCGATCGAAATTGGTCAGATTGGACAGTTTTTTGGGATTAAACCCCTATTATGAATCGCTGACCTGGTTGGTTTGGTTTTTTGTTTTAAACTGAGCCGAGAATAGACACACACACACAATATACATATATATGTACATGTATATTACATATATATGTGTGTGCGCAAGCGCATATATATATATATATATATATATATATATATATATATTATAATGTAGGTATGTATGTATGTATGTCATAACTACCTACATACATGCATCCATACATATACATACATACATGCATACATACTTACATATATATTATATATATATATATGTAATATATTATATATACTAAAATATATGTATACATATATATATATATCTATTAGATATATATATACTATGTAGTATGTATGTATGTATGTACATACATACATACTAACATACCTCCATATATATTATATGTATGGATGTATGTATGTATGTACATACATATATGCATACATACATGATATATATATATATATATATATCTACATATTAGATATATTATTATAATATATATATATATTATATATCCACATATATAGTAGATGTACACACACACACACCCCCCCACACACACATATATATATATATTATATATATATATCTATATAGTATATGTAGATATATGTATATGTAGATATATATACATCTATGCACACACACACACACACACACACACACACACACACGTATACACACACACACACACACACACATATATATACATACCATATATATACATGTAGATACACACACACACACACACACACACACACACACATATATATATATATATATATATATATACATACATACATACATACATACATACATATCTATCTATCTATCTATCTATATGCGTATATGTAGATATATGTATATGTAGATATATATACATCTATACATATATATAAACACTTCTATATATATATATATATATATATATATATATATATATATATACATACACATACATACATACATATGTCTATATACACACACACACACACACACACACACACATATATGTGTGTGTGT
>JAKOGI010000956.1:0-354259 GCA_029747015.1 Carnegiea gigantea
AATTATGATAGTGGACACTTTCCTCGAACACCTGAAAGTAATCAACCTTGATTAGCATCGACAACTTTAGGAGTGCACTAGATTTTGACATTAGTATTGGTGTTTTATTTTATTTTTTAAATTTAATGTTCTCATGTACTTTTTTACATTTAAACAAAAGCATGAAATTGATCTCTATATATTTTATTAGAGAATTATGGAAGATAAAATGTATCGAGAATCGATTTCTTTGATAATATTGCAAATGTTGAACTTCATTATGTGTCATGGTTGCAACTTTTATGTTCGGTTTTTTTAAAAAAATAAGTTAGGAAAATTGAAGACTATTAACGAAAAAAAACAAAAAATGCCCTTTTTTATAGAAAGAAATTAGCTACGTTAATAATGCTAATAATATCTTTTAATTGAAAAATGCATTCTTTTGTAAAAGCTAGACACTTATATTAGGTGTTTGAAAAGTTTAGGCACTTAGATTAATTGTAAAAATACTTTAAGCACCTAAAGTTTACAAGCCTAAAAGTTTAGGCACCTGTTTTACTAAAACTCCACAAACTAGATATCACGCACGTTGCTCTCTTGCAAAAGCCAACAAGAAATCATCTAGTACAAGAGCTTGTGGTAAAAGTATAATGAAGATCAAATTCGCTACGATAAGCAACCAAATAGGAGAAGTGCCCATGGGTCAAACATTTGTGGTGTTCCCAGCCTTGTCACCAAAGTTCAACTACCATTGTAATCCATAGGTGACGAAGCTGTGAAAGAACCAAGCAAAGGTGGATTATGTCGACCTTTCTCTTAACCCTCAAAATGCCAATCAAGCACATAGTAATCTACAGTTTACAAAACCCGTTATTCTTATACTACTTCTTTGTTGGCCTTAGGCCAAAATCAAGGGTGGATTGAGGTTTTCTGTATCTTCTTGTTGCGATTTGGGTTTTTGATTTATGTTTATAATTGTAGGCACTAAAAAATTTATTCGTATTGTACCAAAATGAAATTAAATTAATTAAATGGGCCAACCATTTTAATTAATTTAATCAGGCCCAAAAGACCCATAAGTCAAGTCCAAAAGACTCACAAGTCAAATTCAAGATGAAGCCCAAATGACTTCTAAGTCCAGGCTCAGTCAAAACTAAGCAAAAGCCCAAACCGAGGCTCAAGACGACTATCAAGTCAAGTCACGACCTAAAGCCCAGACGACGTCCAACTCAAGGCGCGGTCAAAGCCAAAGTCAAAGTCAAAGTCAAAAGTCATGACCTACATCAACTCACAAATCAAACGTCAAACAATTTTCAAGTCAACGTCTGGTTAAAGCTCGAGGTGACTTCTAAGTCAATGCTCAGTCCAAGCCTAGGAGACTCCCACGTCAAACTCAAAGTTAAAGTCAAAGTCAAAACAAACGAACGTCAAAGCAATCTAGAGTGAGGCCTAATTGAGAAGCCCAAGCCTAAAACCCAAGTTAAGGCCCATCTTAACTTTCAAGGGGAGGGGGGAAGTTTTCCTATAAATAGGCCCCTACCCCCTTGATTCAAAGGTTGAAAAATCTATCCTTAAAAGAGAAAGAATTAGAGGATTATATTCATAGAGATTGTACCCAATTCAAATCAAATTAATCTATAAAAATTCAATCTTTGTAATTTTGCGATTACAATATTTGGTACGCTCGATGGGACATCTCTACCTCTCATCTCTTTCCCCTAAAAGCTTAAGACGTTCAAGTCATAAGAACATCTTCTTCAAATAAGACATGGCTACAAAGAACGTTGCCGCACAAGCTTCGAAGAAGAAGAGCACAGGATCTTTTTCGCGCATATCCTATGGAGTGAACGTCACTTCTAGTAGGCGTGCGCACATAATGAAGACCAGAAGTATGGCGAAAGCTGCTGCGCCGACCGTTCCTGTGCAAACTACGCCGCCCCCATCCAAACTCTAAGACTTAAAGACGCAGCAAAGGCGTCATCTTGGATGGGTGAAATTCAAAACCCCCAACTTCAATGTCCAGTCTGCGAGGTTGAAGACTACTACAACAGTAACTCTTCCTTGCCCTCACCAAAGAGGGCGCGCATATCAGAGACTGAAGTTGAGTCCTCCAAAACTGTTGTCATGCCAGCCATGATGACAGACACAACGACTCTGGAAGAGGAGATGGATAAAATGAAGGCCATTCTAGGAAAACTCACAAGGGACAACGAAGAAAAAGAAGCACGCATCAAGCTTTAAGAAGAAAAGATTGCTAAGCTGACCAGGAAGTTAGAAAAATGGCCAGCTCATCTTCCACGAAGGACTCAGAAAGTGAGGACTCAGAAAAAATGTCCATTCACACCGATACTTCTAACAGAGAGAAGTAGCCAAAGAAAGGCACTACCTCTAAACATGTCAAGTCCTCTGAATCAATGACCATTGAGGACTTAATAGCAAATGCTATTAAGGCGCAGCTAGGAGAACGTTCTCGCAGAACTCACCTATACACCAAGCCTTACACTAAGAGGGTTGATGCTCTTTGTATTACCCACAGTTACCAAGCCCCTCCATTCCAACAATTTGATCGAAAAGGCAATCCAAAACAGCATATTGCGCACTTCATTGAGACGTGCAACAATGCTAGGACTGACGACGACCTTATGGTGAAACAGTTCATCAGGACGTTGAAAGGTATTGCCTTTAACTGGTATACTGATTTAGAGCCTCAGTCTATTAATAGCTGGGAGGAAATAGAGCAAGAGTTCCTCAATAGGTTCTTACAGCACTCAGCGCATTGTCAGTATGACTGAGTTGACAAATATAAAACAATGGAAAGATGAGCCAGTTCTTAACTAAATCAACCGCTGGTGCGCACTTAGCTTCGAGTGCAAGGATCGATTGTCTGAAACTTCCGCCGTTGAAATGTGCACCTAAGGCATGCACTGGGACTTGCTATACGTCCTGCAAATGAGCAAACCTAGGACTTTTCAAGAATTGGCAACCAAGACGCATGACATGGAGGTGACGATAGCTAGCCGCCGTGGCAACTCCTTCTATTCTACTAAACCAAGGAAAGACAAAGTTGAATTCGAGAAGAATGATAACTTTTCTAAGAGCATGACCAAAGAAGCGATGTCCACCTCTACAAGCCAGCTAATACGCATTATAAGAAAGCCAAAACTAGGGGGTAAGAAGGGCTCGTCGTTCAAGGTTGCAACAAAGAAGCGTCCTACACTAAAAGAGCTTCGGGAAAAGAAGTATCTATTTTCTGAGTCAGATTTGCCAGGCATGCTAGATGACTTGCTCAAGAAGGGTGTCATCGAATTGCCTGAGCAAAAGTGTCTAGAGGAAATTGGGAGGACCGTCGACCCCAAATGTTGTCGATTCCATAGAATCGTTAGTCACCGTCTTGAAAAGTGCATTGCACTCAAGGAGCACATCATGCGACTGGCTAACGAAGGAAGAATAATTTTAGATTTGGATGAAACGGCAAAAGTTAGCCACGTCATAGTACAAGAGGCTGATAAATTAGATTTTAAAATAGATCTCATTGAAGCACCAAAGACCTCAGAAGAGTACTTCACGAGGAGCTTCTTTGATAGTGCAGCTATCTACACAACCTCATGTTTCGAATTTGACGATGAAGAAACAAATGAAGAGCTAAATATCCCTCTTGAAGAAAGTGGTGATGGCAGCATCCAGCCACAGCAACAACGGAAAGAAAAGAATGAGAGCATAATTTCAGTCTTGTCCGTCAAGCAAGCAAATGTCGCGGCAAATCCAGCGGCGCCCGTCTTCATGTACATTCCTAAGTCCCGTCGCAAAGACAAAGAATCACCATTTTATGAATGTACAAATCCTAAAAGTGCAACCAAGGTTGAATGCAAGTTCAATGAAGCACGCTGGTGCGTTCTAAAAGAAAAGGGTGTGTTTCTAGTTCATAGGGCGAACCCAAGCAAATTAACCAAAACTTCTCTCCCTGGTTTTGTTGCCTCTTCTAAAGGCTCACTCCAAGAAGAACGAGAACTGCCAAAGATGCACATCAGCAATGGGTTTGATCCTAATGCGCACTAGCTAATGAAGATGTCCAGCTATGATTTCAACCAGCCAACATCTTTGGGGCATGTAATTGATGCTAAGCCCTACCGAATTAACAGCACGTAAAGG
Organism: Carnegiea gigantea; assembly: GCA_029747015.1. Taxonomy (NCBI): domain Eukaryota; kingdom Viridiplantae; phylum Streptophyta; class Magnoliopsida; order Caryophyllales; family Cactaceae; genus Carnegiea; species Carnegiea gigantea. The sequence goes on from JAKOGI010000956.1 coordinate 4,129, forward strand.
GTCATAAAAAGTCACGGGGGCAATGTCGCAACGCCTAAAGTTGGTCTTGGTTACATACCGACCCAGCCCATAAGGATTTTGGGATGACGTAAGGACAAACAAGCCCTCATGCAATATATAACAGCCGAGGAGGATGATAATGATGAAGGTGACAATGCTAAGACCAACCCAAAAACGTCGGTGTTCGACAGGTTGCAGCTGTCAATGTCGTGCTAATGCCTTCCCGGCCCTTTTGTGTTTAGCAGGTTCAGAAAGGGCAAAACCCCGAAACCTGCCGTCTTCCATAGGTTGAAGAAGGATGGGCAGCCTAAACCCTCGGTCTTCGCCGGAATCGTGACGAGACGTCATCAAACTCACCGCCTTCCCAAAAGAAGGATTCCATGTTCAGCCGCCTTGGTGAACTAAATGAAATCCAAAGTTCAATTCCTTTACGCATGAAGCATGTTTCCACTTTGGATGTGAAGACGGATAACTCGTTGAAGGTAAAGAGATGTGTCCTAGTTCTCATTGGCCATGGTGCTAGGGTTATTCCAAAAGAAAGAACTAAGGAACAAGCTTCTTCTAGTTGCACCGCAAGCCAAGACCTCAGCGACTTTCTTTGAGGAAATGTTGGATTAGCCCCTGGATAAGAGCTTAAACTATTCACCATAAAAAAAAAAAAAACACCCAAAGTTCACATACATTCAAAAAGAAGACTCCTGAACAAGAGACTAAATTGTTCATACGTTCAAAAAAAAAGACTCCCGAACAAGAGACTAAACTATTCGCACATTAAAAAAAAACACTCCCGAGCAAGAGACTAAATTGTTCGCACATTCAAAAAGAAGACTCCTGAACAAGAGACTAAACTGTTCGCACATTCAAAAAGAAGACTCCTGAGCAAGAGACCAAACAGTTCGCACATTCAATAAGAAGCTCCTGAACAAGATTCTAAATGGTTCACACACATTCCAAAAAAAAACACTCCTGAACAAGGGTCTAAACTGTTCACATGCATTCAAAAAAAGAAGGCGGCTCCTGAACAAGAATTTAAATTGTTCACACACACATTCAAAAAGGAAGGCTCCCGAACAAGAGTCTAAACTGTTTACACACACATTCAAAAAGGAAGGCTCTTGAATAAGAGTATAAACTGTTCACTCAAACAAAAACTTTGTACTACTCCTGGCCTGCAAGAATATGAACTGTGAATGGCAAAACAAATGAAAAAAGGATGCTTAGTTAAACTACGTAACACTTGATCTTATTGGGTATTGCAAGTACCCATAAGTACATAGGCAGCTTCAGCAAATCGCCAAGTGCACTAAAACACGTCACACACAAAAAAGGGGGGGCATGAAAGAAAAAGAGATCAAAGACGTCACCTTTCTGCCGCCAAGCCCCTCCTCGCTGCTCGTACCACTTTCATGCGTATCGATATCCGTTCTGCGCCCAAGGCCTGGCGGCGAACCTTATCGCAAGTTGTTGAATTAGAGAGTACACAACCACAAGAGGGGGGGTGAATTGTGGTGTTCGATTTTCGCAAGTTGCTGACAAACAGTCTTAGACCCTATTCGCACAGGTTGTTTCTGAGATAAACAGAAGCGAAAATCCAACAAAATTGAATGCGGAAATAATGGACACAGGATTTTTACGTGGAAAACACCTCTAGCCCAACTGAGGTTAAAAACCACGACCTATCTCGTGTAGGATTTAAACACTTCACTAAATGGGCTAATCACGTTACAATAGTAACACACCTTGTTACAACTTGTAACACACGTAACCTGTCTTCCCTAAGACAAGTTACCCCACGTCCAAAATCCCCTTGATTTGGACACACACTCTACTCACTCTTGTGAAAGAAGAATGTAAAGAAAAAACACCCTATTACAATGCTTCTCAACTAAGCTAATATAGGGTACAATGAAGTCCTAGTATGCCAACTTTGAAAGCTCAATTAATTCACTCACAAGGCTCGGTTTTCTTTTCAAACGTTTTAGCTCATGAACTCAGATTTTTTCTCTTTGAAAACCGATGTGTCCAAGATTGTAAGAAGCCGCCTTTTATAGTGCTTGGAACACAATTCATCAAATTTTTGGAAACTAAAAAATCTGAAGAATATAGAATCCTTTACCTACAAGGGATGGAAAAACTATTTCTGAAATTTTTGGAAACTAAAATCCTAGAGAAAATAGAATCCTTTAGCTACAAGGGGTAAGGTGACATGAGCTGAAAAACACTTCCTGAACCGCGTGCATAAGGCGGTGTTCTTTAGCAGCTAGCCCATGTTTTTCTCAACTACCTTATCCACTTGCCAAAAATTGGATATTCTTTTTATTCAAAAAGATTTTGCAAATCCCTTAAGATTTTTGATAACCGTTTTTTAGGGTAAAGAATAAGATACTCCATAGAAAAATCTTTCTTGCAAATCTTTGAAGAAGCTGCTCAAAATCCAAAAGATAAAAATCGTGCAAAGCAGTTTTTCGCAACTTATTCTGGAAACACCCTGATCGCCCTGTTTCCAGGGTTGTTCTGAAGGGTGATCCGAAATATTTTCCGAAAAGCAAAACCGTTTCCAGTGAGTGGTAAATTAAAACTTTCTAATTGGCATATTAACAAGAGTCTAAAAATATAAAACCAAATCAAATCAAGACATCTTGTTGTAACCACTAGTCATCTTGTAGAACGACTTTGCTGCAAACACTTCACAGAATATGCTTCAAACACCACACGGAACCTGTTTGTCACAACTGCACATATCTTATGTTTCAAACACTTCTCAGGATATGCTTCAAAACACCTCACAGAACCTGTTCCTCATAGGTGTTCTTACATTGCTGACTTGAGTACCTGTTCTTGATAAACCATTAGTCAAGCAGTTTTAATACATTGAGAACAGCAGTAAGGTCCTGTTTGGAAAGCCTGTTTGGAGCAACAACAACAACACTTGGATTTGTTATCATCAAAACTTTATACATTCTAACAAATTCCCCCTTTTTGATGATGACAAACCAAGTGACCATATTGACTTTCAAGGGCAATTTAAGTGATTTGTACCAATTATTCAAATTCACATGAAGCAGTTAGTATCGAAAAGATTGTAAGAAAATTAACTCGTCCATGGCAGAACTAAAACAATATTGGTCAACCTATCTTCCCCCTTTTGGCATCATTAAAGGTAGGGGCGAACAGTCAAACAGAGGTGTTTGCTATCACCACCACTTGGGTAATGGAGGAAAGTCAACAGGTGATACACTCAAGTGTTTTGGTACGGTAATGAGATTGGCCATCCTAGTCACACACAAGCAATTCACAACAAAAAGCAAGTAAGGCAAAGCCAATCAAAAAACAAGATATCCTGTCATTCATCAAAAGAGTGCAACAGAGTGCAAACTGATTCACCAAGAGAAGTGAGAACAGGCTATGAGAACAACAGATGGGAACAGCTCATGAGGGGTGTTCAAGGAGCAGAAGGAGAAAATTTTGCTGAAAGTGAAGAGAGAAGGGCGAGGAGATCTGCATGGCGTTTTGCATTTAGAGCTTTTTCCTCGTCCAGGGCAGCCTTTACAGCGTTAAGCTCAGTACTGAGGCGAGAGTTTTCTTCCAAAGCAGCCTCAAGCTTGGTTGAGGAACTGCCAGGAATAGGAGGACGGGGTGTTCTGGTCCCCTGTTCTGAGGCAGACCCTTCAATCAAAGCATACCCACACCCCATAAGGGTGTTACTCCCGATCTCATCAATGAACTGAGCGCCCACCTTCTTCTGCAGTGTCACCCCAAAGTGCTCAAACACACTAGTCAGAAAGAAACCGTATCCCAGATCATGTTCCCTAGAGGTGTTTGCAATTCTTGCAATATGTCGAATCATGATGGCAGGAAGGTTAATTTGCACTTCCGTGTCCATCAGATCCATCAAACACTGATCCATGGCATCAGCAAGATTTCGACCCTAGCCTCTGGGGATGACATTCTTGATGATAAACCAAAATAGCAATTGATGGAGCGATGTCATGTCCCCTTTCTTCACAGACTTGGGTGTTTGCAGGCTTGGTTGCTGGCTAAATTTCTGGGCGAGTTCCAGCAGCCTGGCTGTCCCTAGAATAGTCTTGTCTTCCCTCACATATATATCAAAGCCTGTGGAGGGAATCCCCAGAATGTCCCCTAATATCTTCGCATCAAAGCGAAGCTGCTTCCCATTAACAATACTTGTCACCACTCCTTCGGTGACAGTGCAGTTGGCATAGAACTCTGCCAACTCATGTACAGAACACTCCAGCTGGGTGTTTGTAAACAACTCATACCACCCCTGTGCATGCAGCTTGTGCAGAAACACCCCCAGTCCCTGTTCCTCAAAATATTTGACCTTTATAATTTTGCCCCTGACAACCCGTCTCTGAATCAATTGGGTCAGTTTGGCTGAGATTGCAAACAGGGTAGATTTCTTAGCTTGTTTATGTTGGGGCTCAGTAGGAGCGTCTTGGGTGGAGGCATGTTTGAGGGAGGCTTTTCTCTTGGAAGTTTTAAGGGGTGATGGTTTTGGTATAGGAAGAGGCTTATCCTCTGAGGACTCTGAGAACACGGGCATGCCCTGTTTGAAGGCAGTGTTCTCAGTGTCGCTATCTGATGAAGGCTCAGAGGAGGAATCAATCTCCTCAACAACAGGGGCTGACTGTTTGGCAGGACGAGGAGTGGAGTGAAAAGCTATTCGGGCTGATTTTCTTGTGGGTCTGTTTGTGGGTTTGGCCGAAGAGGGGATTTGTGGTTTTGGTTTGACAAGGGGTTCACTTTTTGAGGGCTCTTCAGTCTGGCCGCTTTTAGGCCTTGATGGTGGTCGTGTTCTTGGTACTCTAGCACGCCTAGCCACAATTTTGTACCTTTTGCGTTTCTCACCGGTTTGTGTTACCGGTGTGGCTTGTGCAGGCTTAACAGGGGACTCCTCTATTTGACCACTACTTTCCCCTTTGTTTTTTTTTTACAAATCCTCCCCTAGGTCATCCTTAAAAACTTCAGGCCCTGTTTCTGACCCTGTTTTCTGCTCAGGAAACAGCCCAAACGAATTGATGTCATCTAACCCATGGTCCAACAGAAAGAGTTCATCTAAAGCCCCAATTTCTCTTTCAGATGCCCCAACAAGTTCTTGGGATTGACATGCGCCCGTTTCACCAAACAAAATCAATTCTCACCCAAATTTGTACGGGATGTCTTCCAATTTCAAATTCACTGTTCTAAGGTCGATACTTTTCAAAAAAACCCAAAAGGTTTATAGGCAATGGATCGAGGAGGTTCAGTATTTTTACCTTCCATAAGGGCCGTCAGAAATTGTATAGGTGCAAATAGGGCTGTGGCTGTTTGCAAGGCTGTGCCCTGTGTCTGGTTGCCCTGGGTCAAGGTCGAGGAGCTCTCGAAGCTAATGGGGAACGCCATTTTTCAGATGAAGGAGAGAGATTAGGATTTCTTGAACAGAGTTTCAAAGCAAGAGAGTTTCGGTGGAGGTGAGAGATTGAGCAAGAGCTTTAAAGGGAGAGAGAGACGTGCGAAATCTTTAAAAGATTTTGCCTGTTTTTGCAACGGACTTTAGCATTTATTGCGCACGCCTCGGGAAGAGATTAGCAGTTTTCAATTTGTTGCACACATTTGACAAACAAGAGGCGTACCTGTTTCTGATGCTTGTTCTTGAGGTTACTTGCTCGGTAACATTGGACAATAAAGGCAATCTCATTAGACCTCAACGAGTGTCAGCAAGTTGCAAACCTCAAATATGCTAAACATAGCACACAAGTTGATTGCAAACAAAAATTTAACATGTTGTACCCGTCACTTTTAAATTTTGCAAACAGGGAGAGAGAACAGGTTGGTCAGGTTGTTCTAATTAAGCCTAGTTCGAGTCTATTCCTTTCAAATTGTTCTCTACTCAATGCCTTTATGAATATATCAGCAGTTTGATTTTCAGTGGCACAAAAATTCATTGAGATCACTCCCTTTTCAACATTGTCTCTCAAGAAATGATGACGAATGTCAATATGTTTTGTTCTTTTGTGTTGACATGGATTTTTGGCAATGTTAATTGCACTTGTATTGTCACAATAAATAGGAATGCATCCTATGTCAACACAAAAGTCCTTGAGTTGTTGTCTTATCCATAATAACTGAGCACAACAAGATGCAGCTGCCACATACTCAGCTTCTGCTGTGGACAAGGCAACAGAGAGTTGTTTCTTGGTTGCCCAAAATACCAAACAAGGTCCAAGAAAGTGAGCCATACCTGAGGTGCTTTCCAACCAAGAAACCTGCATAATCAGCATCAGCATACCCAACAAGATTAAAGTTGTAACCTTTAGGATACCATAAGGCTAGATCAGGTGTATGTCTTAAGTACCTAAAAATCCTTTTAACAGCCTTTAGATGAGTTTCTTTAGGGTTTGACTGAAAACGTGCACATAGACCAACACTAAAAACAATGTCAGGTCTACTAGTAGTTAGATATAAGAGTGACCCTATCATGCCCCTATAGGATTTCTCCTCAACTGAGGGACTACCATCATCCATTACCAACCTAGTTGAAGGAGAGATGGGAGTATCAATGGGCTTGGCTGACTCCATCCCAAAACGCTTAAGTAATTCCTTAATATACTTTTGTTGATGGATCATGGTGCCGTTTGAAGTTTGCTTGATTTGCAAGCCTAAAAAGAAATTAAGCTCACCCATCATGCTCATTTCAAATTCACTCCTCATCATTTTTGAAAATTCATTGCACAATTCATGATGAGTTGCACCAAATATGATATCATCGACATATACTTGGACAATCAACAAATGTTCCCCCTTAGATTTTAGAAACAAGGTATTGTCTACCTTGCCTCTTGCAAAATTATTTTCCAATAAAAAGCTTGACAACCGCTCATACCAAGCTCTAGGAGCTTGTTTTAAACCATAAAGTGCCTTGTCAAGTTTGAAAACATGGTTAGAAAATTCATCACTTTCAAAACCGGGGGGTTGTTTGACATACACTTCCTCTTTAAGGTACCCATTTAGAAACGGACTTTTAACATCCATTTGATATAACTTGATCTCCATGTGGGCTGCAAAAGTTATCAAGATTCGAATGGCTTCCATCCTTGCAACAGGTGCAAAAGTCTCTTCATAATCAATTCCCTCTTCTTGGTTATAGCCTTGAACCACCAGCCGGGCCTTGTTCCTAGTGACTGTTCCGCACTCATCTAGCTTGTTACGGAACACCCACTTGGTTCCAATGATTGTTCTATCCTCTGGCCGTGGCACAAGGTGCCATACCTTGTTTCTTTCAAACTGATGGAGTTCTTCTTGCATGGCTGTGACCCAATCTGAATCTGCAAGAGCTTCATTAATATTCTTAGGCTCAATTTTTGAGAGAAAAGCATAGAAAGCACAGAAATTTTTAAGCCTAGATCTAGTTTGAACTCCTGCATTAATATCAGACAAAATTTGATCAAGAGGATGTGAACTTTGGTATTTCCATGATCGTGGTGAAAGTGGGTTCACAGATATGCTCTCCATCCTAGCTGGAATACTTGGCGAAACAAGTTCAGGTCCTGTTCCCAAGCCTGTTTGGGAGCCTGTTCCTGAAATTATCTCAGAAGGGTTCGGCTGATGTTGTCCCGAACAGGGTTCCACCCTGTTTCCCCCTGTTTGGTTCACACCCTGCCTACCTTCCTGAAGAACAGCTTCAGGCCTTGATCTCTTAGGTTGATCCTTACCTGGTTCATCTTGAAGCAGCATGTCTTTTTTAACAAGACCTAGTTCGAGGTCTTCCTCCTGTGCATCATTCTCACTTAGAGAGTTAGTTTCATCAAAAAGCACATGCACACTTTCTTCAACGCACAAGGTTCTCTTATTAAACACTTTGTATGCCTTACTATGTGAGGAGTAACCGAGGAATATTGCCTCGTCACTCCTTGGATCAAATTTCTCTAAGGCATCCTTTCCATTATTATGCACAAAACATTTACACCCAAAAACTATCAAATGCAAAATATTTGGTTTTCTTCCTTTGAGGATCTCATAAGGAGTTTTGTTAAGAACAGGTCTAATCATGCATCTATTTATAATGTAACATGATGTGTTTAAAGCTTCAGCCCAAAAATTTCTAGGAAGACCACTAGCAACAAGCATTGTTCTAGTCATGTCCTCTAGAGTACGATTTTTGCGCTCTACCACCCCGTTCTGTTGGGGTGTTCTTGGAGCTGAAAAATTGTGATCAACACCATGCTCATTACAATAGTCAATAAAGCTCGAATTTTCAAATTCTGTACCATGGTCAGACCTTATGCATACTAAAGAATGTCCTACCCTCTTTTTAGTCTTTTTAATGAAAGTAAGAAATTTTTTAAAAGTTTCATCTTTAGAAGCCAAAAACAAAGTCCAAGTGAAACAAGAGTAGTCATCCACTATCACAAGCACATACCTCTTGTCACCTCGGCTCATGATCCTCATTGGACCACATAGATCCATATGTATTAATTCAAGGGGTCGAGTAGTGCTTATACACTTTTTAGACTTAAATGAATTTTTGACTTGTTTGCCTTTGGCACATGCATCACATACCTTGTCATCATTGAATTTGATGGAAGGTAAGCCAACTACTAAATCTTTGGTTACAAGTTTGTTCAAAAGAGAGTGGCTTGCATGACCTAGTCTTTTGTGCCAAAGCATAACATCATCTTTTAAGGCATTCAAACAAGTCAAATTATTTTGGGGAAGAGTAGAAATACACACTTTATAAATATTTTTGTGTCACTTCCCCCTCAACACAACATCTCCTGTGTTCATGTTTACAACCAAGCAACGTGTTGGAGAGAACACTACTAGGTTGTCTTTGTCACACAGTTGGGACACACTTAGCAAGTTATGTTTTAAACCATCCACAAAATAAACATTGTCAATTGAATGGGAGAGTGACTCACCTATCTTACCTATACCGACAATTGTCCCAGATTTGCCGTTTCCAAATGCCACACTCCCTCCTTCTGATGCTGTAAGTGAGAGAAAATTGGATTTTTCACCAGTCATATGCCTCGAACACCCACTGTCAACATACCACAGCTGCCTGTTCCCTAGACTGTTTCCTGCACTGTTTGCTGGGTTGTTTGCTGGGTTGTTCTCTCTCACTTCAGCCTGCAAAACAAATCAAGGGTTAGTTTTGGGAACCCAGATCCACTTGGGTCCCATTCCTTTAGACGTGTAAATCTCATCTTTCCTAACCCACATTTGTTTTACATGCACTGAGTTCTTTTTAATGGCATACTTTCTTATAGAACAAGCATATCGATAATGCCCCGTTTTACCACAATGAAAACAAACAATATTTTCAGGTAATCTCACATATTTGTTATTCACTGGGTAGGTCATCTTAGGCACAAAACCTAGTCCTCTTCTATTTTGACTATGATGAGTGTTTAACCATTCCAACGCCCTTGAGGACCTGTTCCAGAGCTTGTTTGTGGCAAGGTCCGATTCTAAGTGTTTTATTTTTTCAAGCAAGTTTCTGTTTTCTTCCAGCAAAGACTCGACCTTACCTTTTAAGTCAAGAGATTCTTTTTCTAGCTCAGTCAGTTTAGTGGAACAAGTCTCTTCTTTCATGAGTAGAGTTTCTTTAAGCACATTGATGTTTTCATGCAAGGCAAGAGTCTCTTTGTTAACTTCAAGCTTTTCTAATTTAAGGGTTTCATTTTCAAGTTCTAAATCTCGAACATCCCCTTTTAATTCAGCACATATATCCATTATATTGTACACTAATTTCTCAAGAGTTGATTTATTTAGACCACGTACCTTGTTCTTGAGTTGAGTCAGACTATCCGTTGACCCATCATCTGAATCAGTGTCACTCCTTGCCATGAGTGCTACATCAGCTTCCCCAGCTTCAGACCCTTCCTCATCCTCACTTGAATCTCCCCAGGCCGCGAGCATAGCTTTTGAGAACCTTTTCGCTGAGCTGCTTACACCCTGTTTCCTCCCCTGTTTTCTGGGGTGTTCGGGTTCTTGTTCTTCCTTGTGCAGTGGGCAGTTTCTCACAATGTGGTCCAGCTTACCACACTTGAAACACCCAGTGAACTGTTCCCGAGGGGTGTTCCTGGCTTTGCCGAAGTCCTTCCTTTTGATGTTTTCTTTGACTTTCTTGAAGAACTTCTTAAATTTTTGAGTCATCATGGCAATCTCCTCCTCCTCAGAATCAGAATCATCTTCTAAGGCCTTTAGTGCAAGACCTCGTTCTCTCTTTGTCTCATCTTTCTGTTGAGAATATTTCCTAAGTTCATATGTTTGGAGGTTTCCAATCAGCTCATCTAGGGTGATCTTGTTCATGTCCTTAGCTTCTTGGATGGCCGTTACTTTTGCTTCCCAAGAATGAGGTAAAATTCTTAGGATCTTCCTTACCAATTCTTCGGTGGTGAAGGATTTTCCCAAGGATTTCAACTCATTCGTTATGTGAGTGAAGCGAGTGTACATGTCCATCACACTTTCCCGATCACCCATCTCGAACAGCTCATACTTTCTCATAAGCAATTCAATCCGGGATTGCTTTACTTGATTGGTCCCTTCGTGAGCTACTTGCAAAGCATCCCAGATTTCTTTGGCCGACTCACATTCAGATATGCGAGTATATTCATCAGGACCTAGGCCAAAATATAGGAGTTTCTTGGCCTTGGCATTCTTCTCCATCATCTTGTAATCTTCAGCATTGAACTCCTTAGGCTCCTTGGGGATTGACTTTCCATCTTCAGTTGTTTTCTTAGGGATGAGTGGTCCATGCTTGATGAGCATCCATAACTCATAGTCCTCGGCTTGGATGTAGTTTTCCATCATATTCTTCCACCAACTATAGTGTTGGCCATTAAAGTATGGTGGACGAGTTATGGATTGACCTTCAAGCATGCCTTGTGGAGTACTCATCTTCAAGGATCTCTCAAAGGTGTTAGCTTTTCAAAGGAGAACCTGCTCTGATACCACTTGTTGAATTAGAGAGTACACAACCACAAGAGGGGGGTGAATTGTGGTGTCCGATTTTCGCAAGTTGCTGACAAACAGTCTTAGACCCTGTTCGCACAGGTTGTTTCTGAGATAAGCAGAAGCGAAAATCCAACAAAATTGAATGCGGAAATAATGGACACAGGATTTTTACGTGGAAAACACCTCTAGCCCAACTGAGGTTAAAAACCACGACCTACCTCGTGCAGGATTTAAACACTTCACTAAACGGGCTAATCACGTTACAATAGTAACACACCTTGTTACAACTTGTAACACACGTAACCTGTCTTCCCTAAGACAAGTTACCCCACGTCCAAAATCCCCTTGATTTGGACACACACTCTACTCACTCTTGTGAAAGAAGAATGTAAAGAAAAAAAACACCCTATTACAATGCTTCTCAACTAAGCTAATATAGGGTACAATGAAGTCCTAGTATGCCAACTTTGAAAGCTCAATTAATTCACTCACAAGGCTCGGTTTTCTTTTCAAACGTTTTAGCTCATGAACTCAGATTTTTTCTCTCTGAAAACCGATGTGTCCAAGATTGTAAGAAGCCGCCTTTTATAGTGCTTGGAACACAATTCATCAAATTTTTGGAAACTAAAAAATCTGAAGAATATAGAATCCTTTACCTACAAGGGATGGAAAAACTATTTCTGAAATTTTTGGAAACTAAAATCCTAGAGAAAATAGAATCCTTTAGCTACAAGGGGTAAGGTGACATGAGCTGAAAACACTTCCTGAACCGCGTGCATAAGGCGGTGTTCTTCAGCAGCTAGCCCATGTTTTTCTCAACTACCTTATCCACTTGCCAAAAATTGGATATTCTTTTTATTCAAAAAGATTTTGCAAATCCCTTAAGATTTTTGATAACCGTTTTTTAGGGTAAAGAATAAGATACTCCATAGAAAAATCTTTCTTGCAAATCTTTGAAGAAGCTGCTCAAAATCCAAAAGATAAAAATCGTGCAAAGCAGTTTTTCGCAGCTTATTCTGGAAACACCCTGATCGCCCTGTTTCCAGGGTTGTTCTGAAGGGTGATCCGAAATATTTTCCGAAAAGCAAAACCGTTTCCAGTGAGTGGTAAATTAAAACTTTCTAATTGGCATATTAACAAGAGTCTAAAAATATAAAATCAAATCAAATCAAGACATCTTGTTGTAACCACTAGTCATCTTGTAGAACGATTTTGCTGCAAACACTTCACAGAATATGCTTCAAACACCGCACGGAACCTGTTTGTCACAGCTGCACATATCTTATGTTTCAAACACTTCTCAGGATATGCTTCAAAACACCTCACAGAACCTGTTCCTCACAGGTGTTCTTACATTGCTGACTTGAGTACCTGTTCTTGATAAACCATTAGTCAAGCAGTTTTAATACATTGAGAACAGCAGTAAGGTCCTGTTTGGAAAGCCTGTTTGGAGCAACAACAACAACACTTGGATTTGTTATCATCAAAACTTTATACATTCTAACACAAGTGGTTCTTCAAGTCTTCATACCACTTTCATGCGTATCGATATCTGTTCAAGGCCCAAGGCCAAGCGGCGAACCGTGTCGCAAGTGGTTCTTCAAGTGTTCATACCACTCTCATGCATATCGGTATCCGTTCAAGACCTAAGGCCAAGCGGCGAACTGTGTCGCAAGTGATTCTTCAAGTCTTCGTAGCACTTTCATGCATATCGATATCCGTTCTAGGCCCAAGGCCTAACGGCGAGCCGTTTCGCAAGTGGTTCTTCAAATAGCTCCTCAACCTGCACAAGCAACAATATAAGCGACAAAAAAATGTGATCTTCCAGCAAGTGAGCATGATGTCGCAATACGAGAAAAGCGCGGCACTAAATGAATGCGATATTACAATGGCGCAAGGAGGTGTGAGAAGACTTCTTAGGTTAATGAAGTGGTTTCCTTTGGATGTATTTCAGCCAAAGTTACTGTCTTTATTATCCATGGTCAAAAAAAGAGGAAAATTCCTTACTTCTAAAGATCAGTACTTGGAATTATTCAAGTTATTCAATCTAAAAAAAAGGGATTTGAATTCCATATTCAAAGAAAGAGGATCAAGGCCAAGATCCGAATATCTGAACAGCAACAAAGGAAACAATGTGTAAGTAAAAGACTGAAGGAACACCTTGCAGAAATTTAGCATTAATTACCCCCTTTTCATGCAGAGAACTCAAACAGAGAAGAAAAAAAGGGCCAAGCTCAATCTTTTCACTCTCCATTTCCATTTCCCAGAGAAGCCAAACAAAAGTAAGGACCAAGATTTAATCTTTTTTATTTTTCCATTCTTCCTCACACAAAGGCCCAGATTATAGTGTCATGCTCATCACCTCCTTCCTCATTCGTTTTCATGCCTCTTATCAAATCAAAACCAGCAAAAACCAACAAGACATGAAGTATACCTATCAAAAAATCAAAACCAATTTCATGAATCAATTGGAAAATAGATTCCCAAAATGCCATACCCAATACCATCAATCAACCCCGAACCCATCTAGAATGATTAGATGCCCGGTATGTATCCATTGCCTTTCCAGCAAGGATGGATGATGGGTATGTTTCCACAGGCGTTGCTAGGAGTTCAGATTGGTTCCATGTATCCTCCACAAATGTACGAGAATCAAACGGCGGGCTGTGGCTATGGTTATACATGACCACTTGATTCTCAATACATAGACCAAAGAATGAATCCCTTATATGAAAAACCAAACAAAAAAATGGTTCTGCTTTGTTACAAAAAAAGGAGGGGGCAATAGAGCTTTGCCCGATAAAAAAAACAAAAAAAAGATTGGAAAAGGGAGTACCTTTGATGGTCACCAAGATTGAAGGTGATGATGTGCCCCCAAAAAAAAAAAAAAAAGCTTGTGAGGGGTCTTCACCATGAACAGTAGCAACACTAGAGAGCAAGGGGTTCTGGCGACAAGCTAAGCAATAGACGAGAAAATGAGAAAGTTGAGGCCTTTAATGAGCACAAATATTGAACCACTTAAATGTGAGATTGGGTGGTGCAAGGATCAAGTTTCGAATGGGAGGGCTCCCATCGTGAGATAGCAGCAGCAACAGCTGAACAAGGAGTCTGGAGTTGTTGGGCTATGCAAACAATGAAGGAATGGGAAGCTTCCACCATGCAATGCCACCAGCAGATGCCACAACAACGTAAGCAGTGATTTCAGTGTCTCGGGGGAGGCTGTGCAGCTGTCGAAGGAAGGAAGAAGATAAGGGAATAGGGCTGGCGAAATCACATGAGACACGCGTGATGCTTAAGTGAAGACTAGGTTGTGGACTGGTTAGAAAGGAAATGAAACCCAAGAGCCAGGCCTGCCTGATAATAAAAGGAAGAGAACAGGCCTAGTCCAATTCAAAAAAAAAAAAAAAAAGAAAAAAAAGCAAGGCTAAAGGAGGTCATGTGCTCGGCACATGCGATTTAAATGAAATAGAGGCAAGGGTTGGGCTTTGGGGCAGAGATAGAGACATCCAGGTCCATGCTAACACAAAAAAAATAAAGAAAGAAAGAAACTAGCCCAGGCCCGAGCGCAAAGAGAAGGAAAAGAAATCAGAGCGAGGTCACGTGCCCCTCACATGTCATTTAAGTAAGGTACAGTTGGGCACTGGGCCATGAGGAAAAAGGCAAGGAAATGAGAAGCTAAAGACGAGTCTAGCCCAGGCGAAAAGGAAATTGAAAGAAAGAGCATAGGGGAAACAGAATGGGCCTGGCCCACGTGAGAAGAACATAATGCTGGACAGATCACGTGCCCATCACGTGATCACTTAAATGAAAGGAAGTAGGCCACGCAGGCCGGTCCAAATGAGCAAAATGGAAGCCTGTCTAGGCCCAGCCCATGCAAAACAAAAAAACAGGGAAAAAGGAAAGCATGTTGGGGCCATGACCTTATCTCCCTACTTTCACAGTGATCCAGCTAAAATTTCTCCCAACTGTTTTACCCAAAAAAAAAAAGGAATTGTCATCTGTTCAAACCTTAAAAAAAAAAAAAAAGAAAATCAACAAAGTACGTTGAAATTTCATTCAAGGCATTTTTGTGAATAAATGGTGGACCATAAAAGGAAATCGAGACTTCGATCACGCTCCAATGACAAGTCTCATACATGACCTTGTCTCAAGTGGACAATTTACAGGCGCTAAAAAATTTATTCATATCGTACCAAAATAAAATTAAATTAATTAATTGGGTCAACTCTTTTAATTAATTTAATCAAGCCTAAAGGCTTACAAGTCAAGCCCAAAAGGCTCAAAAGTCAAGCCCAAGATGAAACCCAAATGACTTCCAAGTATAGGCTCAGTCAAAACTCAAGCAAAAGCCTAAATCGAGGCTCAAGATAACTACTAAGTTAAGTCATGATCTAAAGCTCGAGCGACGTCAAAGACAAGGTGCAGTCAAAGTCAAAGTCAAAGTTAAAGTCAAAGGTCAAAGGTCAAAGTCAAAGGTCAAGACTTACATCGACTCACAAGTCAAACGTCAAACAACTCTCAAGTCAATATCTGGTGAAAGCTCGAGGCGACTTCCAAGTCAATGCTCGGCCCAAGCCTGGGAGACTTCCAAATCAAAACCAAAATCAAAGTCACAGTCAAAACAAACAAAAGTTAAAGCAATCCAGTGTGAGGCCTAATTGAAAGGCCCAGGCCCAAAACCTAAGTCAAGGCCTATTTTGACTTTCAAGAGGAAGGGGGAAGTTTTCTATAAATAGGCCCTATCCCCTTGATTCAAAGGTTGAAAAATCCATCCTTAAGAGAGAAAGTATCATAGGATTGTATTCATAGAGATTGTACCAAATTCAAATCAAATCAATCTATAAAAATTCAATCTTTGTAATTTTGCGATTGCAATAATATATATAATATATATGTCTGAATTTCTCTTATCTTAATTTAGTTGTGAATAGGTTTAATATAGATGTTACTTTTTGTTTTCAAGAACATTTTGGATTTTAAGGTTAGCTAGAAATATGGAACAGTAAGCATAAAATTAGGTTTTAAGGTATGATATTTAAAGAATGTCATTAAATTGAGATAAGCATAATTATTGTCACCTCTTCACTTCTCCTCACAGGAAATATGCAACATCTTAAATCCAAATTAGAGCTATCCAAGACATTTGTTTACAAGAATTTGTTCTTGTTCGGTAAAAATTAGCTATCTAGGTAGTGGATAGCGGTTGAGGTAGTGGATAACTGTTTAGATAGCATATATCGTTTCTAATTTAGTTGTTAGCGGATAACTATTTAGATGAGTGGTTTAAACTAATGTGTTCGGTAAATTTAGCTGTTAGGTTAACTGATTAATGTAAATTGACATAAAAGGATATAGATAATTTCCAAAGATAAAATTTTTAAAGGATATTTTTTGGCTAAAAAATATGAAATGCTACTTTTAAATGTCAAACATTAACACTATTAGTCTTTCAAAAACATTGGTTAAAACGCTAAATGCTACTTGAAATGCTCGTCAAAACACTAGTTTATCGAACACTAAAAATTAACTGATTAGTGTATTGATTTGGTCAAAATATTAAACGCTATCCAAAATGCTGTTACCAAACACGACCTTTAGTGAAGGAAGGCATGACTCAAAAGTTTGATGTTTGGTAGGCCAGCAATTTTTCAAATCAATAATGAAAAGTGTAGGCACAAAAAATTTAATTATAAGTGTCACGCTATAAAATAAATAGAAATTGATTATTTTGGGTTTACCCATTTAATTAATTTAATTAATTTAAATAAATTAGATCAAATCGACTACTAAGTCAATTGCCAAATGACTACCAACTCAAAAGTCAAATTGACTATCTAATCAACGACCAAAGAAGACAACCAAGTCGCAAACCCCAGTAAGGGGAGGTGATTCCTTCCCAATAAATAGAACATTACTCTCTTATGTTAGGGGTCAAAAATTCATTCACTCCGAAGACATTATAAAGATTCAAAGGGTTAATTTTTCTGGAGGAAGAAAACAAGTACAATCGAAGCACATGCCGTCTACTTTCAAGGATCAAATAAAACTCTTCTTGATTGAGATCAATCCTCTTAGGCCATTTCTCAAGATCAAATTAATTGAAGTCCATTCAAAGGAAGTCCAATCGATTAACTTAATGAAGATTCAAGTCAATCGACCCTCTTTCAAGTGCAAATTGCAGTTTGAATCGGAGGAATTATTTATTTGTTTATTTTGTAATAAATATACAAAGATTGTACCCATATTTTCTCAAATTAATACAAATCAAATTTACTCATATTTCTTGTCGTATTTAATTTAACTCGAAATTTGTAATGCAAATTTTGGGACGCCTGGTGAGACATTCTATAACTCTCATCCTTTTCTCCAAAAGACATTTTACATCCCTTCAAAGAGCACATGTTCTCCAAGAACACTATCCCTCAATCTCCAAAGGTTGCGCATTTCTCCAAATATAAATTGGAGTCCTCTAATACTATTGTCATGTCCGTCATGGTGATAGGGGCTTTTAATCTAGAAGAAGAACTAGCAAGTATGAAGGTCACGCTAGAGAGACTCTCTAAGGAGAATGTAGAAAAGGATGCTCAAATCAACTCTCAAATGAACAGATCGCTAATTCGACAAAGAAGTTAGAGAAGCAGTCATCTAAGTCTTCCAACAAGGGCTTAGATAAAGAAAATTCTGATCAAGAGTTCTATAGTAGGGAAGAATCTGATGAAGAACCCAAAGAAAAGAATGACTCATCACTGGGTTTGATGTCTATTAAGGAAATCAAAAGCTTGATAGCGGATGCAGTGAAGGCCCATCTAGAAGGAGGTTTTCATAGAACTCATCGTTACAGCAAGCCTTATACGAAAAGGATTGATGCACTGTGGATGTCTCATGGATTCCAATGTCCAAAATTTCATCAATTTGATGGCGAAGAGAACTCGAAGCAGCATATAGTGTACTTCATCGAGACTTGCAACAATGCTGGCATAGAAGGTGACCTCTTAGTGAAGCAATTTGTACGATCTCTTCAAGGTATTGCATTCAATTAGTATACAAACCTTGCTTCTGGATCCATTGATAGATAGAGGCAAATGAACAATGAATTCTTGAATCGCTTTACAGCACACACCATGTGTTCAACATAAGTGAGTTGACAAATACTAGGCAATAGGATGAGGAGCCAATCATGGATTACACCAATCATTAGTGTGCCCTCTCTTTGAAATACAAGGATCACCTGCCTGAATCTTCTGCTATTGAGATGTGTGTTTAAGGAATGGAGTGGAATATCTTATACGTTTTGCAGGTAAATAAGCCCAAGACTTTCCAAGAATTAGCGACATGGGCTCTTGACATGAAGTTTACAATTGCCTACTATGGAAGACCGCTCAATAATGATGAATCAATAGCATCGTCAAGAAATAGAAGCTTCATATTAAGAGACTCTAAAAAAAATAAATATTCGTATTCTGAGTCTGATGCACTGAAAATACTTGGCAAACTTCTTGAGAGGGGGCTTATAAAACTTCCAGAGTCAAAGCATCTTGAAGAAATCAAAAAAACTAATGATCCCAAATACTGCAAGTATCACAGGGTCATCAGTCATCCTATAGAGAAATGCAAGGCATTCAAAGGGCAAGTCATGCAACCTACAAAGGAAGGAAAGATCACATTAGACGAAGAAGACACCGAAAAATCTGATTGATCATCCATCAAGATCACAGCAGAAAATGCTTTGAAAGAAGCACGACCCAAAATGAGCATATAGTAGGCAAACTCCCAAGTCACTTAAGGACTATTATGTCAAACATTCAAGCCTCCTAAGACAACGTAATTCTATGCTTGTAAGACATATCTAAAGGCTTTCAAGTTGTCAAGTTGAAGATTTTCAAGACACTCTTAAAGACTCCCAAGTCATAAAATAATTGCAAATTTTAAGTCAACCTTAAGACTTTCAAATCCAAGTTTCTAAACTCTCAAGTCAGCACAGATTGTCAAGTCACCACAAGATTCTCAAGCCATCAAAGTTACTATAAACTTGCAAGTTATCAAAATAAAAGACTTTTAAGTCACCTAAAGATGATCAAGTTAAAAAAAAAAAATGCAAACTTTGAAGTGAACTTAACGACTCTGAAGTCATCAAGATGGTAGACTCTCAAGTCATCAAGGATATAAACTCTTAAATAATTAAAGTTTAAAGATTCTCAAGTGACAGACTCAAAAGTCAAATGAAGTTGTTGTCTCTCAAGTAATCAAAGACTTTCAAGTCAACATTATAGACCCTCAAGTCATTGATGTTGCGGACTCCTAAGTCTTCAAAGTGAAATACTCTAGAAGTTTACAATTAAACCAAGTCACCAGAATTTAAGCTCGAAAGTCTCTAAAGTTCAAGACTATCAAGTCACTAGAATTTCAGACTCTAAACTAAAAGACTCCCAAGACACTTAAACTACAACTCCGAAGACAACCAAGTTATGACTCCCAAGTCACTAAAGTTAAAGAATCCTAGGTCATCGAAATTAAAGACTCCCAAGTCTTCAAAGTTTGAAGACTCATAAGTCATTAAAGTTAAAAACTTCCAAATCACCAAAGTTTAAGACCCACAAGTCACTGAAGACAAAAACTCAAGTAATCAAAGTTAAAGACAACTAAGTCTCCCAAGTTAAAGACTTACAATTCATCAAAGATAAAGACTGTCAAGTCATCAAAACCAAAGACTCCAAAGTCTCCAAAGTTCAAGGCTCACAAGTTATCGAAGAGAAAGACTCTTAAGTCATCAAAATTAAAGACAACTAAGTCTTCTAAGTTCAACACTCTCAAGTTATCAAAATTAAAGATTCCAAGTCATCGAATTTAAAGACTCCCAAGTCTCAAACTTTAAGAATCCAAAGTCACCAAAGTAAAAACTCTCAGTTCATCAAAAGCAAGACACCTAAGCCCTCAAAGATAAAGACTCTGAAGTCATCAAGGTTCAAAACTCTCAAGTTATCAAACGTTTAAGAATCCTAAGTCTTCAAAGTTCAAGACTCTTAAGTCTTCAATGTTCAAAACCTCCAAATTATTGAAGTTGCTAACTTTGAAGTCATTGAGCAGACTTTCGTGTCATCCAAGCAAACTTTAAATTATCACCAAAATGTTGCAGACTCTTAAGACTCCTTCAAATTGGGGTTAATGGTCTTCCTCCTTCATATTAGCAACGCAGGCCTCCTTCTTCACGTTGGTAGCAACGCCACCATAGCCTCATCCTTCATGTTTGCAACGTATGCCTCTTCCTTCAAGTTGGTAGCAATGGCGACATAACTTACTCATTCATGTCGATGATGGAGGCTCTTGCTTCAAGTTGATTACAATAGCAATATAGCCTCCTCCTTTGTCTTGGCAGCATAGTCTCCTCCTTTAAATTGACGGCGACAACAACATATGCGCCCTTCTAAAATTGGCAGTCTTCACCTTCAAGTCATGGGGCGTTCTCGTTCAAGTTGGTGATGACGACGACGTGGCCTCCATCTTTATATCAGAGAAAGTCACCAACGGCAGACCCATATGGGCAAGCCGTCCAAAGGTAAGAACATTCAATTAAGTCACCTAAGGCGGACCCATGCGGCAAGCAATCAATAGGTGAGATCATTTGATAAAGTCACCTAAGGAAGACCCATATGGATAAGCTGTCCAAATGTGATAACATTCGATAAAGTTACCTAAGGCGGACCCATGCGGGGAGAACCTTCGATAAAATCACCTAAGGTAGACCTATGCAGGTAAGCCGTCCAAAGGTGAGAACATTCAATAAAGTCACCTGAGGTGGACACATGCAGGCGGACCATCCATAGGTGAGAACATTCGATAAAGTTACCTAAGGCAGACCCATGTGAGTAAGTCGTCCAAGGGTGAGAACATTAGAGAAAGTCACCCAAAACGGACCCATGTGAGCAAGCAGTCTAAGGGTGAGAACATTAGAGAAAGTCATCCAAGGTGGATCCATACGGGCAAGCAAGCCATCCAAGAGTGAGAAAATTTCGTATTTCTTATTCCAAATTGTACTAAAAACATTCTCTTCGATCCAAAAATTGAAATGCCCCTTTCTTATGATGCTCATCCTATAAAACAAAATTTAAGTTAAAAAAAGGAAAAAACTTGCAAGACCAATAAGTGGTTGGTATAATGAAGTCCATTTACTAATCTCTACATGTTCATATGCCCAAAAAAAAAGGCAAAAAAGAGGAGCTTAAAAAAAAAATTCACCATAATCAATTCATGTTTTTATGAGGGCACTTAAACATGTATGAGTCATTGATCAATCACACCACAGGACAAGAAGAAATAAGAGCACAAAACAAAAAAGGAAAATTTCTTTGTTTTTTTCAGTGGAGTGAGGCCAATCCCCACAAATTGATTGAAGGAAAATTACTTCCAAGCCGTTCCTCTCATGGGTTGATTGCAGGGAGCTGTTCCACAGTAGCTTAGTGCAATTAAACGCTTTATTGAGGACAGTAAATCCCAAGCAATATCATGGAGAGTAGTTGGAGCCTTCTCCATGGTCATTGTTTGCAGTATGCATCGAATTTGATTGGAGAAGTAAATAAAAGGCAACTACCATCGTCAAACCCATGAAAGAATTATATGGTGCGAAGAAAGCCAATGACTAACCCTCTGCCCCCATTATTTATGGGCTGGATGAAAGAATTATATGCTCAAGTTTGGCCCAATAAATTTGAAGGCCCAAATTTGGCTAAGTTTAAGTTACCTTACCAATCAAATGTAAATTTTGATCGGGTACTCAACAAGGTAGATTGCGTGAAAGGAGCTTTGGTCGCTTCCAATATTTATCGAAAGAACTGGATTGTTTGATAACTCTTGTTAAGTATCCTATCAAGTTAAGAAGACCGACATGGGTAATACAACAAGTTGACTCATAGACATAGTATCACAAAATGTCAAGCTTCGAGACCTGACCGCATCAAACACTTCAAAGTCACTTATGTGGTCAGCTCTCGAGGGAGCAATTTGTAGGCACAAAAAATTTAATAATAAGTGTCATACTATAAAATAAATATAAATTGATTATTTTCTGTTTTCCCCTTTATTGGTTTAATTAATTTAAATAAATTGCGTCAAATCGATTACCAAATCAAGACCCATATGACTACGAAGTCAAAAGTCAAATTGACCATCTAATCAACGGCTCAAGAAGACAACTAAGTCGCAAACTCTAGTAAGGGGAGGTAATTCTTTCCCTATAAATAAAACATCACTCGCTCCTATTGGGGGTCGGAAATTCATTCACTGCAAAGATATTCTGAAAATTCAAAGAGTTAATTTCTTTAGAGGAAGGCAACAAGCATAATCAAAACTCGTGCAATCTAGTTTCAAAGATCAAATAAAACTCATTTTGATTGAGATCAAACCTCTTAAGTCCTCTTTTAAGATCAAAATAATTGAAGTTCATTTAAAGGAAGTCTAATCAATCAACTTGATCGAGATTCAAGTCAATCGACCCTCTTTCAAGTACAAATTGAAGATCGAATAAGAAGAATTACTTATTTGTTCATCTTGTAACAAATATGTAAAGATTGTACCCATACTTTTTGAAATTAATACAAATTAAATTTGTCCATATTTTTTATCTTATTTAATTTAGACTCAAAATTTATGTTTACAAAAACATAAGAGAACGCCTCTATATTTCAATTGACAATAAAAAAGCCATTAATAATAAAACCAATAATGGCTGTTTGGAGAATGTTGAATCAACCTACTATAATGTATCCCATGTACTTTGACTCTCTATCGACACAATGTGAAATTTGTATGATCATTTAGGATTTATTTTCAATGTTAGATGTCTTTAAAACTTTCTGTTAAGTCATGTGATTTATGCAAAAAAAGTTACCTTTACATCCTGAATTCAACTATGAATTATTTTAACCTATAATGTAGATAGTGCATGTTATTCATCTCCAAAATTGCCATCTCTTTTCACTGTCAAATGTCATTACAATTGTTGTTAGGCTATGTGATTTGCGCATAAACGTTACCTCTTACACCCTAAATTTTGTTATGAATTTTAACATGTAATGTAAGTGCATGTTATTTATCTACAAAATTACTATCTATTGAAATTTAAAGTAACGTACTAAAGTAATATTCTAAAATCTTATCCTACATATCACAAATGGAAGCAAATAAGCAACAGTTATATACAAAATCCCAAATTTATTTTAATTTTAAAATCAAAGAATTGCAAATTGGAAAAAATTACATTACAAATTGAGAAGGCAAATAATAAAACACTCAATGGTTTTCTTAACAATAAAAGGGCTTCATTGTTATGTCAATGACAAAGGTCTCCATATTAGACAGGACAATCGTTTTGTCAAAGCCAAAGGGTGGAAAGAATTTCATCCGAGCGTAGGCCATAGGGGGGCAAAATGGTTCATGTGAAACAACTCTTTTAAGCTTGTATATTTTGCATGACCGAATTTTTGAGTGGTCTACTACAACTCTGTACCAAGGTCAGGGCACTACGACATGGGCTTGCCCTTCATGGGGCTGTCCTCAAGGCCGGCCGGCTGTCTGACGTTGTCCTTTCTAACCATGTCCTCAACATGTATGCTAAATGTGGTGGTATTGCTGTTGCCCACCAGCTGTTTGATGAAATGCCTGAAAGAAACCTTGTTTCTTGGGCAGCTCTCATCTCTGGCTATGATCAAGCTGGGGAGCCATTCATTGCGATTGACTTGTATTCTCGATTGCGTTTCACATTGTTACCTAATGAATTTGTCTTTGGTAGTGTTATTAGTGCTTGTGCTAGCCTCTCATGTTTGCCACTTGGCCAACAGGTTCATGCTCAGTCTTTGAAGTTGGCCTGTGCTTCTATCTCTTTTGTTTCCAATGCTCTAATCTCATTTTACATGAAATGTGGTTCATGTGATGATGCTTTGGCAATCTTCAGTGCTTTGCTTCCTCCAAATTCTGTTTCATACAATGCATTGATTGCTGGTTTTGTACAAAACCAACGACCGGCGAGGGGGCTTGAGACCTTCCAACTGATGAGACAAAGAGGTCTCGTTCCAGACCGTTTTAGCTATGCTGGAGTGCTAGAGGCCTGCACCAATGTCATGGACATTCAAAAGGGCCTACAGTTACATTGCCAGACGATTAAGTTTAGACTTGATGCTGCCCCTTTTGTTGGAAACGTGATTATTGCCATGTACTCAAAGTTTGGCTTGATGGACGAAGCAGAGAAGGTGTTTAGGCTGATCAAAGGAAAAGATGTGATTTCTTGGAACACCATTATTGCAGCTTGTGCTCAGCAGGATGATCATGTTAAGGGTTTAGATCTATTGAAAGAGCTTACACAAGAAAATTTTCTCCAGCCTGATCATTTCACTTTTGCGAGTGCTCTTGCTGCATGTGCAGGCATTGCTTCCATATGCCATGGGAAACAAATTCATGCTCATCTTGTCAGGACACAACTAAATTGGGATGTGGCTGTTAAGAACGCACTACTGAATATGTATGCCAAATGTGGCTGCATTGTTTATGCATATAGCATATTTAAACAAATAAGCCATCCTAATCTTGTCTCATGGAATAGCATCATAGCTGGTTTTGGGAATCATGGTCTTGGGGAAAAAGCCTTGTATCTTTTTGGCAAGATGAAAGAAAGTGGTTTGAAACCAGATTCTCTTACATTTATTGCGCTTCTAATTGCTTGCAATCATGCTGGGCTTGTGGATGAGGGTGAGTCCTTATTCAATTGTATGGAAGAAGTTTATGGAATAAGCCCTAGCATTGAGCATTTCTCTTGCCTTATCGATATACTTGGACGAGCTGGAAGGTTAGCTGAAGCTGAAAGGCATGTGAGAAAGTTTCATTTTGAGAAGGATCCTGTTGTTGTGGGAAGTCTTCTATCTGCTTGTTGGTTGCATGGCGACGTTGGTGTTGGAGAACGTCTGGGCGAACAACTTCTGAAACTTCACCTTATTAGCACCTCACCGTTTGTCTTGCTCTCGAACTTGTATGCTTCAGATAGTATGTGGTCTGATGTTGCAGAAGTTAGGAAGATGCTTAAGGGTAGTGGCTTGAGAAAGGAGCCTGGCTATAGTATGATCGAAGTCCAAGGAAAGGTGGAGAAGTTCAGAATAGGAGACTGTTCTTGTGCTAGGATCGATGAGATAAGAGATGTCCTCAGGCTCTTATGTCTGACTGAAGATGAGCTCCTAACTTAGTGCCTCAGGAATCATGGGTCGCCTTACCGTAATTTTTCCAAATAGTGTTCCACCTGCCCCCTCTATCTCCCCCCCCCCCCCCGCCAAAAGAAGCTGGATGTTCTTTTCTTGCCACTAGTGTATTTTTCCTCTTTGGTTAGAAGGAAGACATCTCCCTTCTAAATGGATCCACTAAACAGTACTTCTATGACTGTCGAATAGTAGCAAATACCCTCTTTAAAATTTTTCTTTGAAGATTCCCATGAAAACGGGCTTTTCGCATTTTAGGGCTAAGGTTGCATACCCCGCTCCAAAATTGAAAATACCCCCAAGTGGGAGAGAGACTATGAGGAAATGGTTTTGTTTGATTTAACTATTTCTAATTAAATATTCTCTGTCAAGCTTTCATTTGGTTTGACTATGTGAGGTGATATTGCAAGAGGGATGCGAGCCCTCGGCGGAACAGTCCTTTGTCGTAGAGGTAAGTACCTCACCTTCTTTCGGTAAAATTATATGCTCTCACCATTAGAGTAATTATTTACTTTGATTTGCTACTAATTCATTTAAAAGAATAATATAAATGGGGAAATTTTGCATTTTGGAGGGCAAAAATAAAGATATGTGCTTGTATGTGGAAGATCTGACGATCTGTTTCAGGACTGCAGAGTTCTTCAATGACTCTGAGTTCTTCAATGACTGTACTGAGGGTTTCCAATGGGAAAGCTTGTACCATCTTTGGGCTGACAATCTTTTGTGAATGAACTACAACAGAGTGGCTGCATCTGAACTTGGAATTGGAGTGACTTAGGAGTGGTTCTCAAGGTACAATTCATAGAGGGTTACTTTAGCATGGCTTAATCTCGATATCACTTCAGCACTTAGATTTGTCCTTTTTACTCAGGCATCCCTGCCTTATGCTGTCTTTAACTCTTTATATACAGCAGGGAATTTAAAAACCTTGTAATGAGTAAGATCTCATTTATGCTACTAATTGCAATAACCTAGATAGATTAATGTTGGGACAATTCCTGCAGTGTACCAGGCTGTTTGTGAGTCTCCCTGGTTGGGTTTTGATCCTCGCAGTTCTTGATGTATGGTGAGTCAACATCATTTCTTTTCTGGGTTGTTGGTAAGATGGCCCATCTACAGCCTCATTGCCCATGTTTATATCCTAGTGGGACAGGACTCGGGAGGGAGAGCAACAATAAACAAAGACATATCCTCCTCCCAAATGCCCCTATTGGAGTTTGAACATGAGGCCTGTTTAATGGATGTGCTGGGTGTTTACTCAAGTGCAAGATCTGTTAGACACACTGTATTAAATGCTGGCAGCTACACCGGCCAAAAAAAAAAGAAAGAAAAAAAAAAGGGAAAATGGTCAGGCAGCTTCAAGGTTTCATGTCAATGAGCTCTCATATTTGTGAGGATCAATTGACAGACTGCTACTGTACCAAAGCCTGATACTGTAAAATCTGCAAGGCTTGAGCTGGTAAAAGACAAGCGTAAAGCCCTTGCTGAGCCCTTTGCAAATAAGCAATAGTAGAACCGAAAATCCAGAGCTGAAACAATTAGTGATGAGCAAGAGATGCGCAAGTATGTGTCAGACTGATGGCAACATATGTGCACGTCAAAGTCAGGTGCTTGTTCTAAACACTGCAGACATGTTGAAGTATTCATGAGTGTTTGCTGCTTGCTGCTTGCTGCTTGCTGCTTGCTGCCATCCATGGATTTCTGATCCTTCCAGTCGTGCCTTTGCCTAAACTCTGAAACATGGGGTCAAACAATTCAGCATAGGAAAGAAGTGGCAAGAATAAATATTTAGTAGAGTCAGGTATAATTTTATTCATAATGCTATTCATATGTTGCTATTTTGTACGTTACTGTCCATATGTGTGATGTATAACCAGTATATGAACAGTATAGCATGGCCTAAGTTAGGGTGTTACATCTTATATGGCATGGCGGACTTGAAACCTACATGTAACCATATTATTTTCAGGCAAATTAGTTACTCAATTTTTTTTATTTAAAATGTTACTAGCTACTTGATTTTAGGACAGCATGATGTCTACATTATTGTTAGCTTCCTTGAGCCTACAATGTGTTTTATAAATTTGTTTTGATGAAAGACAAAAAAAGAAGTTGGTCTATTAGTATATTTATCTTCTTATTTGGACCTACCTTAGTATTTCTATTGTCTAAATGTATTATGATTACAAGTAGATATTGACATGTTAATATTGCTTAATTGATTTCATATAAGGTGTCACAATATCTTTGAGATTGTTTAATATTCAAATTTGAATATGTAATCTTTATGTTATTATATTTTATGATTTAAATTTGATTATGTGATCTTGAGATAATGATATTTGATTTGGTAAGATTATTTGAGATCATATTTTGAAGATTGTTGGTTGCTTAAAATCAGCAACTAGATAACATGATCAGCAAGAGCTTCAGCCTAAAATCAAACATGTAGCTGTTGGAAATCAGGGTTATGACTGTTGAGCTAACTACAGGGATTCAAGGGCTTGAAAGCTATCTTAAGCCCTTGAAATCAAATTGAAGTTCATCTATCCTTTTTCAAATGCAATGGTCACTTTCCTTAATGACATTGCAACCTCCCCAACATCATTGCCTACAAAAAGGGAGACATTTGTAACTGAAGATGATCCAACAGAGAGCACAAGCAAAGAACAATAATTAAGAGTCATACTTGCAAATATCATTCTCTTGTTCACTTAATTTATTGAGTTGTATTGCTCTATTTGTAATTGGATGGGATTATAGAGTTAAAGGGTCAACTCTATCAAGGAATTATTGAAGTGTCAGCTTGTGGCTTGGAAGTTAGAGTAGGTGTGATCTAGAGTTGTGTAATCCTTCTTAATAAAATTTGGTTAATCCTAGAGTTAGGAAACTCTAGGCGGTAACTAAGTCTAGTTGAGGGTAACCTCATTAAAAATTACTCACGTCTTGTCCACCTTTATCTTTCTGCTCTTTATGTCAATTAATTTACGATATTGATCGCCACCCTGTTCACCCCCTTCTAAGGTGATTTAACTAGTTAAATCGGGCCAATAATTCGTATCAGAGTTAGTACTATTTTTTAAAGACTTTACCATCTAATAGTTCGATCACATGGGTAGTTATGATGTTGACTGTGATTGCCTTCCGCTTTTTAAAGGCACTAATTATTTTTGCTGGCGAGAAGTAATAGAACTTTATATCAAGTATAAGGGTCTCGATCTTTAGAAGATCATGGTCAAAAGTTCAATAGTTATTGAGAAATTAGAAGATGAATATACTGAAAATGATTACAAACGGATGTCCTAACATTTTAAAGTTCTAAATATTTTATATTGTGCTCTTACTTTTAATGTTTATGAGTTTATCTTACATTGTGATAGTGCCAAGGAGATTTGGGAGGCTCTTTATTATTTGTGTGGTACTAATCACAATGTGGTGTTCAGCAAATTTGTGGCACAGGATGAAATCATCATAGATGGAAATGTTAAGCAAGTCGAGGATCAACAACTACATGAAGAGCAAGAATATGAAAGTGGTGAGAAAATTCAAGACCTTATTAGGGATGGCAACGGGGCGGGGCGGGGACGGGGGAATATTCCCCCCCGCCCTCGCTCAACACCCCACCCCTGCCCCCGCTGTCGGGGATCGTTTTCCCCCCGTTTCCCGCCGGGGCCCCGTTTCCCCGAATTTAGTGATGAAATCACACAAAATGCAAGTCCAATTATAGTAAAAATTACGAGCCCAATATCAAATTAATCAAACAATAAGCCCTAAACAAAAAAGAGAAATTAAACTAATAAATTAAGTATATATATCTATGTAATTTTAATTAATTTCAAGGCGGGGAAACGGGTATGGGGACGGGTACATTTCCCCGACGGGGAACGGGTCCGGGGACGGGGGAGAATTTTCCCCCGCCCCGCGGCTGGGGGAGGAATTTTCCCCCGTCCCCGACCCCGTCCCCGTCGGGTCCGGGGAATTTTCCCTACTGCGGGGCGGGGCCCCAACGGGGTCAGGGAAATCCCGCCCTGTTGCCATCCCTAAACCTTATACATAATGATGTCAAGCATATGCCCAAATTGAAGAGTTGCTTAAAAATTGTGAGAAAAATAAAAATTGTTGTTATTTATCTATTCTCTAAAGTGGTAAGTCTGATGTAAAATCCATACTTGAATTTTCAAATAATAGTTTATCTCCAAGTTGTCACATGTTTGATGATTTAAATACCAAACTGAATTTTCAACTTTCAAAAATTCTTGATTATGGTGTCAAATCAAGAAAATGTGCCAAGATTGAGGAACAGAAGATATTACCTCATTAACATTTCTTACTTTTAACATTTTTTAATCCAAGAAGAAAGGGGAATTAAGATTTGGTCGAAGAACTTCATTTTTGAAGAAATCAACAAAGAATGCGCGTGTTTGTGGGAAGTTATTGACTCCTCATTTATGTACTAATAATCAACTTCTAATAGCATTTAATCCTTCTCAAAATTCAAGTGGACGAAAAAAAAAATTAGAGCTTCGCAATGGGTCCAATGGGATATGGTAAGTTATAGTTTGTCAAAAGTAAAAATAAGGTAAGTATACTTTTGTTTTGTCATTGCCTAAATTTCAAGGCCATGAAATGCAATCCAAAGCCTTGAAAATTAGGCAAAACTTAAGATTTTATAGCTTTGAAATAACCAAAATTCAAGGGCTTGAATTTTCATGTCAACATCTTAAACAGTGGTAATATTTGATTCTAAGAAAAGGGAAGGTGATATTATCTTGCGTGATCTACTTCCTATTTGAGAAATTTTGACCTTCAAATTTTTGAATTTTAATTTCCTTAATTATCTTTCGAATGTGAGCATGTTTAATATTCCATCATACTCTATGCTATTATGACATGTGATTATGCGTGTATGATCTCAGTGCTTTTGTCTATAATTATTATGCTTCCTAGTACTTACATGATGTTGCTTATTTCTATACGAAGAGAATTATATTATTTGATGATTTTCGATAGCGTTGGCTTATTATTGGAAGTGGAGAATTGTTCTATTAATGCTCTTATATGTTGATCCCTTTCAATACTTATGAGAATATCAAGTCAATGCATAAATTTTAGAATATATGATTTGATCAATGTTTAATCCCTTATATTTTTTTATTACTGCCATAGATTGAGGGGGAGCATCTTTATATGTCACTGATTTATTAAGGGGGAGTTATATTTGTTTATCATAATTTTCTATACCCGTCAATTTTTGTTTTCCCTTCTTGTGCTACCTTTTTTATGAAATACAAAAAGGGGAAAAGTATTTGGCAAGCCTTCATGGTGGGTCATTCAAAATTATATTGATATGTATTTTTATTGGGTTTTGACTTCCATTAAAAAGGGAGAGATTGTTAGTTTCCCTAAACCTACGATGTATTTTACAAATATGTTTTGATGAAAGACAAAAAAGGAGTTGATCTATTAGTATATTTATCATGTTATATTTGGACCTACCTTAGTGTATCTATTAAAATGTATTATGATTACAAGTAGATATTGACATGCTAATATTGCTTAATTTATTTTATATAAGATGTCACAATATCTTTGAGATTGTTTAATATTCAAATTTGAACATGTGATCTTTATGATATTATATTTTGTGATTCAAATTTGATTATGTGATCTTAAGATAACGATACTTGATTTGATAAGATATTTGAGATCATATTTTGGAGATTGTTGCTTGCTTAAAATCAGCAACTAGATAACATGATCAGCAAGATCTTCAACCTAAAATCAAGCATGTAGCCGTTGGAAATCAGGGTTATGACCATTGAGCAAACTCCAGGGATTCAAGGGCTTGAAAGCTGCACTTAATGCCTTGAAATCAGATTGAAGATTGTCTTTCCCTTTTCAAATGCAACGTGTCACTTTCTTGAATGACGTCCCAACCTCTCCAACATCATTGCCTATAAATAGGGGGACATTTGCAGCTGAAGATAATACAAGAGAGAGCACAAGCAAAGAACTAGAACTAAGAGCCATACTTGCAAATATCATTCTCTTGTTCACTTAATTTATTAAGTTGTATTGCTCTAGTGGTAATTGGGTGAGATTACAGAATTAAAGGGTGAACTCTACCAAGGACTCATTGAAGTGTCAACTTATGGTTTGGAGCTTAGAGTAGGTGTGTTCTAGAGTTGTGTAATCCATCCTAATAACATTGGGTTAATCTTAAAGTCATGGAACTCTAGGCGGGGACTAAATTTGGTTGAGGCTAACCTAGTTAAAAATTACTTGTGTCTTGTCCACTTTTATCTTTCCGCTCTTTATTTCAATTAATTTGCGACATTGATCACTACCCTATTCATCCCATTCTAGGGTGATTTAACTAGTCAAATCGGACCAACAATTATTTTTTGGGGGGAAGATAATCATGATGTTACTATTATTTACGGGGGGAGAATCTTGGCTATGGAATATTATTGAATTTAATAATAGTTTCATGTGATTTTTGTATAGGATATTGCAAGTTATCTTGGAAGATGCAAATAAAGTCATTTAGTAGTATTTAAGTAATATCTAGTTTCCGGATTTACATAGTGATGTAGTATCTCCTCAGCAATTTTATGGTAGTGTGTATTATAGAAAGCATAGGAAATTTTGAAATTCAGGGATTCTCTTTTACAACAATAATCTTAGTCTTATTTATTTCTTAACCTATTTTAGCTTTTATAATCCTCAAAAATATTTTCTATTCCTTTTTCAAATTGCAATGATTCCTATATAAACATCCTCTTATATTGAGGAAAGGCAGACTTGATTGAATTAAACTGAAATATTTGAGTATTTGTGCTTCCTTGTGAGAATTTTCTCAATGTAGGAATTGCTCTTAGAGCGTAATATGTGAAATTTGGTATCAAAGCTCATGACCTTTCTTGCTGCCCTTGGTGTTTTTATTTTCCCATTTTCTTTTTCCCTTTCTCGTTCAATTTGTTAAAAAAAAAAGAACGAACCCAGAAAAAGCCTAACCATGCACACCACCCTTTCAATTGCACCTCCAGTCCTTCGGCTACCACCATTAACCCCTACTCCTCAGTTGCAACCTTTGTCCAACCACCACTAGCCCTCCACCATCGTCGACCGCTTACTAAAATCATGAAGCAGATCTAGAAGAAGAAATCTATTTGGCTAAATAAAGGTAGAAGCATCCAAGTGAAGACCCAATAAGATGAACATCTCAAGAACACCCAAATGGAAGAAATCCCAATCAAGAGGAAAGCTCTTTGATTCTTGAAGAACACCAAGATAAACAACCCATCAATTAATCCCCTAAAGCCTAAGCACCAAAGATTAATATAAAGGGATGACTCTAAATCACCGCTCTAATAAGAGATAAAGATTAAGGGATTTTGAGAGAGAAAATAGCTTCTAGCCTTTTCATTCATTCCTAATAATCAAAAGCTGAATGTAATACAAGAGATGGGGAATTAAAGAGCAAGATACCCCCTCCCCCAAGCTTAGTACTAGCCAATAGTATGATAAAAATTTTGTCCAATAAAATACAAGCTAATTGTACAATTAAAGGGAGACCATTAGGGGATAATGGTGTGCTGAAATTTGGCTGTACATTCCTTCCCATTGGTGATGTCATTGACCTATCCAAATAGAGGAGATTAAGGTGGGTATTTTATGGAAGCCTTCTAGAAGAGTGCATCAACTACCCACCAAGTTCAGACCCTTAATTCTCCTATTTGACGATCCAAATAATTCCTTGAGTAAAAACGTGCACCTCCAAACTTGCACTGACCATGGATCGGTTAAAATCCTATAACTTGCTCGATTCTTAGAATTTGATGTTGATTTTGGGCTTGTTGGAAAATAGACATCGGGGATATCTATCCATATAAAATTCACCCAAAACAGATCCCATTTACCTAGCTCACAACGAGCTAGAATTCAAGCTATACATTATGCCTAGAACAAGGAAGTAAAATAAAATAGGGTGACTTGGAGATAAAATAGTTA
The DNA here is from genome assembly GCA_029747015.1 of Carnegiea gigantea. NCBI lineage: Eukaryota > Viridiplantae > Streptophyta > Magnoliopsida > Caryophyllales > Cactaceae > Carnegiea > Carnegiea gigantea. Next base: position 37,332 of record JAKOGI010000956.1, read on the forward strand.
GGCTCCTTATTTAGGCTGCTAAGTGCCAAGCCTCCTTGCCTAACCGTACTTTGGGGTCTCTCAAGGATCCCAAACCAATAAGATCTTTGGAAAACGAAGTACTTGGCTACCACCCTCATAGGTGATTAAGGGCCTAAGTTGAATCCAAGCCTTGATGTTGATAAGGAGGTTAGGCCTTATGGTTTGCTCTGCATCAATATCCCCTCCTTGAAGAGGATTTGCCCTCATATCTCCAATGTTCTCATCTTCATCCTCGATTTAGAGAGTGAGGTCTCCAACAGTAAAAGTGGCGGAGATATTCATGTCACCCGGAAGCTCTACCTTGTAGGTATTTCTCCCACTCTTTGCACGATTTTGTAGGGGCCATCTCCCCTTGCCATGAGCTTGCTTTTCCTCCTTGAAGGGAACCTCTCCTTTCTCAAGTATAACCATATAAGATCTCTCAGTTTAAACTTAAATGAGTTCAATTTTTACTGGCCTTGACCTTATATTGCCCATTTACCATCTCAATTCGAGCTCTCACTGGCTCATGTAGTTTCTTCATAGATTTAGCCCTTTTTCCGGCTTCAAAGCTCACTTTGGACTCTTGAGGAATGGGACTGAGATTAAGAAGGGCGAAAGGGTTGAGGCCATAGCATACCTCAAAGGGTGAATGAGAAGTAGCATAGGAAGGAGTCCGGTTGTAGACAAATTCCGCATGGGGAAGCTTGGTGTCCCAATCTCTTAAGCTCTTACTCACCATACCTCTCAACAAGGTAGTGAGTGTGCGATTGGTCACTTCCGTTTGTTCATCGGTTTCGGGGTGGCAAGTGTAATAAAAAGTAATTTAGTCCCCACTAGCCTCCATAGACTTCTCTAAAAGTGTGATAAGAATTTGGTATCTCTATCTGATACAATGGTCCCTGGGATCCCATGAAGCCTCACAATTTCTTGGAAGAAGAGATCCGCAATATATGTAGCATCATCACACTTTTGGCAAGTAACGAAATGTGCTATTTTAGAGAATCGGTCAATAATTAACATGATGGCACTCTTCCCTTGAGGGGTTCGTGGAAGGGCCACTATGAAGTCCATACTAAGCTCATCCTACGTCCTCAAAGGAACCAGAAGAGGGGGTGTAAAGGCCTTGGTGGAAGTGACTCATGGCCATGTGACAAATGGTACACTTTGAGATTACCTTGTGGACATCCTCACCCATCTTGGGCTAATAGAAGTGCACCTTAAGGATCTCAAGGGTCTTATTGATATCAAAATGCCAGGTTAAGGCTCCTCCATGAGCCTCCTTGATAATCAAGTCCCTCAGAGGACTCCTGGGGATGCATAACTTGTTTCCCTTAAAGAGGAAACCTTCTTACAAGGTATAAGTGCCATAGGAAGAGGGATCTTTAACCACCATCTTGAAGTCTTCATCTTCTATGTACAAGGTCTTGATAGAATGGAAGCTAAGAATCTTGGCCTTTAGGACCGATAGAAGAGCATACCTCCGTGATAAGGCATCAGCAACCACATTCTCTTTTCCACTCTTATGCTTGCAAGAGATTGAAGGATTGAAGGAATTCAACCCACTTAGCATGCCTTGTATTCAACTTGTGTTGGCCATTGATGAAAGACAAAGCCTTATGATCCGAATGGAGTACAAAAGGCCTGGGCTTGAGGTAATGCTTCCAATGCTCCAAAACCCTAACAATGGCATAGAACTCCTTATCATAAGTAGAGTTGTTGAGTCCTGAACCACTCAACTTAAAGTATGCAAGAGGAAGCTTGGCATGAGTGAGAACCGCATCTATCCCGAGCCCACTAGCATCACATTCAACTTCAAAAAGGAGCTTAAAATTGGATAGGCCTAAGATAGGGGCCAAACAAAGCTTCCCCTTGATGGACTCAAAGGCTTTTTGGGTGGCCTTTACCACTCAAAGGTACCCTTCTTCATGCACTCGGTCAAAGGAGCCATAATAGAGCTACAATCCTTGATGAACCTGCGATAAAAAGAAGCCAATTCATAAAAGCTATGGACTTCCGTGATGGTTGTGGGAATGGGCCAATTCTTGATAGCCCCAACCTTGGTTTCATCAACTTGAATTCCCTCACCGGAGACAACATATCCAAGGAAGACAACTTGAGGAGTAAAGAGCTTATACTTCTCAAGTTTTGCATAAAGAGCTTGTTGCCTCAAGACTTGGAACACTTGAGTGAGGTGTTCCTTGTGAGATGCCTTATCTTGGCCATACACTAAGATATCATTAAAGTATACCACAACAAAATTCTCAATGAATGACCTCAAGACTTCATTCATGAGCCTCATAAAAGTACTCAGCGCATTAGAAAGACCAAAGTAGGGCTGGCAATAGATCAGGTTCGGGTTGGGTGAACCATCATCCACATTCATCACCGTTTTAATACGCTTCATCCAATCCACCCATCATCTATAAAAATCTAATCTAATCCACCCATCCACCATCCGCGGATGAAAACGGGTGGATCGGATTATAAATGGGTGATGAAAGTTTATATATAATATGTTTGCAAATTTATATAAAAAAGTAAGTTTTGCCTTTTAAAAGGTTAAAAAAGATATTTTAGATATAAGAACAAATAAATATCATATTCATCATACTAGTTTTGACAAAAATCATACAATTAACAATATAATTGTCAAAAAAATGAGTAAAATTTAAAGGTCAACAATAAAAAGTAAACTAATTGCAAATACGAGATAAACAAGTGGATGATTAAGCGGGTGATGGATCAAGTAATGGGTTGGATGAGGCATCACTCGGATCCAATTCAATTCGTCAAATCATCATCCATCATCCATATATTTCGGGTTTTCACCCGCTTTTTTAGGTCGGGTGGAATGGATATCCATCGGGTGCGGGTACAATTGCCACCCCTAGACCAAAGGGTATCACTAGCCATTTATATAATCCATATTTGGTCTTAAAGGCTGTTTTCCACTCATCTCCCTCCTTCATTTTGATTTGATGATAACCACTTCGAAGGTCAATCTTGGAAAAGACCTTAGACCAATGCAACTCATCAAGCTTGTCATCCAATCATGGGATAGGAAACCGGCAGTTGATGGTGATATTGTTGATGGCCCTAGAATCGACACACATATGCGATGTACTATCCTTCTTAGTTACCAAAAGAGCGGGAATCGAGCAAGGACTCAAACTTTCCCGAATATACCCACGATCAAGCAACTCTTGGACTTGTTTTTGGAGCTTTTTCGACTCATTAAGATTACACCTATAAGCCAACTTGTTGGGCAAAGGAGTGCCCGTTAGGAGATCAATTTGGTGCTCAATTCCTCTTATAAGAGGGAGTCCCGGTGGTAGATCGTTGGGAAAAGCATCCTTAAACTCTTTCAAGACTGATTGAGCAAGAAGGTGTAAGGGCTTCACTTCCTCACTAGTGTTTGATTCAACCATAAGGCAAATAAAGGCTTGTTCTTACTAATGGCTTTCCCCACCTGTGTCTCACTCATGAGAGGCTTTTCTCATTTCCCTTCCCCGGTTTAATTTTGAGAGGTTAGGGTGGTGGTAGGGGGTCAAAATGAGGCTTTGTCCCTTGAACTTAAGGGCATACGTGATTGTCAAATAACCAAGGTCAACCAAGCAATATATGATAAGTATCCATAGGAAGAACATCACAAAGGGCCTCCCCATAATAAGGACCAACGAAAAAAAAGATAGGAGCGTATTCAAAATCGACTACCTCGCTTCCTTGCTTGAGCTATTGAAGAGTATAAGGGGTGGGATGCACCTTGGTGGGGACTTGAAGTTTGTCAATGAGAATCACAGAAGCCATATTGGAGTAACTACCTCAATCGATAAAAGGCTCACACACTTTACCTCCAATGATATATCGAGTGTAGAAGATTTGCTTTCTTTAAGTAGGTTCAAGGGGAACCTCTTTAGCTAGAGGGTTCTCCGGATCACCAATAGCTCTCTAACATCCGGAGTGACTATGGTGTGATCTTTCTCTTCAAACTCTTCTTTACTAATAGAGAGGGTCCTTTGATTAGGACAATCCGCTTGGAAGTGTCCATAATCATAGCATTTGAAGCACTTCTTTTCCTCTAACCTCTTGGGAGGTTCAATAGAATAGTGTCACCCTTGTTATAGGAAGGGAAACTCCTTGGTGTGCTTTGGGGCCAATGAGGGGAAGACGTTGCAAAGGGCTTTCTACCCTTAAGTTATTTTTCGATCTTGATTGCGAGGTGGCAAACATCATTGAAAGACAAATATGATTGTAGTTCCACCTTGTGAGCTATGCTAGGAGAAAGTCCTTTGATGAACCTAGCAATAGTAAGCTCATTGTCTTCATTTAAGCCAACTCTCATATGGAGTTGCTCAAATTCTTGAATGCATTCCACCGCACAGAGATAGAGCTCTTGCCTGTATGGGAGAGGTAAGAATCTCTTCTTTATGTGTTTCTTGAGCTTGGACGAAGTCTCGATCTTAGACTTAGTTTCCCTTACTCTATTCTTCTTCAAGGTCTCATACCACAAGGAGACATACCCCTTTAACTTAAGAATGACCAACTTGAAGGCCTTTTCATCATTGTACTCCTTGAGTTCAATGATCCTCTCAATAGCTTGTACCCAATCAATGTAGTTTTCTGATTTGACGTTGCCATCAAACACTGGTGCCTCAACCTTGAAGTCACTACGATCATGTCTATGATGACTTCTTCCCTGAATACCTCTATCCTCATGGTCCTTATGAGAAGAAGAGTAGGCATTGTTAACCGGGTTGGCATCAAGCTCCCTAGGTTGGGAAACTTATCGTTCGAATCCCTTAACTCGCTCTAACTCCATGGTGAGCTTTCTTACTTGTTCTTAAAGGTCAATTATGGTCTTATCTCTCCTTATTTCATGAGCTAACTCCAGAGAGACGCCCCTAGGTTGATAAGGTTCCGCATCATTGGTCATGGTTGAAGGCAGACAAGAGAAGGAAGAAGGTTAAGGATTCGGGAAAAGGTGGCGTGCTCATGCCAGAGGAAGCACGCGCCAAAATGGGGGGGAATGGTCATGCCTCTCAGTATGGGGCGGACGTACCAGAAGACTGGAAATTTTTTTCCAGGCAAGGGGGGACGGTCCTGCCTCTCAGCACAGGGTGGCCGTGCCAAAATCTTGGTTGGCGTGGGTGAGTGTTTCGGCTTTTTTTTGGCGAAGTTTTTGGGTTGTGTTTTGGTTAGGGATTATATTTTGGCTATTTTGGGGGTTCTTTGTGGACTAAAAGAGGAGTTTTGTAGAGGAATCAAATGTGGGTTCTTAGGATTTTAGATTGAAAAGGAAGCATGGAAGAGTGTATGGGTTCTTTGGGGGGAATAAGAGAAGAAGGGGTAGCAGAGAGTACCCAAATCTCAAAATAACAGGGCAAGAACTCAAATAACAAATTCCAATCACAAAATATGAGGATTTGATGTTTGCCCTTAAAAGATCCTTGTGCTCTGATACCAACTGAAGCGGATCTAGGATAAGAAATTAATTTGGCCAAATAAAGGCATAATCATCCAAGTGAAGATCCAATACGATGAACACCTCAAGAACACCCAAATGGAAGAAATCCCAAATCAAGAGGAAAACTCTTTGATTCTTGAAGATTACCAAGATAAACAACCCACCAATTAATCCTCTAAAGGCTAAGCACCAAGGATTAATATAAAAGGATGACTCTAAATCACCACTTTAATAAAAGATAAAGATTAAGAGATTTTGAGAGAGAAATTGGCTTCTAGCCTTTTCATTCATTCATAATCATCAAAAACTGAATGTAATACAAGAGATGAGAAATTAAATAGTAAGATACCCCCTCCCTAAGCTTAGTACTAGCTAATATCATTAAAAGGATTTTGTCCAATGAAATCAAGCTAATTTTACAATTAAAGGGGGACCACTAGGGGCTAATGGTGTGCTGGAATTTGGCTGCACATTCCTTTCGATTGGTGATGTCATTCACCTATTCAAATGGAGGAGATTAAGGTGGGGATTTTTATGGGACCCTTCTAGAAGAGCCTATCAGCTGTCCACCAAATTTGGACCCTTAATTCTCCCATTTGATGACTCAAATAATTCCTTGAGTAAAAACGTGTACCTCCAGACCTACACTGACCATGGCTCAGTTAAAACCCATAACTTTCTTGATTCTTAGAATTTGATGATGATCTTGGGATTTTTAGAAAAAGACGTCTGGGGCTATCCATCTATGTAGAATGCACCAAAAATGGATCCCATTTACCCAGCCAACAACGAGCTAGGATTCAGGCCGTATGTTCTACCCAGAACAAGGAAGTAAAATAAAAGAGGGTGACTTGGAGATAGGCGGTGTTTGGCAAACAGCTTTTTGAAGAGCTTTTTGGCTAAAAAGAGCTTTTTAACCAAAATTATCTATTTGATCAAGTAAAAAAGCTAATTTAGGTCTTTGGTGAAAAAGCTTTTTAGAAGAGCTTTTTGGGTCCAAAAGGCTAATTTGAAAAAGTTAATTCTATGAGCTTTTTGGAAGAGCTTTTTGAAGAATTAACTTTTTATTTCATAACTTTATCAGAAACAACTAATTTTACTAAACAGTTTTTCAACAAATAGCTAATTTGAACAGTTAATATAAATAGCTAACTCAAATAGCTAACAGCTAATAGTTAATACAAATAGCTAACAGCTAACAGTTGTTTGTCAAACAGGACCAAAATAGCTAGGCTCCTTATTTGGGCTACTAAGTGCCATGTGACCTTGTCTAAGCTTACTTTGGGGCACATCAATGCTTCCAAACCAACAAGATATTTAGAAAACAAAGTACTTGGGTACCACCCTCATAGGTAATTAAGGGCCCAAGTTGAATCGAAGTCTTGATGTTGATAAGGAGGTTAGGCCTCATTGTTTGCTCCACATCAAACTGTAAACCGCCAAATTCACAAACCCTAGCCATGGAACAACTGCCCTTTCAATTGCACCACCAGTTCTGTCGGCTGCCACCACCGACAATTACCCCTCAGCCGCCACCAATCCTCCTCTGCTGTCGACCATTTGCCGAAACCCTAAATCCTAAAATTTCAAACCGTAAATTGTAAATTATCCTAATTTTTGCCTCGAAACCCTAAAATTCATCCTCAATCCATCAAGATCATCCAAAATTGATTCCATTCCTCCACTATCCACTTCATTTCGCTTGAAAACCCTCAATTAATCGAAAGAAATTGCTTTAATTCGACCTTCAATTGACAATTCCAGCATTCGTAAAGCCATAATTTGTGAATTACTCTTCTGCTGGTAATTAAGAGGTTTTGTGTCTTCACTTTTCAAAGATGGCCTAATTCCTTTTACTTCTGTTGTTCAAACTTCGGCAGGCTACCCTGCTCGCTTAAGCTTAGGTCGAGGGATTTTCAACTAGTTTAAGTGTGACATGAACACGAACCTAATTTAACCTGACCTATTCCCAGCTATAATCTAAGTTATGCATTCCTAAGACATTATTCTGGGACTGCTAAGTTTGGTAGATGAATGCTGAGGGATTAGCTAGCCACGTCTATAAAGATAGGACCATTGCTTGTGTCGCATATCGCTTTTACTAGCCCTATCTCAAAAGAGATGTCTATTGCATTGTGTCTCAATGTCGCACCTGGAAGTTAGCTAAAACCAAGAGGCACAATACTAGACTTTATACTCCTCTTCCTATCCCACATGCTCCTTCAAAAGACATTAGTATGGACTTTATACTAGGTCTTCCCAAGACATCTTCTGGTCTTGATTCGATGTTGGTTATGGTTGATAAGTTTTCTAAGATGGTCCAGTTTATTTCTTGTAGCAAGACTAATGATGCCTTCCATATTACTAAGTTAGTCTTTCGAGAGGTTGTTAGGTTGTATGCTCTTCCCACTTCCATTGTGTCTAATAGGGATGTCAAGTTCATGAGTCATTTCTAGAAGACCTTATAGAGATTGTTTGGTATTTTAAAATTTTTTATGGCCTTTCATCCTCAAATGAATAGGCAAACTGAGGTCATTGATCACAGCCTTGGGGAGATTCTTCGATGTGTTATAGGAGAGAAACAAGGTACTTGGGATTTAACTTCATCCCTTGTTGGGTTTGTATATAACAATGCAGTCAATAGGTCCATAGGTAAGAGTCCTTTTACAGTTGTCCGTGGTTACTCTTTTCGCACTCCTGTTGACCTCATTCCTCTTTTACCTGATGCTCGAGTGTCACAACCTACACTCATATTTGTACAGCATATTCATGGCTTGCATGCTGGGATGCGGTGCAAAATTACTTTGAGCAATGACAGTTTTAGGTTTTCCACTGACGTACGTCATAGAGTTGTGAATTTTGAGGTGATTGATTTTGTTATGGTTCGTATTCGACCTAAATGATTACCTAAAAACTCCCTCAAAAAGCTTCATTTTCGTGCCATGGGATCTTACTAAATCATTCAAAAATTAGGATCTAATGCAGATGTACGTACTTGATCCCCCTGGCAGTTTGGTTATTAGTCCTATTTTTAGTGTGGAGGACCTCACACTTTATCCAACTACTTTTGAGCGTTCTTATCTTCCTTTTGGGGTCTCTGTAGGTACCTAGGTCCATAGGTTCTCACGTTTTCCACAATCACATATCGACATCAAAGCGGTGCTTGATGGTGGTGGGTTCTGTAGTTTCCTTATGCAATGGTGAGGTTGGCCTCAGTTAGATGCTACTTAGATTACTGAATATGAGTTCTGTGATCTGAATCTGGCTCTCCTCGAGTGGTACCTCCAAGACAACTTATAAGAATTGAGTTCTTTTTTTGGTGGGGGAGAATGAGGCAGTATCTCCTAAGCAATTTAATGGGAGAGTGTATTCTAGGAAGCATATGAGATTTTGAAATTTACAGATTCTTTTTTTTAATAAGAATCTTAGTCTTATTTTATTTCTTAGCCTATTTTAGCTTTTGTAATTTTTGAGAATATTTTCTATCCTTTTTTTTCAATTGTAATGATTCCTATATAGACCTTCTCATACATTGAGGAAAGGTGAATTAAATTGAAATATTTGAGTATTTGTGAGTTGTTGTGAGAATTTCTCAGTGTAGGAATTGTTCTTAGAGCATCCTATATTATATAGTATTGTTGAGGTAGTGTATTAAGAGTGTTTTAAGTATTGGTCCATGTATGCGGAGGCTGAATCCAGAGTGTATATGAAGCTCGATAGCATTTTGAGAAACATAGAGTGGATGATATAGTACCCGATCGCACAAGTGAAATTCTAGCCTGCTGAGTTATACTCTAGCTATTGTTATGCCACATAAAGGTCAAAACAAAACAGTGCTATAAAAAAAAACGTTTCATGTTTTTCAATGTGTGGATTGACAACTTTGATTTTCTTAGTGTTATACAGAAAGATTGGGAAAAAGAAAGCATATACTGTGTTTAATGTGTGGACTAAATTAAAGTATATGAAAATTAATTAGAGAGAACTTAGCTCAAAATAATTCAAGAAGCTTGAATAGCAAATATTTATTTTGAAGCTAATTTTGCTGCTATTCAAAGGGTACTGCAAAGGGCACTTTCTTATTAAAGAACAAATTCATAGGAAAATGAATGGTTAGAGAATGAGCAAAATTGCTGGACATGAAGAGAAGACAACGAGGTAACAATCTAGGCAGCTGTGGATTAAAGCAAGGTCTAAGTCCATGTTTTTTCATGCCAGTTTAAAGCTAGAAGAGCTGGAACAAGAATCACTCATCTGCTGAATGATGGAGAGCAAGTTTAAGATCAAGATGCCATTAAGAATATGTTTAAAAATTTTTTCATAAGCATGATAAGAACATGTCAGGAAGAGCTGCAAATGATTGATCCTGTAATAATCTGCAAAGCTGTGACTGAAGAAGAAGTAAAACTAGCTATTAGGGACATTAATGAGGACATGACACCTATTATACATGAGTACATTTCAGCATTCTACATAAAAGTTTGGTTTATGATTGTGAAAGATGTGGTGCATGTTGTGCAAGAGTTCTTTGCTAGTAACAAGCTCCCACAGAGTGTCAATTGCACAACTATCACTTTAGTTCCCAAAGTGGAGCAACCTATGTATAGATGTATATCATCTTATTTTGTGCTCTATAAGATCATATCTAATGTGTTTGCCTACATGATAAAAGTTGTTTCCTCTGATATAGTCTATGAGGCTCAATTTGCTTGTGTTCCTAGGAGGCATATTGGCAATAATACAATTCTTGCATATGAGCTTGTTGAACACTACGACTTTTTTTTGGGGGGGGGGAGGTTGTTATATCTCTTAGATACATTGTTAAAGTGACCTAAGAAAGGCCTACGATTATGTTAAATGGCTTTTTCTAAAACATGTGATGCTTGGGCTGGGTTTCCTTATGCAGTTTGTCTCTCGTATCTATACATATATCAGTACAGTCCCACATAGCTTGCTATTTAAAGGGAAGGAAGCTAAGAAAGGCTTAAGATAGGGTGATCCTTTGTCACTATTTCTCTATACAATTGTTATGGAATAACTTTTAAGGAAATTGCATACGTTAGTTGAATTCCTTATTCCAACTATCGTCCTAAACGTGAAAAGCTCCATATCACTCATGTAGTGTTTGTTGATAACTTGCTTTCATTTGCAAGAGGAGATTTTCACTCCTATATAAGTCCTATTTGCTTATTTTAATGAGTTTGCCAAGATGTCTGTCATGGCAACAAATTTTAAGAAGACTAGATTCTCAAGGGGGTGTAAATATTTAGACTTTGCAGCAAATGTCAATTGCAGCAGGGATAAAAAGAAGTGTCATGTGTGAGTCATATTGGTGTCCCCTTCACTAGCAAGAAGTTATTAATCACCTAATGGACTCATCTCATAGACAAGGTTACAACAAAAAAGAAGTCTTGGACAAACTTGTTCCTATCCTATATAGGAAGACTAAAGTTATTTTAATTTGTTATCACTTCGTACAGACTTTGTGGTATAGATATTTATCTGTCATAAGGCTATTATTAAAGCTATTGAGAAAAAATGCAGAACTTTCCTTTTGATAGGGCAAGGTGCAGACAACCAAAAGCACCTATAGCATGGGAGATGGTTCAGTTTCCAAATGAATCAAGGTGGGCTTAATTTATTCAACATTATGCACTCTGACTCTTCATTTTACCTTACCGTACCTGTGTCAAACCCTTGACACTCATAAAAGGGTACGACACCTTACACTTCAAATTACAAAATCAATGTGCAAATTTTCTTAAAAATAGCTAGTTTGACACTTGGACACGTATCCATATCAGACACCCATACTGATGTAGGACCCTCTGAGAGCAATTCCTACACCAAAGACTTCACACCCTAATAAGAGAACACTCATAAATAGTTCTTAATTCAGTTTTTAATTCATTCCATTCTATCTTTCCTCAATGCATGAGGAGGTTTACATAGGACACTCGGGCATCAAGTCATGAATATACTGTGCAAATGTGGATGCAGGTTGTGACACTCGGGCATTAAGTGGAAGAGGAATGAGGTCAGCAGGGGTGCAATGGGAGTAACCATGGACAGTCTTAAAAGGACACTTACTTGTGGACCTATTGATTGCATTATTATATGCAAACTCAAGAAGGGTTAAAGTTAAACCCCAAGTGCCTTGTTTCTGCCCCACAATGCATCTAAGCAACCCCCTAAGGCTACAATTAAGAACCTCAATTTACAAATCCATTTGGGAATAAAAGGCTATTGAAAATTTTAGAGTAGTACCCCACAATCTCCATAATATCTTCCAAAAAATAGCTCATGAACTGGACATCCCTATTAGACTTGATGGAAGTGGGAAGACCATAGGACCTAACAACTTCTCAAAAGATTAACTTAGTAACATGAGAAACATCATCTGTCTTGCTACAGGAAATAAGGATCATCTTAGAAAACCTATCAACCACAACCAAGATCGAATCAAGTCCACGAGATGTCCTAGGCAGACCGAATACAAAGTCTACACTAATGTTTTCCAAGGAGCATGTGGGGTAGGAAAAGGAGTGTGAAGTCCAGTGTTGTGTCTCTTGGTTTTAGCTAACTAATGGGCGCGACATTGCGACACAATGGAATATACATTTATTTTGAGAAAGGGCTAATAGAAGTGATCTGTAACCAAAGTAATGGTTCCATGTTTACCCAAGTGGCCAGCTAACCCCCCGGCATGCATCTCTAAACTAAGAAGTTTCGGAATGATGTCTTAGGAATGCATAAGTTGGACCCCAAAATAGGAACCATCGTAAATGACAAAATCAATGTGATGGTTGCGATTCCCCGCTAAAAGGTCTAAGTAAATGAGCGAAAATTTAGGACAAGGTGTGTAAGTACCTTTGAGCTTGTCAAAACCTGGAACGTAAACCTGTATTGCTTGTAAAAGGTAATGAATGCATCTAAGGGCATCAGTCACGTTGTTCTAAATTTGTGCTTAAGGACAAAGGAATATTCACTAATGTACTCAACCTACCTAGCATACTTAGGGTTAACACGAGACTGAGAATTCCAATGCCTAAGGGCTTCATGGTCCAAATACATAACAAATTCATGAGGTAGAAGGCAGTACTGTCAATGACGAAGGGACTAAAGTAGAGACTATAACTCTTTCTTATAGGTGGTACACTTGATTTGCCTAGATTCATTGAGCTTTTCGCTAAAGAATGCTATAGGATGTTCCTCTTGACTTAACATTCTATCAATGCCATATCTAAAGGCCTCATAAGCAACCTCAAAAACTAAATTCAAGGTACCTAAGGATTAGAGCAGATGATATTAGCACCTTAATCTCTTTAAAAGCAGATGCCATTTTAGGAGTCTATTGAAATGGGCCTTTCTTCATGCAGTTTATATAGGTGTCATAATAGAGATGAGGTGTCTACTGAGCCTCCCATGGAAGGAACACTGTGGAAACTCCTAGTATCAGTAATGGTCTTCGGTTTAGGCCACTCTCTAATGGCTCTAACCTTGTCAGGGTCAACAAAAATACATTAAGCAGGCATAATAAAACCTAAAAAAGGACTTCAGGTTGAAGGAAGATACACTTCTTTTGATTACAAAAGTGCTTGGCTTCTCTATGTATGTGGAAGAGTTACCTGAGATGGTGAACACAATATGCCCTACGCTTGCTATGCACTAAGATGTCATGACAATATATAACTAGGAATTTCCCCTTAAATAGCTAAAGAATATGGGTCATGAGTATTATAAGAGTACTAGGGGCATTGGATAATCCAAAAGGCACAACCGTCTACTCAAATGAGCCATCTGGGTCTTAAAAGCAGTCTTTCATTCATCTCAGAGTCCAATAAGAACTTAGTGATAACCACTACATAAGTCTTAGAGAACCAGCTAGCTATTGTAAGATAGTCAAGCATATCATCTAACCTCGGAATGAAAAACCTATACTTGACCGTTATCTTATTGATAGCTATACTATCAGCACACATCCTCCAAGATCCATCCTTCTTAGGATTAAGGAGGGCAGAACCATACAAGGACTCATACTATAATAAACAAAATCATTAGACAATAGTTCTTAAACTTGCCTATTCAATTTCTCTTGTTCAATAGGGTTTAACCTATAATAAGGCAATTTAGAAAGCTGGGAGCTAAAAACTAGGAAGCTCATTGGGAACAACGTCAACAAGCTCTTTAAGTAGGTTATCAATCTCAGCAAGGAGGTCCTGGGAAGGCCCATCACTCGAAGGGATGTTAGGGAAGGCAATGGAGTCTGTGGTTAGCTTTGTAGCTAAGATTGTTAGGTAGAGCTTATTAGAGTTTCCAAGTCTCTCAAAAGTTTTATGGTGAAGGACGGAAATAGCTCATCTAGGTGGAGTAGACACACTGTTGGGAGAGAATAAGGTCGTGGAAGGTTTGGGATTCAGAGAAAGCAACAACTCTTTGGGTCAACATGGGTTAAGAATAATAGTCTTATTCAGGTACTCAAAGGTTCATGTGTTCTCCCTCCCATTATATGAGATATTAGGATCATGAAGGCAAGATGACCTAAGAGGATATGAGCAAACATCCATCGGAAGGACATCACATAAAATCTCGTCCTTGTAACAACCAATCTGAATGGGAACCTTATAGCTATGGGTAATTACCAGGTTGGTCTTGTTGACCCATTCTACTATGAAAGGATGGGTATGAGGCTCTACCTTAAGGTGATAACGGTTTATGGCGATTTCGGCGGCAACATTCATAGTGCTACCACCTTCTATAACCATTTTTACAAGAGTTTCACTACACCTAACAAAAGGGTATAAAACATGGTGGAACATTTCCACTCATCATTCATGCTGAAGTGGTGAAAAGACATCTAATAACTCTAAGATGGGCATCATGAAAAATGCTATTTTCAACATCAACAAAATTTTTAAAGCCTCCCTCAAGGTTAACATCCTGTTCATCAAGTTCAAATGGTTGATATGACTCATGCTATATTGCAAGGGTATGATAGGGGGCACTTAGAGGCATAATGACCTCTCTCACGACAGCTAAAACATTGGACATTGTTCACTGGGTTATGGGAAGTACCAAAGGTTGCACTAACCTACAGTACTACTCTAGGTGGGATTTGAGGGCTATGACCCTTAAAGGTTGAAGCACTCACAGAAGGCTTACTCATCTTAGAAATAGATTGGGCATGGTTCCTAGAGGAGGTAGAAGAATGCTGTACAGGGTAATGCTTGTCAAGTTTTTCAACCTTTACAGCTTTATGGTTGTCCTTATCAAGAGTATAAGGAGCTGACAAGGTTACTTCCCTCTTAAGGTTAGTCTGTAAGTCTTGAATGAAGCCGGCTATGGTAATTGAAGGATCCTCTAGAAGGTCACATTGCCCAGTTAATTCCGCAAAACTATTGATGTAATTGGACACACTAGAGTGGACTGCCAAATGTCAAGTATCTGATCTACAAGGTGGGCTTTATGGAAAGACAGTGAGGTACTTTTCTTTTAACCTATCTTTCGTGACCTTTCATTGGGTGATGGGAGGTTGATGCATTCGGTCAAGATGACTCGTGACAGTTTGCCAAAACTTCCTAGTTGGTGTATGAGTCTCATCTTAACAAATCAAACCTGCTCAATATCAAACATCTCATACCAATCAAAGTAATCTCCAATAGTAACTATCTAGTCAAAAAAAGTGGTGGCATCTATCTTTCCCTCAAAAGAGGGTACATCTACTTTCACTTTTTGAGTAGTGTCGGAATAACCCTTGTGAACATTCCTACGATTAGTTTTAAGGTTCACATGTCTAGGTTCCCTATAGTTTCCCGTCCTCCTATCATCTCTAGGGGTGTCAAATAGATGGTCCCTAGGGTCCCTTTGACCATGTTTCAACCCACTCTACTGCCCTCGTTCTCGATGCTTAGAGTGAAGCAGTGGTTCTGGTTCCCTCTCCTCAAGCTCATTAGCTTAACTTGACTTATACACAACCCATTGGCGATGATCACGACCCTCCATAAGAAGTCAAGGGGAATCTTTTGGTGGGGTTTGAGATTGGTCAAACATGAGTAGCTTCTCAAATGATCGAATAAGTTTATCAATCTTAGCCTCTAGTTTGTCAAACCTATCATCTTGATGGTTAAGTCTTTTAGATAAGGCATCAATCTGGAATTGGTAAAGGCTGTTTAGGTGAGAAGGTAATGGTGTACACAAATGTGAATGCCAGATGTAAGTGCTGAGATTAAACTAAATTACAATAATAACGACAATGATAAACAATCACTACACACACAATAGAGCACAAAATTTTGATATGTATTATTGATAAGACTTGAATTGGGCAAGGAATAAGAAATAAGGGAAAAAAATTAGGATCTAAGCAAGCAGTCAAAAATCCAAACAATTACGAATTAGACTAGTTTCATAGCAAAAGAACCTAAATCTTATCAAAGTAAATCGAGATCCCATACCTGTTATGACCCCACGAGTTTCAGTTTAAGCTCTAGACCTATGCAGCAATAGAGTTGACCCAAGGGTTTATAGAGACAAGGCATCAGTCTTTGACTTAATGGTAGGTGACTTGGACTGGTCGATCCTGAAGCTTAAATAAAAGCAGTAGCTCACTACCGTAAGATGTAAGCCAAGGAATGAAGGTGGGCCATTATAAAAGATTTTCTAATGCAAAGAGAGGCCGGCAGTGGTGAGGCAACAAGGTAGGAAGAGTATCGGGCATCTCTATCACTGACTGAAGGCATCGATGTCGTTAATTTTCCAGCACATGGCAGCATGCAACTCAGGGTTTGCAGGTTGCGAGTTAAGGCCAAACAATGTAAGCAAAACTTGATAAGAATTATCACAATTGGGTGGTTTAAGGCCACTTTAGGTGGATTGTGAGGAGTGGAGAATGAATTTGGAGTGATAGGGTTACAAAATTGGTGATTCACAAATTAATGTTTGCTAATTGGGTTTTTTAGGGTTCCGATGGTGGTGGGCCAATGGCGGCAGTTGGGTCATGGTCGATTGGGGAAAGAGGATCGAGGGGTGGTAGCAGGAGGCAGTTACTGACAAGCTTGGTGGTGTAATCAAAAGGGTGAGTGTTGCATGACTAGGGTTTTTTACTTTGGAAATTACGGTTCTAATGGGCGTTTGGGGCCGGTGGGTGTGTGGTGGTGGTCGCCGAGACGCCGAGTACTGGGTGGTGTTCAGGGCTAGTGGTTTAGGGTTTCTGGGTTTTGGATAGTTTTTCCTTTTTTTTGAACGTAGGCGGGACAAAAAGGAAAAAAAGCGAAAGCTCAAAGGGAAGTGGCACATATCATGAGCTCTGATACCAAATTTGATGTAAGATACTCTAAGAGCAATTCCTATACCGAAGACTTCACACCCAAACAAGGGAACACTCATGAATAATTCTCAATTTAATTTTTAACTCATTCAAGTATGCCTTTCCTCAATGCACGAGATGGTTTATAGCGGAATCAATACAGCTAAAAAAAAGGATAGAAAATATATTCAAAGATTAAAAAGCTAAAAGAGGCTACGTGTAATGCCCCAACCCCTCCCTAGGTCGCAAACAGTTACCACAAGTGACTTCAAGGATTGTCGACTAGGCCTAAAAGCCTCCACAAGCCATTCCAGCGTACTTCTTTCTTGCTCACATGCTGCCTGGAAAACTTCCTAAGTGGTTACCTATCATAAGATTTCTCCACACAAGCACGCTTAACTATGGAGTTCTCAGGAGTGGGTTTCCCGAAAAGGAATGTAAACATTTGGGTATATGAATAGCCCCTTTTAAGCCATACTCGGGGTATTACACTAAGAAATAAAATAAGATATATTATTATTCTAAAAGAGAATCTATAAATTGTAAAATCTTTTATGCTGCCTAGAATACACATTACCATAAACTTGGTTAGGAGATAGTGCATCACATACCCAAGTCCAAGTAACATAGGTTTAACATCAAGATGCAGAATTATCACATGTGAGAAAGATGCTACGGGCAGTGAGTAATATGAAGGAAACGTTATGGATCAAATGGATCAACATCTATTATATCATAGTTTTCCTTAGCTTAAGGTGAAATCTCCCTCTCAGGCTTCTTGGGTGGTTCAGAACATGCTTAGTGGCAGGGAGAAATTGTAGTCCATCGTCCAAGCTCAAAGTGATTCTTATCACATTAAGAAGAGGTATTACACTTGGTTAGGGGATACAAATAGGAAAAATGTGCTATGGTACAGTTTTCTTTAGCTTTTCCAACTTATAAGGCAAAATTTTGTTTTTGTGGATAATGAGTCAGATGAGATCATCCTCAAAGGATAGGTTGCAGAGGCTAGGAATGCACAATGTCTCACGTGTGTCCTATGTCGAGACCTTGATGAATGCAGCATAGTTTTCCTTAGCTTTTTCTAACTTACGAGGTATAATTTTGTTTTGTGGATAATAAGTCTGATGAGATTGTTATCAATGGATCGGTTGCAGAGGCTAGGAATATGCAATGCGACTGACTTCTCGTGCATCCTGTGTCAAGATCTTGATGAATGCCACAGACATCAATTTGGTTTCCCTCTTTTTTTCTTTTTTTTTTTGTTGCTCTGCTAAAGTATGGCGAAGAATTTGTAGATGGATGAATATTCAGGTGTCTTTGTAGTGGAATGCTATTGCAGACAGGTTTATGGCTAAAGGGAACTGCAACATATTACTGAACCAAATAGCAAATGCAGGTTTAGCTACAACTATTGCTGGAGATTGTTAAAGATGTAGAAAGGATAGGAATGGTTGTGATTATGGCGGGAGAATATAATATATGAATTAGGATTGGAAGAAATAGGAGTTGTAGGAATGGATGCTTTGTATTACTTAATGCTTGGTTTCTTTTTTGATTGATTTGCTTGTTTTTACTTGTTCTTCTTGTGGCCTCGAACATACTTTTCATACTTTGCTTGATTTATTTCTGTTAGATCCAAAAATTATTCCATGTCTATCCATTCTTCTTTGATGGGACATTTTCAACCTTTTCTTGCTTGGCTTGAGTTTGCTTAACTGGATCGAGAAGATATTCTTTGTTAATCCATGTATCAACTTAAACTTGGACCGCTCTTAGACTCTTTACTTCAAAGATTTCATTTTCCTCTTACTCTACTCCTTCATGTGTCATTATGCAATTTGTTTGAGACTTGTTAAACTCTTCCTCATTTGCTGAAATCTCCTCTTCAAGTAGGTACAAAAGCTTGAGATCATCTTCCAAAAAAAACTTCTTCAATCATGGAAGCTACCTTTTGTATATCTGTTGACGAATCCTAAATATCTTCTTGAAGTGATGGAGTTTCTGTCGGCTGACTGATGATATGAAGGGCTTCTTCATCTCATGAAAGACTTTCTTCTTGAATAGAAACTTGAATATTTTCTAATTTTTCAACATCTTCTAATTTTTCAGTACTTAAAATGATGTCAATATACTTACTTGTTTCTTCCTGGCATCCTATGTTGGATACAACCATTTCTTGGGCATTTTCATAATTGGAGAAAAACACCTTTTCATTATGGCATTCTTTATCTTGTTTTGGTTGTTACAAATGAGTCTTCCTTGAGAGTATCTATAATCATCAACCTCCTCTATGGGCGGTGGAAATTAATTTGATCCTACTGCTATTATTAAACTTCTACAAACTTCCATTCAAATATCTTCGTAAATATCTAGATATCATATTATAAGAATCTAGGTTATTTTTTCTAAAATTATCTAGATATTCTAGATATTTACATGTGTAGATATTATGGATCATTCTAGAGAATTCTTCTAGAAAGTTCTAGAAATATCGAGAAGACTCTTGAGTAATTCAGGAGTTTCTACAACTATTAGAATGGTTGGAGTATTCTAGAAGTTTTTAGAACATCCTAGAAGGTTTCATGATAATCTAGAAAATGTTGGAATACTTTAGAAGATTCTAGAACCTTAACATAAAGATATTTCTAGATTATTAATTTCTAACACTCCCTCTTAATCTAGAAATATCTTGCACTCTAAATCTACATTACTCTTGTAAATCGTGATCATCTTGAAAATGTCTTGAACTATTGTTGTTTGGTGTCATAGCAACCATATGTCTTCGAAATAACCATAATCTTGAAGAATGTAAGTGCACGGGATGACTTCCAATCTTGCCACTTTTTTCTTCAATCATGAGAACTGCCTTTTGCATGTTTGTGGATGATTCTTGAATATCTTCTTGATGGAGATTCTATTAGCTGACTGATAATATGAAGGGTCTTTTCATCCCGTGAAAGACTTTCTTATTGAATTAAAAAAACAACAATAAGAAGCCAAAAAAGAAAAAAGAAAAAAAGGGAAGCCAAGCATTAAGTAATATAAAGCATCCATTCCTATAGCTCCTATCTCTCTGTTCTTCCAATCTTAATTCATATTCTATTCTCCCTCCTTAATGACAAATCACTCATATCTTCTACACATTTTCAAATATTTTCCAATAGCTATCTACCTAATATGGCAAGAAAGGAACTATAGAATATATCAAAACAAGTGTAGAGAGCCAAACATGATTGTTTATGAGATTATTTTATATCTCCATCTGAGAGGGTAGGGATGCAAGAAACAACAAGTGCAGAAACACTTAGGCACCTAAAACAACTTTAAATTGGTTTTAGTTTTCTAATTTTGTTTTCACTTGTGAATAGGGCATGCCCCTATGTTGTTGTTGATGTAATGTGCCAGATAGGGTGGTGATCTTGCATTGCACTTCATGTTTCCTATTGAAAGTAACATAAATTTACTTTCCTTTAAAAATAAAAGTGGCTTTAGTTTTTAAGTATGTGTACTTCTAAACATGTGCAAAAGTTAACTTTGAGCAGTATTTTTCACTACCTAGGATTATAATGGACTACAACAAAGTGCATTTTTGAACTATCATGTGCTTCCGTTGTATGGAATAGTAAATGGTGTCCTTGAATTGCATCTCACTTATTTTAGAGGTAAGATTGTTTATATTTGACCCCAAGCCCCCATGTCCCACCCAAGCGGGACTCTTATATATGGATTTGGACCAAAAGTCTTTTAAGTATTCAGGCTATTATAGATAGATATTAGGATCTACAATTTTACTCTATTATAGCCACTCATTGTTAAAGAGGATTAATTCAAGCAAGTGCTTGATTTTCTTGTGTCTTTCCTCTAACTTCCCTTATTTCTCTCGTATTTTTCCATTGCTCCCTTCCCCTTTGATCAGTATTAGCCCAATATCTCATATATATTGTTGATTCGAAGAACCTAGATAGACTAATGTTAGGACAACTCCCACATTGTATCACATGCCTGTTTCTTGCTATCTCGCCCACCACCATCAAAGCGCGGTGAAGTTCAATTCTTAAAGTTTTTAGGCCCCATTTGGTGAGTAAAAAGGCATGATCCCTGAGGGATGAAGGGTAGAATTTGAATTTTAAACTCACGTTTTTGGAGAAAAAGGAATGGAATCAACTTCCAATCCTTGTTGTTTCGTTAGGGATTATGAAATGGAATCAAATCTATTTTATTTTAAAAAGAATAACGACGATGGATAATGATTAATAATAGTAGTTGTAGTAGTAGTAATAATAATAATAATAATAATAATAATAATAATAATAATAATAATAATAATAATAATAATTTAAAAAACACTAATAATAATAATAATTAATATTAGAAACAATAATTAAGAATAATTGTTAATAGTTAATGTTATCAAAAATAACAATTATTAATGTTATTAATTAATAACAATTATTAATAATAAATAATAATAATTAATAATAATAATTAATAATGATAATTTATAGTAGTAATAATAATTAATCATAATAACATTAATTATTAACATAATAGTATTAATTAATAACAATTATAATAATTATTATTATTAACACTAATAATAATCATCATAATAAAATTCAATATTAATAATAATTAATATTAATATTAATATTCACATTAATAATAATTATTAATTTTTACGATAACAATGAATAATAAAAATAATAATTAATAACAATAATTGGTAATAATTGTTATTAATAACAATTATAATAATTATTAATAATTAATAGTAATAATAAATAATTAATAATTATTATCATTATAATAATAATAATAAAAATAATAATTAATTCTTATTATTAGTAGTAGTAGTAGTAACAATTAACAATAATAATAACTAATAATCACTAATAATAATAATAATAATAATAATAATAATAATAATAATTAATCATAATAAGAACAATTATTAACATTAATACTACTAACTAATATTAATAATGACAATAATAGTTATTATTAATAAATAATAATTAGTAATAACTAATAATAATTAATCATAACAACAATAATTATTAACATTAATAGTACTAACTAATATTAATAATGACAACAACAACAACAACAACAACAACAACAACAACAACAACAACAACAACAACAACAACAACAACAACAACAACAACAACAATAATAATAATAATAATAATAATAATAATAATAATAATAATAATAATAATGATATTGATTGAAATGGGTTAGGGACTTGAACCCCCTGGAAAATGAGAGGGTTCAAATTCCTTAAGTGAGGAGAACTTGATATCCCAGGGATTAAGTTCCATCCCCTTAAAATGCTCACCAAATATAAAAGAGTGACACTTGACATATGGGATTTCAAGTTTCATTTTATTTTATCACACCAAACAATCCCTTAACGTGTGATAAATGATATTTATTTTGCCAGTGGGTTGAGAGTGATGACAAAATCAACATCATTGCTTTTCTAGGTTGTAGGCCAGGTAATGGGTGTTGGAAAAATTTGTGATTTAAAATTTATTTCCTAGTTTTTATACATTGTTTGATGCCCATTTAATTTTCCGATAGTCACCTTTTGATCAAGTACATCCTATTTGAGCTCATCCAATTTATTATAAAAATTATATAGTATTTTCTAACAGATAATTTCATCATTGTTTTCCCCAAAATATTCAACTCATTTTAAGATGGAGATCTTCAGAGGATTTTATTTTAGCTGTTGATTTGTTGGTGGAAGTGATAGTTTCACATCCTTTATTGTGTGCCGTTTTTAGAGCTAGTTGGTGAGAGATTGTAGAGGATGTAATCACTTATCTTGAACTCCTTGTTGGCCATAGTTAAGAAAGGAGGATTTTATTTACCTATAAATAGCCTTTGCTGGGAGTAAATTAAAGTAAGGTGTGATTTGAGCCGCCTCTTGGAGCTGTAGCAAGTGGCTTTATATTTCCTCAGAGAATGCTTCTAAAATCGCTTTTGATATTTCATATTCCTAATCCCACTAAATATATTTCAATAGTGGTCGTACAATTACTTGTTTTTATAGTATTTTGAGCATGAGCAAAAGGTGATCGGATTGGGGAATTCTCCCGTTGCTACGAGAAAAATCTGACAGGTACTTGTGTCTTAGGAGAGAATCGTACTTGATAAATTTTATACCAATATAGTGGGGGTGTTTTCTCTCTTAACATAGTGCCTGGGGTGCTTCTATGCAGACTACTTCTACACTCTAATCTCTTTATTTATCTAACATTTGGCGTATATGCTGATATGTATCTTGATGGTGTAAATGGTATGTTTGATGTAATCAGATGTATCTTTGATGCATATTTTGTTTCCAAAAGATATTGTATAGGAGATACTATCATATTATTATTTCATCAATAAGATGAACTCATGAGGTATTGTGTATGTTTATGTTTTATTAAATATTTTCTAACGGTCTAAAAGAGGAAAACTACTTAACTTTATCCCATGAGCCTGTGTGGTCGTGCATGCTAATATGCTATACGTGGGCAGTAATCATGTTGATTTATATGGGCTATTGTGACTGTCATTTTTAACAGCGTGCATCAAGTATGTCGAATTTTAGCGTAATTGTTTTCATATTACCTGGAGAGGTGAGACGCCCATTGGGATGCGGGTTTTCGGAATCTAGACGGTTATGTGTGTTGCCAAGTAGCCACTGTAGATGTTTATTTCATATTTGGTTTCTACTGACTGATCTGTCATGTGATCAAGTTTCAAGTTTTAAATATTAAGCCTCTGTTTAATTCTTGGAAAATTTGGTTGAAAAAAAAAGTTGAAGGAAAAAAATGTGAAGGAAAAAAATGTAGGGAGAAAATGGATTTTTTTCATTTGTTTGGATTGAGAAAAAAATATAAGAATTTCGATAAAAATTTGAATGTTAATGAACTACTTAAATTATATTGATGTCATCCAAGTGATGTGAGATTGGAGGACGTTGGAAATTTTCCTCAAACTTTCCGCACAATTTTATGAGAAAAATTTTATCACTTGTATCTAACAAATTTTCCACCTAACTTTCCTCCATATTTTTTTTCTTTGTGATTTTCTCTAAGCCAAACACAAGAAAAAAAGTAACTTTCTCAATTTTTTTCTTTCCACCAAATTTTCCAAGGTCCAAACAAAACCTAAGTTTTGACATTGCAATATGTATTTAATTTTTGACATTATAAGTTTTAGCATTTTGGATGCACTTATCATGATTGTCACTATATGACAACTACTGCAATTAAGAAAAATCAGAGCAGTACATGTATCCCTACACAATTAGTATATCGTCCACCTGATTATACAAATGTAATTGTACAACCGGGCCCACAAATTACCCCCATGTACAAAATACGAAGAAAACTGTCGGATTTTAACTCACTAAAAATACCTTATATCTCACTAAATATGCTGCTGTACATCCAGTTTCGCTCACTAAAAATAATGTATAGCTCACTAAAATATTTTAGTGAGCTGAGACATAGTTTTAGTAAACTAATACGTACTTTTAGTAATTAAATATACCAAAACTAATGTATCTTATGTACCCAAGTTTTACTTAGTAAAAATACTATATAACTTATTAAATGTGCTATTGTACTAAAAAGTGTTATTGTGAATCTGAAACTCACTAAACTATATTCTAGTTGTCTATATTTTTTTTAGTGAGTTATGATATTTATTTACTGAGTTGGTATATCATACAATCGATTTTACAGAACCAATTATACAATCGAATTTCAACTCACTAAAAATGTATAGCTCACTACAATACTTAATGAGTTGAGATACAGTTTTAGTGAGCTAATACATACTTTTAGTAACCGGATAGATCAAACAAATGCATCTTATGTATCCTAGGTTTCACTTAGTAAAAATACCATGTAACTTATTAAAATGTGCTATTGTACTAAAAAAAAAGTGTTATTGTGCATCTGAAATTCACTAAACTATATTCTAGTTGTCTATATTTTTTTAGTGAGTTATGACATATATTTAGTGAGTTATGGCATATATTTAGTGAGTTGGACTATATTTAATTAATTCACTATATTTCTATTATACTCACAAAATATAATACAAACACCCTTATGACATAGTAAAAAATAATTGACCTGTAACATAACCCAAGAACTTCACAATGTTATTTGCTGGCTGTCTATACTATTCTTTTTAATGGGCTATGCTATTTATTTAGTGAGATATGATAGATATTTGGTGAGTTATAAAATGTATTTGGCGATCAATATGATTTAGCGTGGAACACTAGTCATTCATAATAAAAAATGAGAGAACAAACAATTTTAGTTAGCACATATATTTTTTTGTTCATATCATAAGGTATGATATATTTGTCTTTTAGTGAGCTATGACTTATATTTAGTGAGTCATGACATACTTTTAGTGAGTTGGACTATATTCGTATTATACTAACTCAATATGTATAATACAAATGCGCTTATGTCATAATAAAAGATAATATAAATATTTCTTACTAATATTGTATTGCTCATTAAATATATTATATAGCTTACGAATGCGCCTTTGCCTTTTGAAACACCAGTAAGATTATACAAAATTCTAACATAATAATCAACATCAACGGCCACAGCAACAGAACGATCTAATGTAGAAATGAAAAATGAAGTATCATCTATAAAAACAACATAATTTTTGTGGTGAGCTATAACTCATAATTGGAGAGTACAATCTTCATTCTGGTGAGGCAAACGCTTGTGTTAGTGAGCAGAAATGCTCTATAGTGCAAGACAACAGATTTTTTATAGTGAACTATTATTTTTCTTGTTAAACACAAGATTAATTGTAGTGATTATATTTGGTGAGTAGAGAACTGATTTATGATTGTTGAATACAAGTGAGCTAAATGTATTTCTTTAGTGAGCCAACGACTATATTTAATAAGCACATAACTCATATTGATGAGTTGTTGTTTCTCATATGTACATAGTAACAATGAAAATATCATCTGGAAAAACAACCATAACATTTGTTGTGAGCTATAATGCAATATCGGTCAGCACAAAGGTCAATCCTAGTGAGCCAAACGTTTCTTTTAGTGAGCAAAAACTACTCTGTAGCATAGGGTAACATATTTTTATAGTGAGCTAAATGTATACCTTTAGTGAGCCAAAGACCATATTTAGTGAACACATAACTCATAACTGTAAGCTATCATTTCTCACATGTCGCAAATCAAAATTTACATAATGCAATCCAGTTCAAAAATCTCGAAATTAACTCATCAAAACGCAAAACTAACGAACACAACTTCTAATCCTGAAAACAAAAGCAAAGATCGAAAAAACACTATCAAACTTGACGAACAATTCCCGTTTTATGAAGATTCAACATCAATAGCGACGTTAAAATCAAACCTAGCCATTCAATAATTGCTGATCATTAAAACAATCGAAGCAGCGAATAGTAATTGAACAAAGGGGAGAATGAAAACCGCGATTTCAAAAAATTAAGGAGAATGAATTTTTTTTTTAAAAAAAGCCTAGGGCTCGGTAGTTGGAGGAATCAAAACCGCTGTTTGTGGACAATTATCCACCCGGTTGTACGTAATAAATTACGTCCCTACAAGATCTGAACCATTCAACTTTTTTTTCCCTACTATTATGTTAATTAAAATTATTATTTAAAATAAATAATCTTTACAAATTTGGAAATAAATAATTAAGTAAATCAGGTTCGCTTTTCCCCCTCTACAGTCCAATTTTTCCTTAAACAAGAACCCTCAAACTCAAAATTTAAAAGAAAAGAACTCAGAGCATTATCCTTCTGTTTTTGTTCATTCTTCCAGGAGTGCGGGGTTCTCCATTGATGTCACCGTTCATGGCTTCCTCCATTTTTCCCGACCAATACCCCCGACCTCCATTATTGTTTGCAATTAGGATTCAAATACTAGATCCCGAAACTTTGACATGCTTTACAGATATTCCGCATCCCTTTTACGTTTTCCGGCGAGTACCAACCCCCTGTCATCTATTGTTTTGGAAACAATAGAGCTCTTCTGGGTTTACAAACACCAGAAATTATGGCGCAAAGGGAAAGATTGCACAGCTTCTTGGGGGATGGGGGTGGTTCTGGAAATCGAAAGCTCTTTATTTTCAGTTTTATTTTTTAGAAAATGAGGAAAGGAGTTGATGAATTGGATGAAAGACATCAATAAATGCTTTATTTAATTATTTTTTATTAGCTTCACAAGTATTTGTTTTGCTTTTAAAAATTAGTTTTCATTCAATTAGAAGTGAAATCTAATTTGGACACGTATACGGTTACGATATAACCTATTGCGGTGGTTGTCTTAAAGTGTAACCATTATAGGTTTGGCGTTTTTCTTATGTTGTTAAACTATAATTATAATTAATCGTTTTGGTGAATTCATAAATTTGGTGTCAACGAGGCAACATGGATTTCATGGATGGCGTCGACCACTTGCAAAAGATCATTATCTAGAAGAGGAAGTGTTCTGCTGTTAAATAAATTCTTCGGAATAATTAAGTTCTGAATATTTTGATGGATTCCTAATTGAGTTTTGTTTCCTTGTGGATTAACTTTGCTTATATCCTGTATGTGAATTATACTTGGAAGCTTGCCTTTAATGTTGCCTTCTATAATTGTCAGGATCATTTTAATGATCACTGAGAAATGTGCACGATCAGTCTCCAATTTTAGAGGTGGACAAAGCTAACCTAAAATGATAAACGATCTAAAATTGACACAAAGTTAAACGGGTTTGAGTATAGAGTTTTAATCCGTTTAATTCAATGAGTTGACCCATTTAACATGTTTAATTAAATGGGTCAGGTTCAGATCGAGACTCGTGATACGAAAAAATACTTATTTAACCAATTCAGTTAAATAGGTTAAATAGGTCAACATGTTTACCAATTTATCGTTTTATTTGATAATTTAGAACACAAAAATTAAAAATAAACATAACAATGTGAATTATGATGAATCGAATAAGCTTTTAGGCTATAATTGCTTGATGTTATATGCAAACTCAATTTTATATGTTATATAATTACATATTATTAGTTGAAAACGTTAACGGTAAACAGCTAATCAGGCGACCTGAACTTGAACTATTGAAGGGTCAGAATCAGGTCAACCCATTTAAAAACAAATGTGTATAGATCAAGGATTTCCAAACTGCTTAATAAACGAGGTAGGTTCAGGTCAAGGGATTTTTAACCTGTAATGCTCCAACTCTTAATCAACTATTCAGTCCTAACAACTTGATCATTAGAGGTTGATACCATAACAAAATGGTTGAGGTTAGAATATCACCGCCATCCATGAAAAGATTAGGCTTGATTAGCTCACTTAGCACAACCCTTATAAAATCTCTTAGTCATTAGTACACCAAAAGATGAAGAATTTATATTTGCTCAAACTCAAGTAGCATTCCAAAAACCCATAAAACATACATGTAGATGATCCAAAACTTTATGAAATATCACTGTGAGCTCGATTGGTCTCCACTTATTGACTTTCTGTTTCACTTGGATGGGCAAATGCTTGAACTTCTTAAATGCCCCACCTAAAAACATAAAAATACAAAAATATTTGAAGAATGAGCCGAAGCCCTGTACGTCTACCCCTAAGCTGTAATATATAAAATTTATTTTTCAATGAGCAAGCGCATTTCAATTCATTTTAGTTCGAAAATGAGAGAGGGAGAGAATGTGAGTAAAATCACTTTGTCAGTTATTATTTAAAAGTGGAACCCCTGTTGACGCCTGATGCGATCATTTAGATATGTGTGCACTTCTCAAGCTGATTGCAAAGCCTGCGAGCTGAAGTCGCATAGGAGAGCTAAATGGTCGTAGGCCCTAATGCTTGTTAATCGACGGAGCCACTTAATTAGATGACAAAACATTGTTTCAAATTGATTCAATATATGAGTATTAAATATAAATTTATATATTTGAGAACTATGAGAATTTTTGAAGAGTATAGGCAATAATTTGAAATGTCTCTCTCCCTTAGAAATTGAATGAGAAATGGCTCTGTGGTAATGACCTTGTTTTCTGTTTCAAACATACTCTAATATTGCTAATAGTTTATGCAATTCTTGTCATGTTAAACCTAATTATATAAATGTATCATATTTGAGTGAATTTATCAAATGGGATATATTTATAATATATACTCTCTAGTTTATTATTGTTATCTTCGTTGTTGTTATTATTGTTGTTGGTCTTGTTGGTATTGTTGCTGTTGTTATTTTTGTTGCTGCTATTGTTATTGTTATTATTGTTGTTGTTGTTGTTGTTGTTGTTGTTGTTATTATTATTATTATTATTATTATTATTATTATTATTATTATTATTGTTGTTGTTGTTGTTGTTGTGTTGTTGTTGTTGTTGTTTGTTGTTGTTGTTATTATTATTATTATTATTATTATTATTATTCCCCTCAAGTAATGTTTTTTCCCTTTTTTTGCTATGAATCTCTAATATCCATTCCACCCTCTTGAGTACAGACCGATTGTGAAATAATTAGGGCAAATAGGTATCATTAGTATAATTTGTCTCATGGAAATGAGCAATTGCTATACATAAGTAGAGGCCAGAAGGTTATTTCTTTCAAATTTCAAAATGTATTTTAATGTACTTTAATTTTAACTTTGTTTAATTAGAAACGTAGCCATTTACTAAAAATTAGGACTTCGATCTTTACTCCTAGTGATTTATCCTTCTCCTGTTTCGTGTTCCCCTTAATTCAATAACCCAAGACCTATACCTTAATAACTGGTTTCTCTTTTACACACCTAGCCAATTTGTTTCGAAGCAACTAATTAAACACTTTTCCGAATGATTTTCAAACTGATTATTTCACCATAACTAATCCCTCAACTAAGGAGTAGCCCAAAATCCTTTGAATCGCTTGCACCAACTCGTTAACATTGAATATTTCAATTAAAAATTAATTTGGTTCTTGAAATATATATGCTTAACTGATTTAGTGCTCGAAATGGTCTTTTTTCCCTTCATGTCTTTCCTCCCTTAATAAAATAATTTTCTTTCATATACTCATGGCAGAACCCCATCCCAAAGGCTAATTTCTCCCTTTCCTGCCATTAGCCATTATTATCTGGCTCAAATAATATTACTCTCTTAAACGTTCTGATTGAAATCATACTTCAACCTTTCCAACTCATACTTAAAACTCATTCAAACTTTAAACATAATACTTAAATTACACTAATTATTCCTACATCTCAAATTTATTCCTCTTCCGCTCTTCATTCCTCGACTAGGCTTTCACTAATCAACCTTAATCAATTACCAAGCATTGTATTCAACACAAAAAAACCATTTAATCCTTCCATTAACAATAATTATTCAAAATTTCAAGAAAGAATAACAAGTTTCAAGACTACTAAACCCTTCTTAAAATCTTCATCCAACCCTCCAGACCTTCATTTTATTAATCCTAATTAAGCAAAATTAATACCCCAATTCATGTTTAAACATCCATCTAAACACAAATAAATGACTTCATCAATTTGAGAGAATTCATAAAAAATATATGAAAGTGAGTAAAAGAGATTTACGAAAAAATTGGGAGAAAGAGGCAAGAGGAGAAATATGGGGTAGAGGCAGTGGCTGGTGGCAACGGGTAGTGTTAAGCAGCGATAGTCAGCGACAAGTGATGATGTGTGTAGCGTGCAGGAGGGGAAGGAGAGAGGACTGAGAAATGAGAGATTGAGATTTTTGGAGCCAAAATCTCATAGAATTGGGATTTTTATCTCAATTT
Organism: Carnegiea gigantea; assembly: GCA_029747015.1. Classification (NCBI taxonomy): domain Eukaryota; kingdom Viridiplantae; phylum Streptophyta; class Magnoliopsida; order Caryophyllales; family Cactaceae; genus Carnegiea; species Carnegiea gigantea. Next base: position 67,931 of record JAKOGI010000956.1, read on the forward strand.
TTTCTTTTATTTTGTTTTTTACTCCTCCTATTGATGATTTTCTTGTTGATTTCTTTTTAATTACTGTTTTATTATTTTTTGAGCTATATTCTTTCCTTTTTAAGTAACTAATTAGCTAATTGATTGGATGATATATTATCTAGTTATTTGGTCAATTATTTTATATTGTTCCAAACTCAATGATAAATCTTAAACATGCATTTTTTAAATCAAACTTTGTTAATTATGTGCATATTCACCCAATAAAAGTTTTATTATTATATTATTATTCACTTTACTATTAAATAATGAGATGGTAACAATTTAAAATTCTTAATATGAGGCCATTAACACCACGCGAGTCCTACAAAACATGTAAATTCCAAACATTGAGGTGAAGTGCGTGCGGTCGGATTTTACTAAAATTTGACTGAGTCAAAATCATAAATATAAATTAAGTTCAGGCGATTAAATAACCCGTTTAAGTTCCACATGGACATAAACCAAACTCGACCTAATCTATTTTCCAGCTCCATCTAAAATGCTTTGTATATGATCATATTGTGCGATAAGTACTTATATTGTCAAGCATGTGCTTCTATCTCTAATGACCTATGAAGAATGTATGCAATAGAAAGCATTAATTCATGATTACAGGTATGCATGTAGGCTATCATATGTATATAACATATACAAGCTTGTCGTTTTCTATGAAGTGGTAGTGATTGTCTGTGTTAGAGGATGAACATATTTCTGCGCCTTCAACCATCAACTGAAGGTTTTGGTTGAGATAATTCTTGAACATGGTAGCTTAAACTTTTGGTTGAGTTGATTCTTGAATATGGTACCAGAGCCTTCATGAGCTTGAGGTCTCAAGTTCGAATTTCAACAGTCCCTATATTGATTTATTGCGCAAGGTAGGGGGAGCTTTTGTAGCATCCACGCTTCAAACCCAAATGGCATTCGCGTGAAGGGGTGTGTTGGAGGATAAATTCATTCCTGGGTCTTCAACCATCAGCTTAAACTTTTGGTTGAGTTGGTTCTTGAATAATTCGTACTTGAGATCTCTCTCTTAGAAAGGATTTGATAGCATCTTGATTTATTGTGCAAGGTAGGGGGAGCCTTTGTAGCATCCACACTTCAAGCCCAAAGGACATTCACGTGAGGGGGCGTGTTAGAAGATAAACCTATTCCTGGACCTTCAACCATCATTTTAAGCTTTTGGTTGAGATAGTTCTTGAACAGTCTGGTACATGCTATATACAGCTTATGAAGTACAAAGATGAGTTTTCATTCCTTATGTGGATCTATATATCTGAAATTTGTTGGCTATAATCTCAAATTATTCTGGCTGTTAAAAATTTGATGATGATTATTTGGCTGCGTGGTTATCACAAGAGAGTTGTTTCATTTATGATGCTATTATTATGAGATTAATCTTAGGTGTACATCATGGTCGTATATGACAACTTGATTGGATGTGTACATATGCAGTAAGTTACATGTGACAAAGGGATGTTATTATATATATATTTTTTTTGATAAATGATGTTATTGTATATTGATGGTCATATATGTATTCGAATAAAGCTAATATTTTTATTTGGATGCAAGTATGAATTAATGATGTAATTTTGAAAATATGGGTGGTTTTATTTAATATCTAAAAGTTCATGTCTTTACTTGACTTGATGATCATTATTCATGGTGCAATAAATCTAACTAATGTCTAGGAATGCAAGAGAATATTTGTATATAGATCTATGAATTTTTAGATAGTTATATGTATGTATCTTTGAGGTAAATTTGATAAACAGGGTGGTGACTGACTGCGAGTCAGTTCGACTAATCAATGATGTCATAAAATTAGCCATGTACATGTCGATATTCATATAATATTGATGGGATAAGCTTTTGAGCTTGAGTTAAATGTTATGGTGTAAGAGCATATTGGACACCCTTGATGACAGTTGTTAAGGTAATAGTCTATTTGATATTATTTTGTAACATTTTCCATTTGTATTCGGTTAGAACTCTTTTACTTACATTCCAAGATGGAGCATGACTAGGGTTTGCTATTATTTTAAAGATCCACGTCCCCCGAGGGTAAGATCCCTCACGAATGGTCGAGCTCATTGCTAGGTACTTTTATATATTTTTTTTCTAGAAATAGCAGATTGGTTCATCTTTTATTTTTTTGTTTTATTACAGACTAAACAAAATTGGGAAAAAGACGTATAGGAGAATGGGCCTTGAGCCTGAGCAAAGAAACCGGTGAGGTTCCCTGGGTAGGACTAGATCCATCTCTTCCTATGTTGGGCCCTAACAGTTTCCTTAGCCTGACCCAGAATCTGGGTGTAGGTCTGATCTAGGAACCTGAGCGGGTTTTTGGGTCATACAAGATCCTCTTATTCTGGTCTAGCCATATTCCACTACCTTAGTCCGAATCTGTTTTCCCAAGACTAGCAATGCAAGAACTAATATCGAATGGGAAAAAAAAAACATTAATCTTTAACTAAATAGAGTCGCCAGTGAGTTTTAGAAAATCTTACAAACCATGACACATTTCAAGGCAGTCATACCAATAAGGACACCAAATGAATATCGAAGGGACAAATTGAAACTGCTTCAAAAGGATTTTGGAAAGATCCTCGAGAATCTCTAGTGTGGGGACCATTATGAATCCTTGGTTTGGAGCCGAGGTTCTAGATTGGGGCAATGGTATGGTGATGAGATAGGATGCATCTAATCACCAGCCGTTATCACTAATGGCATTTACTAATCAACACGAAAAACTAATACTTAATCATACTAACAAACATTCATGAAATATATTATAGATATTCATATAATGAAAACCCAATGTCATCAAAAGTACGCAAAAGGAAAATTGTTCAAACTATATAGCGCGCAGGGAACTATCTAGAGATTACATCTTGGTAATTTAGAATCTAAAATCATAAAATAGAGTGTAGAGAAAGGTAGAGTCTTTTTCCTCAAGATAACTCACCTAATTTACCTAGGAACCCAGCAAAGTGACGTCTTTTCACTTGTTGACCCAATTCTCTCTCTCTCAATACCTCTAAGGTATGAAATATTTCTCTCTTAAATTTGGATGCTCTCTTCTCTCTAATTTTTTAATGCGTTTTGAAGCTAATTTGATTTGGTCCTCTAACATGCCCATTTGATGCCTCTGACCACCCCTAGGGAATAGCCCCCTATTTATAGTGGTTGAGGGGATACTACAAATTAGTTTAGAGAAATGAGACCTAATCATAGTCTCATTAAGGTTAATCTAAATAGGTGCACTAATTCAGCTAGAATTTGACTAATTAGTCTCAGTAAATTTATCAGCCTAGCATTCTAGTTAAGTAATCTTGATTAGGTAGAAATAGATTCAGAGACAGACATCCCTACCGGGTTCCCAGGTAAAGGACTCGACCGTGTTCCTGGATTGGGCCATAGATAATCCAATTTATCTTGGGCATAACTTTCACGTTCAACCTCCGTTTTGGGTGATTCTTTTGTTTTCTTGAACGCTTTTTGAGTCTAATTTCTAACTAAATTGCTCTCACAATTTTTAGATAAGTGTTGAACAAGATATAAGCTGTCATTTTAAGCACAAGCCCTGTAATTGTCTGCGTGGCTGTGACGATGTACAATCCGTGTCTGACTGGAGGATCCTGAGACTTGGCGCTTGTCTATCTTTCTTGTGATGGTTTTTTGCTTTATCCTTGACTTCGCAGATTAGCGAATTTCCTTGATGCCGGGGCAGCGAACCTTCTTTTGCTCATCAGGCGAGCTCTGTGGATTTGTCCTTTTATTGGATCAACAGGTTTTCATACTGCTGGAGTACCGTACCTCCTCGCTGGTCAGGTAAACTTGTGATCTATCCCTCCGTATCATTGGAGTAGCAGACCTTTTATCAATAGGGTAGGTTTCTGCATTGCTGGAATGTGGCCCTTCTTACGGGTGAGGCAGATTTATTTTTCTCGTATCGCTAGAGTGGTAGACCTTCTAATGGGTTACGCAAACGTGTTCTCCCCCACATCACTGGAGTAGCAGATCTTCTTTTGGGTTAGGCAAACTTATTTTCCCCGTATTGCTAGAGTTAGCAGACCTTCTTGCAGGTTATGTCGACTTATTTTCCCCTATCGCTGGAGTAGAGGACTTCCTTGTAGGTCAGGCAAACTCATCTTCTTATATCACTAGAGCAGCGAACCTTCTTACTAGTCAGACAAACTTGTCTCCTTGTATCACTAAAGCAGTGAAACTTCTTGCTGTTAGGCAAACTTGCCTTCCTATATTGCTGGAGTAGTGAACTTTCTTACTGGTCAAACAAACTTGTGATTTTTGCTTATTTTCTCTGTATCGCTACCGTTATGGATCTTTTTTTTGGCTAATCAAGTCACTTTTATTGATGAAATGTTGGGATTGTGAGTTTTAGCATTCTATTGTTACTTTTTTTTTTTATATATGCATGCTTTAGATGCTCATGGATGTTATTATCCCTTGGATCCTCTTTGCTTTGCCTTCTTCTTTGAATACTAAGTACTCCTTTTTCTTAACCTTGGATGCTCATGGATGTGGATTATCCCTTGGATCCTGTTTGCCTTGGCTTCTTCTTATTTTGTATTTTTCATGAGAAATACAATCATATGATGGTGAGCAACCCGGCCAACTTCCTTAACCTCTTTTCCTATTTTTGCTTTCTTCCCTTTGTTTGCATCCTTGTGTTCTTTTGATGCTAATGAATTCCCATGCACATAGAGATCCCACCGGGTGCCCATGCCTTGTCTTGTTTGCTGGTTTTTCTTCTTTCTTGCATGAGTGTTTGGCTCCTTGTGGAGAGAATATGATCATGTAAGGTAGGGGGAAACCCGGCCGGGTTCTCGTGTTTGAAACCTCTTTGTTTTTACCTTCCTTGTTTGCTTGCAGTTTAACTCATAGCGAAGGAATATGTTCATGTGAGTTATGGGGAACTGGCCAAGCCTCCCTTGGCTTCTTTTGCTTATAAATAGCTTGGATTATGAGTTCCTAAATCGTGCTTTTCCTTTCTCTTTCACTTTTCTTTGCTTTACTTGTTTTTATTACTTGTAAGGGCTTTCAAGTATGAAGTTGGGAAGGGCTCATCCTCTTCACTGATCCCCCCAAGAGAGGCTTGTGCAGGATTCCTTTATTAAAAAGGAATGGCGATTTGTTAAAGCGCGGGATGATATTGATCATCCTGTTGAGATAAAAAGGTTGGAGTGCCCTTTGTGGCTAGATCCTCTTGGACTTTGTTACATGATAAACTGAAGTAAGGTTGATGTTTTTTTTATGAGGATGCTTACGAAAGGCCTTCTTTGAGGATAAAGTCCCCACTTTTGCTGAGCTTGATTGAGGCAAGGGTCAAAGTATAGATGTCTTCTACAGTAGCTATTGGTGTCATCTTAAGAACCTTTGATGTTGATTCATGGCTAACCAGGGTTATGTGCCCTTTCTATAGGGTCACTGTGAAGGCTGATTTGCATTCTTCTTCAATCTAGGATTCTCAAGTGATCAAAGTAGAGGTTGGTCTAATAAATAAGCTAAATGCCTGCGCATTGATGTAGGTGCACTTGCTAGCCTAAGTGAGACTATGCTAACATGACGACTATGTATACTCAATTGTACTAACTATGCAGACATGATTATCTTGACTATACAGACATGCCATGACCTAATCTCATATGCATGCAGATCTCGTACTAAGTTTGGGGTCAATGGGATAAGGCTCGATCAAGCTATAGAAAATAATCGGTTAGGTATAGTGATGTTCTATGGTTTAAAATGAGGGGTGAAAAGTTAGGTGACTGTTGGGTTAGGCCAAGTCATGGGTCTAAATTGCGCAGGACAGAAAATCTTGCTTTTTAAGGAAGGAGTATTCTTTAATTTTGTATTAAAGTGCTCTTATTTTGAGGAAGCCCCCAATCTCTATTCGCTGTAACAAAAGACCTAGATGTGTGAGAATAACGATAACCAAAGCTGCTTTTGTAGTTTTTAGTTGGATTAGCCCCCAGTCCAGTAAAGTAAATATGATCCTTCCCATGTTGGGAAGATGCTTTTGTTGGTGCTGCCTAGAGTAGCTACTAGTTCAGTACGAAGAATATGGTTATCTCCTTGTCGGGACATGTTTACTATAAAAGGAGCCTAACTGTCTAAGGAAATATAGGAGAGCCCTATGTTGCACATAATGGGTGAATGGCTAATTAGGAAAGCTGAGAATATGAAATAAGTATCCGCTCTTCAATTTGTAGTTATGGTTAAGACTGAGAGTCTTGAATTCTAGAATGAAGGTGAGATTAGAGGTTATAATGATTGAAAGAAGGGGTTAAAGTTAGGTGAATGATTTATCCAAGTCTGATTCGATGCGAGTAGTCAATGGAATGCTTCATTGTACTAAAAAAATCAAGGTTTTATTTTCACTCTCCTTTTTTCTGGTCTGTCTTTGCAGATTTTCAGGCCATCCACCTTTATTCTCTCTATCTCTCTTTTTGTAGACTAATGGATTCAATCAAGATGTCCCCTCATGAAAAAAAATCTTCATGGTCGGGCCTCAAAGGGGTTACCTATGTGTCCTCTATGGAATCAGGTTAGTTCAAGGTTAAGGCATGTAGCTTAAAGAAGGGATGCCTCGAGGGGACTTTTTAAGGCAGACGTTTGGGTTAGGGTGCAAAAGGAGGGGAATTTGCATGAAGACTCAAGCATCCCTTACGAAATCCCTAAGTATGCATGAGTGATAAAGTTAGTGTAAGTCAAAAATTTCTTTCTTTTCTTATTCTTCTTGTTTTCAAACTCCTCTTTTTTTTCCTTTTTCTGTCTGGATGGGATCATTTGGTCCGAACCTTCTCTCTCTCTCTTTTTTTTTAATTGCTGATTCATATTGATATCACTCATGACACACTCCTTCTTCTTTGTCAGGTTAGATGTGGTAATGAAAGAAACAAGCCTACTTGAAGGCTTAAAAGGTTCCAAGTGGGAATGTATCAGGGTTAATCAAGGTATTAATACGGGGTGACAAAGAAGGCCTCCTATTATAGGCATATCCTTTAAAGGTGTATGACTTATTGGAAAGAAATTTCTGGTTTTTTCCTTTTGTAGACGACGGATTGAAATCCTTAGTCTATTTTGTTTTGCTTTCCCCCTCTTTTCTCTAGCTCGCCTTGTGAGGTTTTCAAGCTAGCCCCTATTTTTTTGTGTTTTTATTCCATTATTCTCCTTTTTTACTCTCTTCTTTTTTTTTTTTTTTCCATCCTGGATTCATCATAGGATAGAGGCATTTCAGAAAAGAATGATCTAAGGATATGCAAAACTGATAGAGAGGGTGATTTTATTAATAAATCAAGGTTACATCAAAGTTGGATTCAAAAAGCAAATGACTCTAAGACTCAACACCTAACTTTGAGTTAAGCACGACACATAAGATCTTCTAAATTTCAAGGCATCTTGTGTGGAGGCATTCTGGGCTTGGATTTAACCATAATAGGTAGGCCCATTTTTCACTTTGATGGTCTAAAATGGCTAGAATGTCATCATGCAGCAAAGCGGGATATTGCCCTTCATAAGAGGCTCCAATAGGGGTGTATTTGATGTACCAATCTAGAGCATGCACCTGCTTACTTGTGGGGCCTTTTTCTTTCTTGTCCATATTTTGATAGTTACCCTTCTAGTTGCTTCCACTCTGTGCTAGTGCCTCCCCAGCTAATTCTCCTCCAATAGCATACCCATGTTCCTTAGTGTAGTGAACATTTCAAATGGCATGAATCATAGGTGTTGTCTATATGGGGGCCAGATGTTCCTGATAAAAACAACCTTACTTGATCAATCTTTCAGAGTCGATTTGCAATATAAGTGGCTTTTGCCCTCTATCGAGTAAGGAAGTCAAAAAAGATTTTATTTTCTCTCTACTTAGTTAACTCTATGGCTTTGGGCGTGATTGGTAGGTCAGCATTGTATGAATACTGATATAAAAATTCTTTACGAAGATCATCCCAGCTTGTGACCTTTGTGGGTCTACAGTATTGCACGACCTCAAGACATCCTTGTCGAACACCCAAGGAGATATGATGTGGAAGATGTCCTTGTCAATTTCTTGTAGTGTTATTACACTAAAAAAATTCCTCACATGATCGTGAGGATTTTCAATCCCATGGAACTTTATGTCTGGCATAGTGAATCTTTTGGGGTAATTTTCCTTTTGGGACAAAAGTGAATCCTGCATGGTCATTAAAATAATTATTGAACATGGAAGATTCTTTAAGCAGTTGTTTTATCTGATCTACGCATGGATCTATTTGAGGAGTGCTCTTTTCTTCCTTTTCTTCCTTCTTCTTATTGTCTTCCTTTCTTTGATTGCAAGGTTTCTCACCTTTTTATTTTGGGGCATTCTTGGCACGAGTTTGAAGTGTAGTGGCCATCAATTCTATCTTCTTCTCACTCTTGTCCAGCCTAGTTTGCATTTTTTTTTACCATTTCCACGAGTTAAGACAATTTGTTACCTCCTATCTTTGGGATTTGATCTTGACTTTGACCCAACTGGTGGAGTTCCCTTAGACTCTTCTCGAGATAACAGTCTCTCAGTTTGTGGAGTCCGCTTGTATTCCTTATTTGTTTTCCTTATCCTGAGAAATAATGCGATGGTTTAGAGAGTGGAATGTTATAAGTGGTCAACCATGATGGATATGGGCTAAAGAAAATGGTTAATGACTTATAATTTGAAGAGAAGGAGACAATAGTTTAATGGGCTTAAAGGTTTAGGCTGAGTGGGGTTCAGATATGGGTCTTTAGCATAAAATCGGCCCATATCTTGGATTAGGTCATTGGTTAGGCTTAAAAAGCTGACTTATGAGCCTTAGCCGGACTCAAGTCTTTCCTAGGTGAATTATAAGTTTATACTGACCTGAATATGCAGGGTTTGGTTTACCTAGAATAGGCTAGTCTTGGCACATGCGCAGATCCAGGTAGACTTATATAGGGATCCTGGATTTAGGGAATATAATGTGTGGACCATGAACTTATACATAGGTAATATACCTATGCCCTAATTGGACTTATGCATTATGAATATGATGCACGAATGGATGCAATCTAGAATAAACTAGTGCTCTAAAGGTCTAATAGGCCGTATTAAGAACCTTGGGCCTAGAAGGACTCATGGACTATGCGTGATAAGGGTTAATGATGCATGACTCTTTATCGTCAAGTATCTTACAACTGAGACTCTAAATGAACTATGTTGATTTATGGACCTAACTCTGATACTAAGAGCCCATAATACAGCTTCTTACCATCAATGTAGACTTTAAAAGTACATAGACTTGACTTAACTTCCTAGTTAGATACTGGTAGGGTTGTAGCCAAGCCCGAAACCTACCCTCTTTATTCTGACCCTTTGCTGAATTTTTATGCATTTAACCTAACAAACTCTACTACTAAACTCTGATGGATCCCGACTGGGTTCTACTAGGTTTGACATGAACTCAATATTATTCCTTGACACAAACTGCTAATTCACCCTTTTTTTCCCTTTTTTTATGAGAATCCCAGCCAGGATTGCTTTTTTTTTTTGACCAAAAAAACCCAGAGTAGGGACTTGAAAATGGAATTAGAACCTTTTGGATTCTAGATCAAGAGTCCTTTTAGGACTTAATTAGCCCATATACTACTTCGATTCCCAATGCAATTCCTAGACTTAATTCTCCCTAATCTGGGCTCTTCTAAGAGTCATAAACAATGCATAACCCTTTGGGCTAAAGAAGTCTAATTATAAGAGGACACATTGCATTCCCAATCATACACATGAGTTCCAGCCTAAATAAGAGTTCTATGTTACAGAGGTTTAAGGTCAGGTTTTTAATAGTCATCTCATGAATCGCCACTTTGTATGCCATCCATTGGGTGCGTGGTATTACTTGAACTTTTTGGTTGCTTCCCTGAGTTGTAGGACCAGGAAATTATGTTGTGAATGGGTAAAGCAACTGCCTACTCAGTTAGAAGGCTAAATGGACCCATCAAGTGAACATTCACTTTTCTGGGGGGTAGAATTAGAGTTTCGTCTAAAGATGCTTTTGAGCCTCGAAGGGTAGTGTTTTATAATTCAAGTATGCCTAATGCACAATTAAGATAATTTCCCATATTGAAGCTCAAATCTCGCCCATTTAAAAAAAAAAAAAGTCCTCAGTGGAGTCGCGACTGTAAGGATCCAACTCCCCGTGGGTGCGATCCACCTTCTAAAGGTTGGGCTTGTTGCTTAGTACTTTTATTTTTATTATCTAGAAATAGCAGATTGGTTTATCTTTTATTTTTTTATTTTATTACATATTAAACAAAATTGGGTGGCATACTTGTAGAAGAATGGGCCATGGACCTGACTAGAGAACTCGACTGGGTCCCCTTGGAAGGACTCGGTCCATCTCTTTCAATGCTAGGCCCTAGTAGTTTCCCTAGCTTGACCCAGAATTTCAATGCAGGTTTGATCCAAGAACAGGCTCCTGGGTTAAATCAAACCCCTTACTCTGGTCCAGGCAGATTCCTCTACCTCGGTCTGAATATGTTTTCTCAAATGTAGCAATATAGGAACAAACACCGAATGAAACAAAAAAAATATTAATCTTTAACTAAATAGAGCCACCAGTGAGTTTTAGGAAACCTTATAAACTATAATACCTTTTGAAGCAAATCATACCGAAAGGGATACCAAAGGGTTACCAAAGGGACAAATTAAAGCTGCTTTAAAAGGTTTTTGGAAAGGCCCCCGAACAATCCCTATTGTGGGAACCATCATGGCTCAGTTTGGAACCAAGGTTCTAGATCTGGGGCGATGGTATAATGAAGTAATGGGATGCATCTCATCACCGCCAGTTGTCACTTATAGCCTCTGCTAATCAACATCGAAAATTAATACTTTATCATACTAACATTCATGCAACAAACTAGAATCATTCATATAGTCAACACAACGTCAACAAAAGTAAGCAAAAGGAAAATTGTTCAAATTATTACAGCAGGCTGGGAACTAGTTGATGAATGTCATATTTGCATGGACTTTATGAGTTTTTGGGAGTCATTTTAGGGGATTTATATTGTTAATTGTACGATTTATGCAATATTATGCTTGATTTCGCTTGTTTTGAAAGATTTTACAAGTTTTTACTTTGTAGCCAAGTGTTTAAGTAGAATGAGGATTTTTGAGGCCTAGTGGATGAAAGAAGGTAGCAAAAATGACCCAAAGACATCCAACACGAATGAACTGTGGTCAATACCACAGCCTAGAAGGTTATAGGAGAAGCAGCTGAACAAAAGAGGAGAACCAAGTGACCAGTGACCATGGTCTATGGTGGTGCCCACGGTCTGTGGTGGCCTCTTTTCCCTTAGGCTACTTGTTTTCTTCGCGGCTTTTTGTGTTCCATGTATCTTAGGATGTTTGTAGCCTTCATTTCTGGAATAAAAGTTGGTTTGGCAGCTTCCTTTGCATAGTCATTCCATTTTTTTCCTACATTGTTCCATCATCTAGATTTTAGACCAAAGAGAGTTGAGAGCAAGTTGAAGAAGAAGATTGGCAAGGAAGGGAGATTGGGTCTGTAATCGACGGATTCAAGCACGCTTTTGGCTTAGCAAATTCTTCTCTCTTCTCTTCTCTTTTGTCTTGGATTTATCATTTAGTAGTAATTAGATTTTAAAATTTCATCATGTTATTGTAGATTTTCAGATTTAGGATTTTGTGAACCAATTGATGTATTTGCTTTTAGTATATGCACTTTAATCATTTGATTTATATTGTTTTCATGTTTAATATGATTTTGGGGTTTTGATTTGCAAGCATGTTGATTGGCCATCTTCTTGCTTGATTTTGGATGTTGGGTGGAGTACTGAAAGGTGAAACTTAGCATTGGACAACTAAAATCAAACTTATATGTGCGAATTCTTGAGAAAGATTCACTATTCAAGAGGACATTTGTGATAATCCTTTTCCTCAATAAGTCTAGATTGATTGAAAACCACAAGTAGGGGATTGATTGATTCTAGACATTTCACTATAACTTGAAAAAGAGTAGTGATACTTTGATTATTGTTCTTTGAACTGAGTTAGCTTAGATTGATCGATGTGCAATGTGCTTGAGTGATTTATCCTGTGGCGAAGCACGTTCCTGAATGTTCATTCTTATTCAAATTAAATGTAGATCTTTTCTTATCAATTCAAAATTTTGATTCACTTAGCCTATCTTAAGGCGACAAAGCCCAACAAATCAACCTTGTTCTTGTGGGAGACGACCTTGATTTGCTACAATACCACCGTGCATTTGCAGCCTTATTACTAGCTAAAGATTGCATCTTTGGTAATTTGGAATCTAAAATCATAAATTATACTAGAAGAGTAAAAAAATGTAGAGTTTTTCCCTAAGGATAATCCATCTGATTTACTTGGGAACCCAGCAGAGTGACGCATTTTTACTTGGTGACCCAATTCTCTCTCTCTCTCTCTCTCTCTCTCTCTCTCTCTCTCTCTCAATATCTCCAATGTACAAAGTATTTCTCCCCTAAATTTTGATGCTCTCCTTTTTGTAATTTTTGACACTTTTTGAGGCCAATTTGATTTGATCCTCTAGTAGATAGAAACTTTTTGAAGCCTAATTCATGCCAATTTGATGCCTTTAATCCCAAGGGAGCAGCCCTCTATTTATAGTGGTTCACGGGATAGTCCAAATTATTTTAGATAAAGGAGGCCTAATCCCAGTCTCATTAGGGTTAATCTAAACATGTATGCTAATTTAGCTAGGATTCTGACTAATTAGTCTTGGTAAACTTATCAGCCTAGAATTCTAGTTTATTAATCTTGGGTTGGGTTGTAGATAGTCCAATTTTTCTTGGGCATAACTTTTATGTCCAACCTCCGTTGTGGGTGACTTCTTTTTTCTTGAATGCTTATTGAGTCTAGTTTCTGATGAAATTAATTTAACAGTTTTTAGATAAGTATGGAGCACAATATAAGCATAACAGTAAATAAGTGTCATTTTGAGCACAAGCCCAAATATTCGAATTATATGTTTTCGGTTGCTTATCAAGCTTTGGGGCATAAGATATCATTAGGAAGCTTATTCAATGGAGAATGTTGATATAGAGTGGATCTTAACTACATGTCGAACCCTATTAATTTGGGTTTTTGGACTCTATTAATCTTTTGCACTCGAATTTAAGTATTACTTTGTTGGGCCCCCAAATGCACAACTTGAGGTGTAATTTTTGTTTGTAATTAAAAATAAAATATCATTTTTAGGCATCTATAATTGTATATAAGTATGTGTGAGCCTTTGTAATCAAGTAGAGAAGAATCACTACAAAACATATGGCACATATTCGGCCGAAGCCAGCCCCTGAAATTTCTTATCCCAATTAGTCTTTACATGATAGATCCATGAATGGAAAAAATAGGTTTGTGATTGAAAGCTGATCACCATACTATCTTCATCCTTTGGGGGGTCTTGAAATTGTGTTTACTTCAGTGATATTTAATGGCAAGAATTATCATCAATGGCAAAAGGCCATGAGGATGGTGCTAAAAGCCAAGAACAATCATTGAAGGAACCTTAACAAGGCCGATTTTAAAAGAAGGTGATGATCCAAGCAAGTAAAATGCCTAGGAGATGGATAACTCGTTGATGTCTTTTTGGATCGTGAATGCTATTGATCCAAAACTCCACACTAGTGTGGTCAAGATTGCTTATGATATGTGGGAGAATTTACGAAAAAGGTATGCTGTGGCAAACACACCTAAAATCCGTCAGTTGAAGACGTTTTTATTGCATGTAAGTAAGGTAGGCTTGAAGTTGCAGAATTTTATTCCAAGTTGATGTGCATGTGGAGTGAACTTGAAAATTACATGAAGGTGCCTTATTGCACATGTGGAAAGTGTGAATGTGGCATTAGTGTTATGACTAAGATTGTGAACATGGTGAGAGAAAAGAACACCCATTAATTTTTGATGGGATTGAACGATAACTCCTTTTCCACCATACGTAGCCAAGAACTTGCCCTTTATCCACTGCCTCCCCTTGACACCATATTTAACATCATCTTACAAGAATAAAACCACAAGCAAATCATGATAGGGAGAGACCAAAGATCCAAGCCCATAGTGGCATTCGCACCAAGGGAACAAGCAGTTGTGGTAGAAAAACCGGCATGCAATCAATGTTGGTGCTCCGGTCATGACGAGGCATGTTTTTATGAGATCATCGGGTATCCTCAAAATTGGAGCATAAGAGATCGAGCTTCCTTGGCTAGTTTGCCCACAAAATTTTGGGGTGGATGTGTGCTTGCAGCCACCCACTTAATCAATAAAACTCCTGGCAAGTTATTGGACAGAAAAACACCATACTAGATACTTTATCATCAAAAGCCTTCATATGATCACGTCAAAGTGTTTGGTACGCTATGCTTTGCACAAAGTAAAAGTAACAAGGATAAATTTGCTGCTAGAGGAAGGAAGTGCTTATTTGTAAGCTATCCTTTGGGCAAAAAGGTTGGAAGGTATTTGACATAGAAACACAAGAATACTTTGTGAGTCAGAATGCTATTTTTCATGAAAATGTTTTTCCATTTGAGAAAATTGCATGCCTAAGTGAATCACAAACTCCTTCCTAAAAACATCCTAGAGTCGCTGAATTTTTTGATAAAGAGGACTTGATGCATTCTCAACCTAAAAGTCCAGCCTCAATCACTCCATCTAGACCGCCCAGCATCAGCTCAAGGAGGAGCCCAGTTCTGTGTGCTAGGCCCAAGATTGACATAAGGGGGAGTACGAAACTAGCAAAGGTGTGATACTAGGCCAGGCCCAGAAGTGGAGGCGCCCACCTCCTCTTCACCATAAGTGCCTCAGCGAAGAGGAATAGAAAAGATGTGGGCCCAACTTGAGACAAGCCCAGACTGCTGTGTGCCAACAGAGACTGCATAGCTACTGTCAGCCCAGGCAGAAGCGAAAACCACCCAAGCTCGGTAAAAGGCCCACACAGTAGGATGATTTTTTATGTTGACCCTAAAAATACAAACTTCTCTTTTCTTGCCAACTTGCATCAAAAGGGATCTTTAGGTATCACGTTATCCTATAACAAATTATATCACATCTAACAGATTTTTAGCTTCTTATCATAAGTGTTTTAGCTGTTCTAACAAGGGTGGTTAAGCCCAAATATTTTCATGCATCAGTAAGAGATCCAAAGTGGTGTAAGGCCATGGATGAGGAAATGGACTAGAGAAAAAGGACACTTGGTCGATCGAAGATCTCTGTCCAGGTAAGAAGCTGATATGCTAGAAATGGGTTTATCGAGCAAAGTACAATAAAGGCATGAATAGTCAACGGTATAAGGCAAGATTGGTAATCCATGGCGATCATCAAGTTAAAGGTTTTGACTGTAATGAAACATTTCCCCTGTTGCTGAAACGACCAGTATGAGGATTTTTCTATCAATTGCAGTGGCAAAAGGATGAGAATTACATCACATAGATGTGAACAATGCTTTTCTACATAAGGATTTAGAGGAAGAAGTATTTATAAAATTGCCTTCCGGTTTTTGATCCAATAATCCCAACAAAGTTTGTCGACTTAAGAAGATAATATATGGCCACCGTCAAGCCCCATAAGAATGGTTTACCAAGTTGTTCTAAAAGCTTAGTAAGTATGGCTTTGCTAAGTCCTACGCAGATTATTCATTGTTTATTTACTATAAGGGTGAGCTGTTGATGGCATTACTTGTTTATACGGGTGACATTATGCTTGCATCTAACAATGCTTATGCTTCTTGAGATGTTCAAAGACTATATTAATGCTTGTTTTAGCATTAAGGATTTAGGACCTTTAAAATACGGCCTTTGTATTGAGGTCGCCCGAGGGCCAGAAGGAATGGTTCTTTACCAACGAAAATATGCCCTTGAAATAATTAATAAGTATGGGCTTTTAGGGGCAAAACCTATTGGGTTCCCCATTGAGGAGAATCACAAGCTAGCTTTAGCCACATGAATGGTGCTAGATGATGCTGCACGGAACAAAAGACTAGTGGCATGCCTCATTTATCTTACCATTAAAAGGCTCGAGTTGATTTATCTAGTGCACATTTTATCACAATTCATACAATCACTAAAGCAAGACTAGATGGGAGGTCATGCAGAGGGTTATACACTACCTTAAAGATAGTGCCGGGGAAGGTATCTTTCTGTATGCCAAAACAACCTTTAGCTATGTGGTCACTATGACTCGAATTGGAGAGCATGTGCTCTCTCAAGGAGATCTTTAACTAAATATTTCATAACTCTTAGGGGTTCTCCTATCTTATAGAGAATAAAGAAGCAGGCAACAGTTTCCAATTCCTCCGTTAAAGCTGAATACTGAGCTATGACAGTAGCTACCAAAGAGCTTGTTCAGGTGCGTACATTCCTAGCCGCTCATGGCTTGTCTCATACACGGCCTATGAAACTTTTATGTGATAGTCAAGCTGCCTTACACATTGCTAATAATTTGGTCTTCTATGAAAGGACCAAGCATATTGAAATTGATAGTCATTTTACTCAAGAAAAGCTTATGCCAGGACTAATTATGTTTGTCCATGTCAACTCTTAGCATCAACCAATAGACATTCTCACTAAAGCCCTTGAAAAGCAACAATATCAGTATTTGAGAGGCAAGTTAGGCATGGCTAATTTGCATGCATGGCTGATTTGCATGCTCCAAGTTGGAGGAGAGTGTTAAGGAAATAATCTATTGGATATTATTTTGTAATATTTTGTGTTTGTATTTGATTAGAACTCTTTTACTTGTTTTCCAAGATATAGCATGACTAGGGTTTGCTATTGTATATAAGTATTGGTATGCCTTTATAATCAAGTAGAGAAGAATCAATAGAAAATACATGGCATATATTTGACCAAAGCTACCCCTAAAATTTCTTCTCCCAATTAGTTTTTACAGCATTCATTTGATGGAGGCCAACGCCTGAACAAGCTTGCTATGTTATTGAACTAATAAGATTGTATGCTTATTGATAATGATGTATTTTTTTAGTGTAATTATGAGATATTTAATCTTGTATGGTTAATGTTGTATTTTTACAAGTTGTTGACCCTCATAGAGTTGCTTAATTATAAGTGTGCTATTAATGATGACATACATGGTCTCTCATATTAATTTTGATCTTTGTGAATAATATAAACTAGACCTAGCAAAAACTAATCCAACCCGAAAACCTGACTGGAACCTGCCCGAAAATTTTGGGTTTTGAGCATGACTTTGTTGGCCCGAACCTGAGATAAGCCGAACTCGAAAACCCACAAATTTTTGGGTCAAACCCGACCTGAACCTGAACCCCCCTGTTCAACCCGAATACTATTTCCTTATTTATTATTTTTCTTTAATGTTCCTCCTAAAAAGTAATAGTTTTTCATTATAACGAATCATTTAGAGATATGCTTTATAACTATCGCATCCCTTCACAAATTAGACGATGGTATCTGTTGTTTACGAAATTCATTCCTTTAAAATAACGTCAAATACAACCCATAAATGGAACAATTTAACAAAATGGATATGAAGTAACTATCTAGTTTTAAGAAAATCAATTTAGAATTAGACAAGTATTAAAAATGTGGAAGTTATAATTATATTCTTAGTGAAATGAATATGTCTCATTGCACTTTATAAATAATATTATCCAGTAATAATCAAAATTTTGATGTTATAATTAATCGATAATTGTTATATCTTGTGCGTGTATAATATTCTTTTATTTAATTTCCTCCTAGTTGGTCCTAAACTTGATGTCAGCATTGGGCAATAGACCAACTTGTGTCAGTGTTAGGATCGGCGCACTAATAAAGTATGGTTGATTAGGTAGTGACATTTCATTAACAAAACATCAAATTACAAAATGGGTTTTTAGCAGTTCGATCCATTAACAAGCTTTAGATAGGCCGCCAATGAATGACCCAAGTCATTATTATATTTTAACATGCGGGCTAACCCACCCAAATGTGACTCATTGTCGACCAGTACATGACGTTCATATATCAATTTAAAAGTTGAATATTTTTTATATATGTTTAAGAAATTACAACTACAGTGCTTGTTCATTAAATATAGACAATTTAAAGTAATTAATATGCTATGATTTTATTTTTGACAAAAAAGAAATAACTCACTAAAAATACAGGCAACGTGTGTGTGTGTGTGTGTGTGTGTGTGTGAATAAATTGTGATCACCTGGCATCATTGATTTCACTGCCTTTTAAGCAATAGATGATCCAAAATTGTCCATCCTATCTTAGTAAAGAAGTACCTGCGTATTTATGCTAATGTTAAAATTCATGAAATATTATGTACAAGATAACTTATTAAATTAATAATGCGACACATACCCTATTACACAACCTATTGCATTGCTTTTGTTTCTTTCTCAACATCTGGCTCCAACCTTGTTAGCACATTTTAGACTCCAGTTATCACTTCATAGTCTTTCTAATCTTGACTTTGTCTATACATGTATTTGGAGATTAAAGATATATCCTTATAAAAAAAGGGGGTTATCTATTAAGAAAGCCCGATATACAATGTATAAATTATGTCGTAAACAATATAAAAACAATAATACAAATTAAAAAAATCCAATCCAATACCCCAAAAATCTGGGGGCTGATGTGGTAGCGTTACCCCTGAATTGCAAAATTACAGGGAGACTGATTACGATTGACCCTATATTTAAACATGGACTACCTACTACTTCATAAAAACAGAGGAAAGGAACTTTAGAGAAGCATTTTGCTTTACTCCGAACAATTCAAGTGGGAAAAAATGGTTCAAATTTGCCTTTTTTAGCTATATAGATTTTAGAAAAAGTTTATACAAATTGTGAATTAATCCAATACATGCAACATGTAAATCGGTGCATAGAAAGTTTCAAGTTTTGTCAATGATCCCCTCATGTCTTGCTATACCTAGGCCTTCCCTCAACAGCTAGCCTTGTTCGTTCCATTCCAGCATATATGAAATCAATGAAGATGTAGTCTTTCAGGTAGTTCCTACCCACTATAAATTATTTATTTTACCTATCTTTGCACTAGACTAAAGGTTGTATGTTTTTGCATGATTTTATGAAATATTACTAATGTTTGCATGATTGTATGTTAGCGTAATCAAAGCTTTAGATTTCCTATGTTAAATAGTAGTGGTCATCAACGCACCTTCGCCCCCCAATCTGGATCCTCAGTTTGAGACTACAGAGTCAAGATGAGTCCCACACCAGGGATTGTATGAGGGCTTGTTGAAAACCTTTTTGAAGTTGAAACGATTCGTCCCTTCCGTGTACTTTCGGTTGTTCTTACCGGTATAATTCACTTCGAAAAGAGACTTGGTTTGTAAGTTTTCCTAAAAACTCACAGGCGATTCTATTAAATTGTCTAATCAGAATTATTTGTTTTGTTTCGTATTTTCTACCCCTTTTTCGATTTCTATACTCAGAAAAGTGGTACTGATCCTTGACAGTAAGACTGTCTGGACTAAGAAAAGGTTCTAATCTAACCCAGGAACTAGCCGGTTCCTGGACTAGGCAAGAAACCTGGTTCCTAGATCATGCTGTCATCACTGCCCTAGATTAGGACCAGGAAAACCTAGATCCGATTTTAGTGTAGAAAATCATCGATTCCTGAGTTAAAATTAGGAACTAGCTTCCTAGTTTAATCCATTATTTCTGCCATTTTTTACAAAATAAAAAAAAAAAGAAACAGTGGTTAGCTCTCTTTTCCAAAAAATTAAAAATCCAAATCAAAATAAAACATCTAGCAAAAGGGTAGCCAAACCATTCATAGGGGATCGCATCCTCGGAAGGGTAGATCCTGACAGTGGCGACTCCACTAAAGAGGATTTTCTTTAAGTGGGTGAGATTTAAAATTCAATATGGGAAATAGTTTCAATTAGGCTTGCATTAGGAATCCTACATTAAAAGGGGCTGTCCTATGTGGGATAACGACACATCTAGGTAGCGTAAACCCATTACCACCCTTCGAGAGATTAGCAGTATATACAGTGGGACCACTAAAACTCAACTGAGCATGTAGTTGATCCACTCACGTGTGACATACTTTTCGGTCCACATAACGTAGGGAAGCAACAAGAATATGCCAATCTTGCCATACAACCTATAGATGACGTACGGAGCATTTGGGTCATAGAAGACTATTGTAAGCATAACCTTGGTTTATGATTGGAACTGATGTGCGTGCTTGGATGTGTTGTTGTCTGACTTAATTGTTTAGCCCTAAGGTGTACGCATTGAAGCTTTAGGTCTTAGGAGAGCCCAGGTTAGGAGAGGTTGAACTTAGTGGCTAGGGTTATAGATCGAGTCGACTTCAAGGCCAATTAAGCTGCAGAACCCTTGACCTCGAGCCCGACTAGGTTCAAACCTTAGTGTAGGGAGTAAAAGTCCTAAAAGGAAACCAAATTATAAGTATGACAAGGTATCCATAAGAAGAAAAAAAGAGTCTATATCCTGGTAAAAGTCTAGAATTGTTGTCGGTCTAGAACTAGGAAGGGAACAAGAGTCAATGGCTTAGATTACATTAGAATAGATTTGGACATGTAATTAAAAGGAAATAGTCAGTACGAATGTCAGGCTGTACCTTAAGATAGGTCCACCTCGTTCTATGTCGGTTTGAGTCAATATACGGTCTGTATACTGGCTCTTGGTCTTACATTTTCATAATGCATAAGCTAAAATATTTCGAGTACACATTTCCTAGGAAAAGTATTTAGATGGGCCAGTCTTGAGCACTCTCCCTTATTTAACAGGATAGGGAAGCCTAAGAAGGTGTACGAGCGAAGCACAACAACCAAGAGATTTTTATCTAAGGAATAACTGGCAGAAGCTTCATTGGCTAGGTTAGAATCAAGGTCAAAGTGAAGCGGGAATCATGCACCTATTCTAATGGCAGGGAACAATGTGCTCACCTAACTCATGAAGGTAGTTGAGAAAATGCAAGCTAAGATGGAAGAGAGTGATAAGAACATGGAGTCACTAGTGGTCACATTTTAGAACCTCAACAAGGAGATCCGAATGGAGAATAATGGACAAACTCCTCCACCCCAAGAGGAGAATGATAAAGAAAAGGGAGAATTCGAGGATGGAATGGGAAAAGAACCGAAGAAGAACACTCCTCAAGTTGATCCCCGCGTAGATCACATAGCCAGTTGCTTAAGGAATTTTCGATGTTTAATAACTATTTTAATGATTAAGCGGGATTCACTTCAATCCAAAAGGGAAGTTGTCTCCAAAATTCACCATCCCTCATATCAAGTTTCATGGGACTGAAAATCCACACCATCACGTGAGGAATTTCATTAGCGCTATAAGTCTAAAGGGAATAGAGAAGGATATCTTTCACTTAATATTCCCTTAGACCTTCAACAAGGAAATCATGAGGTGGTATAACACTACCAACCCATGAAAGGTCATGCATTGGGATGATCTGTGTAAGGAACTCCTGAACTAATATTGTCATAACACTGATCTCCCAATCACGCTCAAGGTTTTAGAGTTGCTTAAACAAGTAGACAAAGAAGGGTTTACTAACTACTTAGCTAGATGGAGGGCAAAGGCTGCCCATATGGTAGGCCGACCCTTTGAGATAGATCAAGTAAGGTTGTTCATCAGAAGCCTTCAGCCTTCATACTATCAACACTTGCGGTTCATGCCATTTGAGAGTTTACATCATTAAGCAATGTCGGCATGCTAGTAGAGGAAGAACTGTCCAAGGAGATACCAGCTAAGATAGGAAACACCCGAAGAAATAATCACCAAAACATGGATAACAAGGCTAATAGCTCCAAGGAGGTGTATGAGGTAAATTGTACTACCAAGTATACCCGCATAGGGACTAACAACACCCAGGCTCTGCAATGGCTCCTTGCTGAAGGGAAGATCAATCTTTCCTAAATTAAGCGAGAGACCGAATCCCTCAGGCAGTCCAAATATTTTGATCCAACAAAGTATTGCAAATACCATCAATCGCAAGGGCATGATATTGAAGATTGTTGAACTTTCAAAAATAAGCTAGAGAAGATGCTTAAATCTGGACAACTACCACTGCCTAAAGTAGCTCAGAAGCCCAACAACGATAGGAATCCACTCAAGAATCATGAAAATATTTTTGCTGTTGAGGACCAAGAGAAAGAATGGGACATATCCATGTTCATACAAGATATTAGTATCCCAAAACCAAGGGTAGACACGCCTACACCAAACATGGAAGTCTTTGGCCTTTAGGAAAGTGACAAAGATGACATCCATAGCTTAGTCGTCGAAGCGAGCAATGATGACTTTTGGCGGGAGGATGAAGAAGAGGACTTCTGGGGAGAGAAGGACCAGGTGACAATCTAGTACCTTATAAGATCCGGGAGATAGTAAGCTAAGGAGGCCCCATAAGAGGCCCATGGGAAAGGGAAAACATAGGAAAGGGAAAACAACATTACCTCAAGAAGAGGATCGGATGATAAAGCAACTGAAGAAACTTAAAGCAGATTTAAGAATATGCCTGCTCATAGTGGCCTCTCAAAAGCGTAGACGGCTTCCAATAGAGGCTCTGAATAAAAAGGAGGTATCTCCTTTAGCAATGAAGATCTCCTTTCGGGAGGTGCGGTATACAATAATGCCCTCTACCTCACTGTAACATGCCTTTAAAAGTATGTACCTCTAGCTTTGGTCGACAATGGCTAAACAG
Source organism: Carnegiea gigantea (assembly GCA_029747015.1). Taxonomy (NCBI): domain Eukaryota; kingdom Viridiplantae; phylum Streptophyta; class Magnoliopsida; order Caryophyllales; family Cactaceae; genus Carnegiea; species Carnegiea gigantea. The sequence continues at coordinate 90,683 of JAKOGI010000956.1, forward strand.
TGAATGCCCATCCTTTGAGGAAGGCCAAAAGATTAGGGGTCAAAGAATAACAGCTCTTGGCAACATCCACTCACTTAAGGGCATACGATAATTCAAAAAGGTTGGAGCTGGGTACTATTCACCTTCTTATTAATGTGAGCCTTATTGTGACGAATATAGAGTTTCAAGTCCTTGATATACTGGCTACATTCAATCCACTTTTGGGAAGGCCATGGCTTCACGACCATTAGGCTGTTCCCCCTACTTTACATTAGAAAGTGAAGATGTGAACAAAAGGCGAAGTAGTGACTGTTGAAGGTGACAACCTATGTACTACAATTACAAGTAAGGGGCTAGTACTAGAAAAAGAGCATGATCACGATGATGAAGAACTCTATAATTTTTAAACAGTGGCGGCATTAGAAAAGGACAAAGCTCCTTTTGACTTTGATCCTTATTCTAATCTGAATTTGAATGCCATCCTAAAGAAGTGGGGCTAATTTCCAGGGATGTCTATAGGATGGAGAGCACAGGGGTGGACTACCTTCCCCTTGATGCAAAAGGAGACAAATTCCCCTTCTATGGCCTTCCTGAACTTTGCCATATAAAAGAAAAGGGACTCTTAATGCCGAGGCCGATAATATTGAACAACCATCACCTGCTATAAGAAGAAGTGATTACAGTTGAGAAAAAAGGACAATCCAAAAAAGACTGGGTGGATCTAGCTGAAAGTAACATGTTTGGGATGTTGTTTAGTCAAGACCACATGAAGAAAGAAGACCCTACTATCGCTCTCTCTCCTGTCATATCTAACACTGGATTCAATCCTGCTAACTTCATTGGCAAAGTTCAAGCCGAGGGCTGTAGGCAATTAACTTGTATAGCCGAAGAGGAAGGACAAGTGTTTACCATGGCAATAGGGGTAGTTTAAGAGTAAGTGATTAGCTTCTGTGCCTTTAAGTGCTACATTAGATGTATCTATCTCAAATTCTAATAAGATGAACTCTTCTGTTTACGACTCGTCTCATTCCTTTCCTTCTAAATGATTTGCCTCTTATAATGAAAATGAAGAAGAAACCCCAAAAGAATTAATTAAAGTAATAGAAGATCAAGAAAATCGAACTTCTATAATTGAGGACACAATACTAATCAATTTGGGGACAACTAATAAACCCTGAAAACTCAAATAGGAAAATCATTAACCCCGAAGGAGCAAAAAGGTTTTATTACACTGTTAAAAGAATTCATGGATGTCTTTGTATGGTCTAACAAAGACATGACAGGTATTGATGGGGACATTATAGAGCACAAAATTCTTTTCTATCTAGATGCAAACCCCATAAAAGAGAAACTCCAAAAGATGAAGCAAGAATAGCCTTGAAAATAAAGGAATAAGTTTAGAAGCAATTGGATGCATGATTCATTAAGGTTGCGCAGTATGCATGGCAAATAGCAAATGTTGTATCAGTCCCAAAGAAGGACGGGAGAGTAAGAATTTGTGTAGATTTCAAGGACTTCAACAAGGCAAGCCTAAAAGATGATTTCCCACTGCCACACATAGATGTTTTGGTCGATAACATGGCTGATCACGCTCTCTTTTCTTTTATAGATGGATACACGGATTATAATCAACTTAAGAAGGTAGTAGAAGACATGTAAAAAAAACTACTTTTATCACCCCATGAGGAGCCTATTGTTACATTGTGATGTAGTTTGGATTAAAAACAACAGGGCTACATATCAAAGGGCAGCTGCTACCTAACTGCACAACCTAATGCACAAAGAGGTTGAAGTATACGTGGATGACACGATCATAAGCTCCAAGTAGAGAGATGATCATGTTCAAGCTCTTTAAAAGTTCTTCACTAGATTTAGGAAATACAACATGCGCTTAAATCCACAAAAAGTGCGTTTGGAGTCACCTCGAGTAAGCTGCTTTGGTACGTCGTCATTCTTCGAGGAATTGAGATTGATCCTTCGAACATTAAGGCAATACAGGAAATGCGGCTACCCAAGATAGAAAAGCAGATATGATGATTCCTGGGACGTCCACAATATATGAGTCGCTTCATATCAAAGCTAACAATGGTATGTGAGCCTATCTTCAAGAAGTTGAAGAGAGGAAGAAAGATTGAATACCAGGAGAGTCAGGCGGCATTCTATAAAATCAAAGATTGCATGTCTAATCCACAAGTTCTAATGCCTCCACAACTAGGCATTCCTTTACTCTTGTACCTCACAACGCTAAACACTGCCATGGAGGCCATGCTAGCTTAGAAAACAGAGGGAGAATAAAGGGTCATTTACTACATAAGTAAAAATTTTCTCGAATATGAGATCCACTATAGGGCCCTGGAAAAAACTACATTGGCAATAGAATGGGCAACCAAGAACCTCAGGCATTACATGCTTACTCATATAGTACATGTGGTAGCTCCAATGGATCCCATAAGATATTTACACCAACAACTCGTAATGAGCAGTAAGGTGGCTAGGTGGACTGTAATGTTGATGGAGTTTAGCCTACATTACATGTCGTAAAATTCCATTAAGGGAAGGGTTATTTCTTACATTTGGTAGATTTACCAACAGAAGTCCAACGAGAAGAACATTTTGACTTGCCCTATGAAGAAATCCTCCAAGTGGAAGAAGATCTATGGACGATGTACTTTAACGGGGCTTCCAATCAGAAAGGAATTGGGGAAGCATCCTCTTAGTATCACCGAAAGTAGCACATATTCCTATTTTAGTTAAACTAGACTTTGAGGGTACTAACAACATGGCGAAATATGAATACTTCATCATTGTGTTACAAACTACGATACAGATAGGGGTTAAGAAGTTATGGTTATGCGAAGACTCCAATTTAATAATTAATCAAATATCCTAGAAATGGAAAGTAAGAAGCAACCCCTTGGCACCATATAAGCTTAGTTAATAGATGTCACTAAGCATTTCACCCACATCACATGCACTTATCTCCCACGAGAAGACAACCAATGGCACATGCCTAGGTAAAATTAGCCTCGATGATTAACATCCCTAGTTGTGACCATTCAATGTCAATAACAGTGGAAAGGCGGAGCAAACTGGCGCATTGCTACACCACTAAAGTGTACAATGTCGATCTCACTGCCTGGAACTATGACATTTAACAATACCTTACCAAGAAGGAATATCTACCAGGATATTCCCCGAAAGCCCTAGCGAGCATTAAGGTTGTTGGCCTCACAATACTTCGAGGATAAATGGAGGCTATACAAGAAAACAGACATGGGCATAAACTTACTCGATGTAACCCTCGGATAAGGGTCGTGAGATCATGAAAGAAGTTCATGGTGGGGAATACGGATCCCACAAGAATAGGAGAATGTTAGCCAAAAAGATTCAAAGGTTGGGCTATTACTGGTCCACAATGGATTGCTAAGCATATGTAAGAAGGTGCCATAAGTTTTAGGTGTATGCTAGCTCACAACATTAACCTCCTTCCTTCCTGTCGATGTTAACCTCTCCATCACCTTTCTCTATCTAGGGCATCAACATAATCAGAAAAATTACCCAAAAGGGACCGGGGGCATGAATATGTGCTTATAACACTCGCCTACTTCACAAAATAGGTAGACACGGCCTTTTATGCAAAATTACTTCCAACCATGTGGCAAAGTTCCTCCTTAACAACATTATTTACAGGTATGTGGTTCCACATGAACTAATAAGTGACCGAGGGAGCCACTTCAAAAAGGAAGTCTAAGCTCTACTTGAAAAGTATAGAATTCAAGATCATAAGTGAGCAAATGGAGCAGTTGAAGTTGCTCACAAAAACGTCTGGAGGATAATTGAGAAAATGGCCAAGAATTATAAAGATTGGTCTTATAAACTTCCATTTGCCTTTAGGGGTATAGGATGTCAATACAAACTACCACAATCGCAACACCGTACTCCCTCGTGTATGGAATAGAAGCAGTGTTGCCAATAGAAATGGCAAAACCCTAACTTAGGGTGATCACTGAAAGCCAAATTCCAGAGTCAAAATGGTCGAAAGCCCAGCATTAAGAATTGGTATTGGTAGACGAGAAGAGGTTAAGAGCATTACATAACGTCCAAATCTACCAAGCCATAATCTCAAGAGGTTTCAATAAGAAAGTTAAACCAAGAGATTTACATAAGGGTGATTTGGTGTTAAAGAAAATAAGAGCACCAATACAAGTCCAAAGGGAAAAATTTAGGCTCAACTGGTTGAGACCATACATCATAATGACCACACTACAAGGGGACAGCTATGAAACTTATAGATATGAATAGAGGAATATACTCAGTATACTAATGTCGATCAATTAAAGAAGTAGTATGCCTAAAATCCACATCAGACTATTAGCTGAACTCATAACAAGTTCATAGGGCCCATCCAAGGCCTTAAAAAAAAAGAAAAAAAATGAAATATAATGAGCCACTAAGGCCTGATTCCGTATTTTGAATATGTAGGAAGCCTTAACTGGCCCGGCTTAGCCAAATTCGAAAAATTACCTAGACATAGAAAAGCGGGTCCAGGTAGAGGAGGTATGAAGGGAGGGATTTTATGGTAATTAGAGAAAAAATTAATAGTTTGTTACCATCCAAAATTCTAAGAGCATACAACTTGAAATAAAAAGCCCTGATAGCATTCTACTAAAAAGCATTAAACTTTATCAGCAAAACATATAAGAGGCAAAACTTAGACTCCACTCCTTTAACTTCTTCACTACTAGGGGGGATGTCTTCTATGGGGTAGGATCCTTTGCTCTTTTGTTTTCATTTTGAGATGAGTCATCTTCGTTTCTGCTCATAGACATGTAGAGAGCGTGAGATAGATGGCACCGCAACCATGGGAAGGCTAAGCTAATAGTTCTTTCGGGGCGTGACATAAGAATATTTGCTCTTACAAACTTTGCGGACACGACAGTCCATTGCAGGGATGTGCTGTCCGTGACGGCATTGCATCATTAGTCAAGTCGAAAAGTAATAAGTTCCCTTAAACTAGCTAAGAAGTCGAATGTAGGCAAATATCTTCATGTTAGAGACAAAGTGTTGTATACGCCACTAACGAACAACCCAACAGAAGGGAAGATCTTTCTCCAGGAAGATGATCCACCTAGCCTTAGACTGATCCTTGCATAGTCTCCTCCTTTGGAAAAATTACAAGGTAAGATATATATCCACATTCCTAGGCATCTCTATCAACTTCAGATGCTCTAGCAGCCAAATCTGCACACCAATTAAAAAAACAGTAGGCTTTAAATATCAATCGGTATCACACAAAAAAAAAAGCAAAAAGAAAGACTCAAAAACCTGGCTTGTTTCTAGGCCACAGAGGCCACCTAGAGTAGTAGTCGGCTGCCCAAGAAAAATTTATTTGGATGATAATGGAGTCGGTCCAGATATAAGATAGTCTCAGCAACAACGATGGGCATAGGAGTCCAGTCACAATACATCTCATCGACCGCACTCAGTAAAGCTAGGGGACCCTTATTCATAAAACCACCTACGAGTAAGAAAGCGCCAAAAAAACATAGGATGGTAGCCTTATGCCTGAAAGCATTATTGATAGCCCGACCATTCTTTTGTAGATAAGAAATTAGGGCAACAAACTCTACTTCATCCCTGAACAATATGGTGGTCACATTCTCGTCATCTAAACCCAACAAACGATGGTAGAGAGTAGAAAGGTTATTAGAGGTGGCTGGTAAGGCAGAATGATAATAAAGACGAAAGCTAGGGATAGTATTAAATTCCGCCACTAATGGGCAATGTTCACAATTTCCAAAGCAGAAGGCATGGAATTTGGAATCCCAGAAGGTGGGCAGCTCTAAGATCCCAGGAAATTTTAACTTGACGCAAGCTAAGAAGACTGCCTAGATGGAAGCTCTTAAGGTCATGTTTGTTGCCACAATCAAGGGAAAAGAGCCAAAAATTGAACTCTTTTATGGCAGCTATTTTTACAGAAAACCTTACCCTAAATTGATGAAAATCCGGAGCATAGGAGGTCTTAATTTATACTAACAATAGCGTTAGCCTATTCCAAATAGGCCTTGATATCGGTCGGCTTCTTGACTACGCTAGGGGATATTGAATTCAATTTGAGCTCGATAGAACAAATTAAGCAAATTCAGTAGGAAAGCTCGTCCAGTGAAGGGTGTAGATTGGCACCTAGGTCGTTACTAGGCCACTGCAATGTCCTTTTTTTTTTTTTTTGCTTCATTTATTCCAAACTTAGCTTGTAAATGTTAGTTGGTCGTAAAGTGGCTATCATTCAATAACATCTTGGATTATTACTTAGGACCACAATGCCCTCTAATTACTTATTGTGTCCTTTCTTTTTTAAGTATTTTTTTTTTATTGGGGGAGTGGGGTCTAATGTGCATTAGAGTTAGTATGAACATGTATAAAATTTTCTTGCATTAACATTGCATGAAAAGTGAAATAAAATTATAGGGTTATAGTCAAAAGCATCATACACAAACCTAACAAACTTTCCCTATTGATTATTTGGGAACCCACTACTACCAAAAGGGTAGTCAACACAACCCAACCGTATTCAGAATCGACCAAAGCACGATTAGGACCCACATGAGTACAAGGGTTGTCACCAGGAGCTCAATAATAGCGAGGAGAATCATCATGCATCACCCTAGAGGAGAAATCACCATATAGAATACAAGGCATATAAGTAGACAAGGCATAAGGGTCCACAGGATTATAAATCTGAAGTAACTCCATCTCCAACAGTGACTTCAGATAGCAGGCTCCCACCACGAACATAGGAAGGTAAGGGACATCTTGAGCCCTCGTAGAAGAACGTCTTCTAGATTGAGAAGCATAAGACCTTCATGGTTGAACATACTCTTTATGACCCTATGGCATAGATGAAGAAGAATTAACCCGGGAATATGAAATATAGCCTCAATTCGAGGAGAAAATCTCACCTCATCAGCCTGGGGATGGCAACAGGAGAAAAAGTTCATCGACGCCCCCTGCATGGAAGTGGCATACTATCAGCTCCAATTGCTGACCGTTATACTAAAGAGAGAATGAAGAGTTAGACAAGTCGCCAACCAACTAAAAAATAAGGTGAGCAACATACTTACCACAGTAAAGGGATGAGGAAATGGGAGTTTTGGCATCTCCCCCCTCTCCAGACACCTCGGTGTTTAGGCTCGGGATATGCTCTTCAGCAGCCATTACCTGCAAATTAGCAATTTCAGATGTCAACAATAAGATGATTGCATAAAAGCATAAAGTACACATACCAAGTGGGTCATGAGGCATCCGAGATAAGCCCCATAGTTGCCGTGATGGTTTACATAGCCACCGAAGCGAACGCCCTCCTTCATCTCTAGTATGTCCTTAAGGGAAAGTGCCCTCATATGGAACATAGATAGAGGAGGGTCTTGAGGAACGAACTGGGGGCACTGACTAACAAATTAGGGAGCAACTCGCTCACCTAAATGCTAAACAAAGTCAAAAGGTCCTTCCATAAGGATCCTGCACTGGGTATAAAACTAAGCAGAGGATTCCTCTGTGGGTGAAAGTCAGTCTACGAAAAAGAGATAGTAGAAGGAAAACTCCTTCGCTAAATCATTTTAATAAATAAAAAGGACTTTACCATTCTTAGGGCATTAATAGCTGCACAAAAACACTGAAGCTCTCCTGACTTGAACTACTTCCTGATTTGGCTTTCCTTAGTCCTTGAAACCATGGCCGAAAATTCATAGGCGCTCGAGACCCCAAGGAAAAAGCTGGGAAATACTAGTAAAACTAGAGTTACACAAAACAATGCAAGTTAGGTGTCGCTAATAAAGAAGAAAAAAAGAGATGAAAGGGGAATCCTACCTCAATAACTCTCCATATACCCCCAAGGGTATACTTGTATGTTGCTCCCCACAAGTGTGCTCAACCTTCCGAACTCCTTGGTGCATTCCACGAATTAAGGTGGAATATGCAGGAACTCCCCAGTTCAAATACCTTACCCTGTCTAGGTCAACTAACTAGACTAAGTAGTGGAAGTGGCAGTAGTTGTCGAGGTCGGCAAAGATAGTCGTGCCGAAAAGGAAAGTGAGAATTAATCGGGATTGTTGATCCCGAGTTTGTTGGGCCCACCGCTCATCATCATTCATTGAATCCTCCAAGACACTATAAGAGAAATGATCTCTGAGAGGAATAGATATCGTGATTGGCCCAAACAGATGAAGGAGTTTATCATGATGAACATGAAAATCCTCCTGATAGACTAAGGACTTTCCTGTGAAATCAAAACCCGTTAGTACAGTGAAATCAAAAAGGATTGATGAAGCAATCAATTAAGCCCACCACCCTAGGTAATGCAGAGTAGAGGGCGCCAAATCCCGCATTTTCTACAACAGCTTGAATTTAAGCCCTCCGTGCGTTGAGTTCATGCATGAACTTGCTAGGGGCTCCAACACCCCTAATTCTATCATCCTGCAAAATAAAGAAGAGAACATATTTCAGGTCCACGCCAGATGAGAATTAAAAAGGCAAGTAGTAAGAAGAATAGACTCTTACTACGTTTATGGATGCATGGCTAGATGCATGGCATCCAACATCTAGCAACAGGTGATGCCCATCACAGATATTGATAGGCCTCCATTCTCTTTCAATGAAAGAATCTTGAGGAATCCTTACTTCCCTATGAGGAGAATGAACTCTTCTTGTGCTCATGATTTTCTTTCAAAATAGAACTAAGAAAAGAATGAGAGAGTAAAAGCTAAGAATACACACTTAAGAACAAGAGAAGAGGATGGTGTTGATTACGCAAACGAAAGGATACTATTTATAGAAAATGAACCAAACCATGGGAGGTGCATACCAGCTGGGTTCTACCTAGAGGTACCTTACCAAACAACAAGCATCCAAGGAACTAAAAGCAAGAGAAAGCAAGTAAAAAAAAGAGGATGACAAACCCTAGGGAACTAGCCAACATCTCTATCAAAGGGAACAATACAAAGTTCAAAGCATCCAAGGAGCTAGAAGCAAAGAAGAAAAAAACCAAAAGTAGCTATACTAGGGCTCAGCCGATACCCATCATCATGCATGCCAACTTTGGACAAGAATCTTGCAAAGAAAAGAACAAAAGACATGGCCTAGAAAGCTGACTGATTTCCTAAAGAGGGAGATACACATGCAAAGACTAGTGAAAAGAGTAAGGAAACAAAGAAAAAGAAGAAGTGATGGTCAAGTGTGCATGCCTATCGGTTCCCTATGCAAATTAGGGCCATAAGCATGCATCAAACAAGTGGCAATCAGATCATCAAACTGAAGAAACATCAATATGTAAATTGCATGATGATCAAAGGATTATTAATGTATAAACCGGACGATGATCGAAGAAGTAGCCAAAGGATTATCGGTATGTAAGTCGCACGATGATCAAGGAATTATCAGTGCGTAAATCGGACGATGATCGAAGAAGTAGCCGAAGGATTATCAGCACGTAAACCGCACGATGATCAAAGAATTATCAGTGTGTAAATCGGACGGTGATCGAAAAAGTAGTCGAATGATTATCAATACGTAAATTAGGGGTGTGCAAAACTGGTTAACCGGAGTTTTGATTAACCGATTTTTCGGTTCAAAAAATTTCGACCCGTAACCGAACCGAAAATTTCGATTAACTGCTTTTCGGTTAACCGAAAATTTTGTTTTGTTCAAAACCCGAACCGTAACCGAACCAGTTTTTCAGTTTGCTTACCCGATTTTTGGTTCGATTATCGATTAACCATTCACAAATAATAAAAAACGTATTTCTCACCTAAATTTTTCATCTTTTATGTTAAAAATTTTTTATAAAAATTAAACTTTGGTTAACATTTATAAATAATAAAAAAGTACACTTTCTTGCCTAAGTTTTTTATTTTTTATGTATAAATGTATAGCTTTTTAAAAACAAAATGATTTTCAATTCGGTTAACGGCTGGTTAACCGATTTTTCAAATCGTTCGAACCGTAACAGAACCAAAACCGAAAATTTGTTTTGGTTTGGTTAACCGAACCGATTTTTTTGAAAAATTAATTTGGTTAACTGGTTTTTCAGTCTTTTTGCAACCCCTAATGTAAATCGCACGATGATCAAAGGACTATCAATGTGTAGATCAGATGATAATTGAAGGATTTTGAGGGATTATCAGTACATAAATCGCAAGATGATAAAAAAAATTATCAGTCATTAGTCGAACGATAGCCAAAGAATTATCAGTGCGTAAATCACATGCTGATCAGAGGATTATTAGTGTGTAAATTGAATGATAATCCAAGGATTTTGAAGGATTATTAGTATGTAAACCGGATGATGATTGAAGGATTATCAGTGCGTTAATCGGACAATGATCGAAGAATTATCGATTGAATGACAGATCGCTAGACCAGCAGCAAAGGTCTGCTACTCCAGCGAAAAGGGGAAAGAATCAATTAGTCAAGCTAGACCAGCACTAATTTACAAATACGTCTAGTTAAAGGTAAATTTCTAACAACATTAGAAAATTCATTAAGCCTAATGTGATTAGGAGTTGCTATTTTTTCTTAGGCATAATAGTCTATCTAATTACCACCTATGAAAAGAGGGCGCCTCAAGGGTAAAAGAAGAAAGAAAAGAGAGGAGGAAAAGAGAAAAGAAAGATAGAAAAAAAGGAGGGAATGAGCAATCAATTAGTCAATAAGAACTAAGTCAATTTGTGAGATCAGAGTTGTTGAGAGATCATGAAGAAATTATTATTAGTTGACTACAATCCTGAGTCTCTCATATAAGATTAGCACCATAATCACTCCATTGGGTTCCCTAGATAATCAAATGGGTTGACCTAAGGGCAAAAATTCCATCTTTCTCTTCTTAATTTCTCTTTTCGTGCTTATTGTGTTCTTATAAGTCAATAAAGATGTAATCTTTTAGGTAGTTCCAGCCCACTATAAATTATTTATTTTACCTATGTTTCTATTAGCCTAAAGATTGCACCTTTTTTCCATGATTTTATATGAAACATTACTAATGTTAGCATGAAAGTATGTTAGCGTAATTAAAGCTTTAGATTTTCCATGTTGAATAATAGAGGTCGTCGGTGATGAAGAGCAGTGATGTGATGCATACTGTCGTATCATTGTACGTTCGCCACCGGATATGGATCCTCGGTTTAAGACTAAGGAGCCAAGATGAGTCCCTACACTAGGAATTGTGCGGGGGCTTTTTGAGTAGGCGATTGAAGGAGATTAGGAGGCATCTGACAAGTAGGAGACAGGGGGAGCATTAGGCGGCGGCCGGCGAGTAGGAGGCTGACTAAGGGATGATTAGGGCTTTAGGCGGCGAGAGATGAACAACTTAAGCAAAGCAACTATCACGGTCTCAATTGTCTAGTCTGTCATGAAGGGTTTTCAATTTCCAGTTTCGCTTAGTTTGGCTTCTTAAAATAACAATATTCTTAAATTATCAGCAGTAACTTTTTTTTTATTTTTGGGATTTTAGACTTTTGAGGGAAATTCTGAATTTTTAAAACTCAATTAATTGAGTTTAGGTGGAAAAGAAAATAACTTATGAGGGAATTTTTATAAATGAAATCAATTAAAAACTTAAGAGGGAAAAATAAAATAGTTAATAGTTTAAAATTTTTAATTTGGTAGATATGCAGCACAAATATAAGAGAAAAGAATATTTGGTCAAAATAGGAATTAAGAAAAGATAAGCACAATTAACAAATTATTAAACTTATTAGGATTAGCAATCCTATTTTACTATTTGATTCATTTAATGACTTAATGCAACACACGCTATGATTATAATATCATTATGTGAATAGTATCAAAAATACCGCACTACTGATCTACGATTCTAAATCATCTTCATAATATATTTAATTCTACATAATCATATTCAAGAATGTATATTTACATATGATTTCATAATAATGTGACTCATTTAAATTTTGAACAATTAAATTTCAAGTCTCAAGTTTCAATAACGAACATTCACAATTGCATAAATGTAATGCTAATTGACACACACTCATATGTTGTCGTTGCTTTTTGAGTTTTGACTCATTAGGCACGTGCAGATCAAGGTGTTAATCTCACAAAAATAGATCTTTGAATTTTGATGTATGATTACTTAACGAGTTACCACAGAACATTGATTCAATTATTGAAAATGTCAACTTAAACCAACCTATTTCTATTTAACAACTCCATATATGACAAGTGTGAAGCTATGAACCATCGCCGATTCAAAATAAAAATTTTATTGTTTTTATCCTTTTTTTGGTCATTTTTCAAGGTATGTTTTGGAATTGAGCCTTACAAATGAGAGCATTAAATCATGATTTTTGTTAGGTTGGTTCACTAAATTTGTCATCACATGGCTTCAATTGAGATACCTGAAACTTGACTAGGCGACGTATAATCCTTTGGATAATTGCAAGACGCATCTGATATAGGGTCATAGATGGGTTGTATACTTGTATTAGTAAGTTACTAACTTTCTTAGTAAATTTATAACTAAGCCCATTAGATTTTCCATAACAAAAGTCCCTTTTAATTATACATATATATATAAATATATATAAATATATATATATATATATATATATATATATATATATATATATATATAATACAAATAAAAAGAAGTGTTTTAAATATAAAACACAAATGGATAATCATTAACTATGAATTAAAAGAGGAATATAGAATAAATGGATTTGTCTATTTAAACAATTTTTTATCTTTTAAATACAATTTAAGAGTAAAATGACTACATTGAAACTATTCAATGATTCGAAATTAATGCGACTTTATTTATACCTGATTCGATTTACAACCGACTCGACATTAACCCAAACATTGAACCAAGTGCCACCCGGCTTGAATAGACTCGACCCATACCCAATCCGAATAGGGTTACTGTAGACAACCTGACCTGAATTTCACCCGAATCGAACCGAACCTGAACCCGACCCGAGTATGGTTGACCTAAAATGATTGAACTGAACCAAGATCCAAGTCATACCCGATCTGAATGACCCATTTACCAGGTCTAGTTTTAATCCACTTAAAGTGGCCACCTTTTTATACATAATAAAAGGAATTAAGGAAAGGTCATCAAGAACGCTGCAAATTTCTAGGAAAAAAGAGGAAAAGAAAAAAAACATATGTCTATCATCTTTGTTGAATCAGGTACTTCACCTTACGTGAAAGATGTAGTTTTTCAGTCAAAGAACTTCACATAGATTTCCATATTTCTATGTATATAAAAGCAAAAAAGCACATTTTTCAAGGCACAAGAAAAATCAGGAATAAAGATGACATCTTGATGGACAGCTACAACCTATGGGCTAAAGTTTTATTAGAATAAATATGTAGAAAGAACAAGGAAAAAGGAGAAAAAGATGGACCTTTTACTTGCCTGTACTAAAAACCATTCCCTACTTTGACTAGCTTTGCTGCCTAACATGAAAAGACTAATCTTTAGCTTTCATAAATAAAGAAATAGGGTAGGTTAGCGCACAATATAAGGCTAGTGAGAGATAATTTCTCACCCCAATATATGATGTGGTTTTTACCTGAATGCAATAGGTGGTCAGTGCTAAATATAAGGGGATAAGAACTGCTTCTAAAGATTGGTCGCACTCATGACTTTAGACCCAAAAAAAAAATGTAGGAGCCACATAACGTGATTCCGTTAAAAGAAGGCTAGAAAAAATAACCCAAAAAAGGGGGGTGCCGAGACTCTTTTTCATAGACCTTTACGCTAAGTTGGTTCATACTTGGCTTTGGTAATGTTAAGCTCCCAATACCCCCAAAAAAAAAAAAATGTTGGACACTTGGCATTGGTCATTTTAAGTCAACATGTCAGGCTCGACCTTTTTTTTTTTTTTTTTTTGGGGGGAAAAGGAGAAGGATAATAACATTAATTTATGTAGAAACCATACATAGGGCAAGGTACCACCAGGAGAGAGCCCAAAAATGCAGCAACCTAAGCCCCAAATGCCATACACCCAACAGAGCAAAAAGGGTTTGGGAGACATCATTCCATACATAGATATAATCAGTAACCATGCATAAGCATCTGCTACTAGCATTCCTATATGTGTCAGAAGCAAGGAGGTAACTCCCTTTAAACATTAGCAGGGCCTCCACGCTCATCATCTCCGAGTCGTTGGGCATAATAGAAAGTGTCGTGATCTAAATCCAATGTAGGAAGGAGTGAAGTAGGTAGCGCAGCATGGATGACAAGTGCTTCATGTTGTTCCTTACAAAGACAAGCTAATACGGAAGCAACTAAGTTAACAGGCTGCTTGGCATAATTAAGCGTAACTTGCTAATTTCGATGGAGCAACTCCTAGACCTCCATGATAACACCACGCAGGTACGATCGACACGTCAAAGGCCCAGCTTGGAGTTCCTCTAGAACTTCCCGACATAGGTCAATTTCCAGAGAATGCATCTGGTAGCCCCAAGCTTGTAATAAAGCAACCTAAAATATAACTAACAGAATTTCCAACAAACATGGGGAGGTATTCTCCGAGTGATCCCAAGGAACCACTTGAAATCAGCATCTCGAATAATGCCAGCACCAATCGCATACATTCTGTCCTCGCTTTGGAAAGCATCAACATTGGGTTTATACCTTGGCTTGCTCGGAGGTTTCCAGGAGAAGATACGCTGTTCTATGGTATACAGATGGTCCTGCATTTTAAACACATCAGCAAGATCTCTGTAAATATAATGCCAAGCAAGTTTAGTGAGCATACAAGCCTGATAAAAAACACAACGATTCCTGTAACACCAAATGTGCCTTATCACAACAGCAAACTTAATGGACCAATAAGGCGAAAGGCTGGGGATAAGGTTAAAACGAAACCATTCTTTCCACTCCAACCTGAAGAAAGACTCATAGTTCTGAGAAGAGGCCTGAGGGAGAAACTTTGTCCAAGTCATACTGGCAAAAGGGCAATCACGAAACAGAGGTATATAGTCTTCACTTTTGTATCCACAAAGAGCACAAGGAGGTAAGAGATTAGGGATCAAACGAGCTATAAAGGATGCCACAGGAAGAGACTGATGATGAAGACGCCAAAGATGAAACTTCATTTTGGCAGGAAGTTGAAAGCGCCATATTTTCTTAGCAACCAAATCCAGAGAGGGTTGTGTTATATTCAAAGCTGCATAAGCCCTAGAAATAGAGAAAGGAGAAGAGGAGCCGGAATTCCACTCCATCACATCCTTTTGTAAAGGATCAGGGGATAAGGGGCACTTAATAATTTTGTCAATAAAACTCGAAGGTGCCCGGTTAATAAGCTTATCAACATCCCAATGTCCATCAATGATAAAGAAACTAACCCATAGATGGGAGCTACTGGCAGGTGGGTCTGTAGCCATATGAGTAGCCAGAGCCCCAGAAGGTAACCATTTGTCATAGCAGAATGAAGTACTCCACCCATTACCCAGCTTAATGCACAAGTTATCAAGCAAAATATCCTTTAAACCTAGTAAACTTTCCCAAAAAGGAGAATGATGGGCTTTAGGTTCAGCTCCTTCCAAAGTCGTATTATGTAAATACTTGGCCCAGATTAACTGCACCCGTGGAAGTTTGCGTTTTTGATAACACACCCACAAGAGTTTGACCAAGAAGGCCTTATTCCACTAAGCCAAGTTTCTGATACCTAGGCCCCCATATTGAGGTGCCAAACAAATGGTTTTCCAATTAATCTGAGCTGGGTATCTGGAAGGACCCTTTCTATTCCACAAGAATGAGAATTTTGGCAGAGAGAAGGGTTTGCATATGATAGACTGGGAGAGAGGCAAGAATAGACTTAATCAGAGTGACTCGTCCTGCGAAATTTATAAATTGGGGTTGCCAACCAGCAAGGCGTTTGGTAAATCTACTTATAAGCTCATCATAATCGGATGTCTTGGGCTTATGGGTGGCAAGAGGAACACCAAGATACTTACAGAACGAGGGTGAAGCAGGGGTATGAACCGAATTGGATAGTATACGATGCAGCCTATGATGTAAGGTCTTTGGAAAAATAAGCCATGATTTTAACATGTTGATATGAAGGCCAGAAGCATTACCAAATTGCTTGAGAGTGGAAATCATGGTACCCAAATTATCAAGAGTAGCCGCACCAAATAACACCATATCATCCGCATAAAATAAATGAGAGGCCTGAAATTGACGACATTTAAAAGGAATCCAATTCTTTTGATTGACTTCTTTCTCAATAAGAAACAAAAGACGTTCCATAAATAGCGCAAAAAATATATGGGGATAACGGGTCGCCTTGCCTAATACCCTTAGAAGGTTGGAAGCAAGGGCCAGGTTGTCCATTCCATAAGACATGCATCGTAGTTAAAGTTATGCAACTCATAATGAATTGTCGTATCTTAGATGGAAAGTCAAAAAGGCTAATGTATCCTCAATGAAATGCCATTCTAGACTATCATAGGCTTTAGATAGATCAATCTTAATAGCCATTGGTTTAATCTTAGTACAACTTTTCACAATGGAATGGGCAATTTCTTTGACCAATATGATGTTGTCCATAATATTCTTATCAGGGATAAAGCTTGATTGACTAGGACTAATACAATCATTTAAGAAAGGTTTGATCCGCTTCACAAGTAATTTGCAAAAAAGCTTATAAGAAGTGTTGCAAAGGCTAATGGGCCTAAAATCCACCACATGCTCCACCGCCTCTTTTTTGGGGAGAAGAGATAAAAAAAGTATGATTAACATCACGGAGTGTTGCAGGGTGATTAAAGAACTGAATAATAAAATGTAGCAAAGATACCTTGATCACCTCCCAACCGTACTTTAAATATGGGCCTGTATCCCATTTGGGCCAGGGGCTTTAAAAGAAGGCATGCTAAACAAGGCCTTTTTAACTTCAGCCATTAAAAAAGGCGCATCCAGATGAGTTTTATTAGTAAAGAATTTAAGGGATGGATGAGGCCCAAGACTAGCTAAGTCACAAGATCCACTGGATGTAAAAAACTGGGCAAAATGGGTTGACACAAGGTTAGCTAAAGCATGATGACCACGAATCCAATTCCCAGAATTGTCCTTAAGCATTGAAGTGAATCGCTTAGCTTTACGAATTTTAACAATCATGTGGAAGTAACAAGTATTGATATCCTTATACAGCACATTGCAAATCCTAGCACGTTGGGGCCAAATACTTTTTTCCATCTCACTGAGTTGAATATATAACCGGCCCAAATCTCGTTCAAGGGTTTCAAGAAACGGGCTGGGGCCAAGGGCCAACACTCGCTGGATTCCATCTAACCGGGCCCTAATTCGTCGTTTTTTTGCATGAATATTACCAAACACACGCTGATGCCATTTAGGGGCCCTAACTCAAAACACGTTAAGATTCTGAATAAAGGTCTGATGACGCACCAACAGGTGTGAAAAGAGCACTCAAAATCCTCATGTTTGGTCCATGCAACTAAACCCCCAAAATGGATGAATGAGGCGTGGCTGATCAGGGATGAGGTCAATTAAGATAGGGCAATGACCAGAAAATAGCCGAGGTAACTCTGGGTATAAGGATAGATTTGCGACCAACTAGGATTAGCTAACACCCGATCCAAACATTCCTGAATATGATCAGTGCCTGTGCGACCAGTATCCCATGTGACTACATTCCCAGAAAAGCCCAAATCAATTAGGGATGAGGAATTAAGGAACTGAAGAAAAGCATGACAATCAGAAGGACAAAATGGCCTACCTCCACATTTTTCTTCTCCATCAATAACTGTGTTTAAATCACCTAGGAGGCTAGGACCATCTACCGATGATGAGAAGGGGGAGGGTCCTGAGCAAGACGATTCCAAAACTATGGATGCGTAGTAGAAGAAATAGGGGCATGAATGGCAGATAGGACCACTTCAGGTTCATCCGGTATTATGGTGACCAGACTATGAAAGAGAGATGGCTCGGTAGATATAAAATCAATAGTTTGAACTGGATATTTCCAAAAATACCAAATGCCTCCATGTCGGTTTATGGGTTCCACAAACTGAAAGTTCGAAAAACCAAACCGATCCTTAGCCCTACGAACAACCTCATCTGGCATCGGGGCTTCAAGAAGAATCAAGATAAAGAGGTTGGTGATCACGAATTAAATCAAGCAGGAAACTGAAGTAATTCGCAGATGAACTTCTACGAACATTCCAAATCATTATGCAGCAAGGAGTATTAATCATGGGTGTTTGGGTTTTGGGAGGGGAGGCACTCTCCTTCGCCCTCCAAGAGTAGGTTAGAAGCGGCTGGACCATGGGATCCCGGAGGAGGTTGGTCCATGGAGATGGGGATGTCGATAGAGGATTTTTGATTAGCATTAACATCACCCGAATGCGAGGTAGGTGCCCCGTTGGGTAGTCGTAAGCAACTACTACCTTGAAGAAGTTGGTGGGGTGGGATAGATGGAAGCTCTGGCCAAGGTTTCTGAAGTGGGTCACACCTACTTCGTCCCCTAGCTCGCCGAAGTTTCTCACACTGAATTTCTTGGGGGGAGGCCGAAACGATAGGATTTTTGGCTGTAGAAAACGCCAAGTTTGAGGCCGGAGCATGTGTTGCGTCATCACGATCTGACACATCTGGCAGTCAACTGCTTCGCGGACCAGATGATTGACTTCTGTCAACAGGTGCGCTAAAAACGGCCATAGGGCCAGCATTGGGAATGTTAGGAAGAGGTTGAGGGTAGGTGCGAGGTGCCTCTGGTTGAAGAGCACCTGAACTGGGACATGCAACGGAAAGATTGGAGGAGGGGGGAACTCGAGGAAGGGTTAGAACATGAATGGGATTGAAGCCATGTCTACTGTCATGGCCATTGATACTGGTGGAGTGGTTGATGTCTGACCAGTGCTGCGAGGTGAAGGATGCGGCATATACGTCGGTTGCTGGTGCAACTAGGGAGGTAGGTTTTTCATTAGCACTAAGTGGGGTTATCACAGGGAACGAGGCGTGTACTTCAGTAACATTCAAAACAAGGCCATGCATAAGTAGAGAGGGAGGACCCGGTGAATGACCCAAGTTTATGTGGGGAATCACATCATTACTATGATTAGTTACTGTGAAGGGCAGTGTAATGGCATGCAGGTGAACAGTTGGGTGCATGTTTTGCAATTGGCCATCCAGGGGTTTGAGTCCTAACCCCCTCATGCACTGGGGGACTACATTTGAGGTGACGCCATTATTCTCAAGTGAAGGAGTGATATCAGGTACATTATGCTGCATGTCATGAAAAACCTGGAAAGAATTCATCACATTAATGGGCTGCAAATTAACGTTTGGTCTGTAACGGGGTGGCCCAATTGGAATTGGGCGTGGGGGAGGAGTAGGAGACATTTGGGTTAATATAGCTTTCCCTTTATCCATAAGACGGTTTTGTGGAGGAACACTATCTTTAGCTATAGCAAGCCCATTCATTACTCAACTTGGGCTTCAATTGATGCTAGGTAGGCCCATTAGATTTTTGGATCGATTTTGCTTTTTGCGAACCGTAACCACGGTCCACCCACTAAAGGCTCGCCTGTAGATTCTAAAGCCCAAGGAGGGTCCAAGGAGTTGCTATAGATGGGGTGAGTAGGAGGTAAATGGGGTGAGTCCATGGATGTTTCCGGAGTCAAAACAGTAGATGGGGGGCACCTACCCTCACCTACCTTATCAAGAACTTCCCCTCTCTTTCCAAAGATGGCACAATTGTCCTGCAAGTGGCCAACAATTCCACATTTCATAATAATAAGTCAAGGTTCTCATATTCAATCTGTTGCCAACCATTAACCACCTAGACCCGCCATATAAAAGGTTTGGACCGTGAAATTTCAATGCACACTCGAGCATAGCGAGCACAAGTTATGGAATCAGTTCCAAAATCAACTTTAATCGGCTTGCCAACAAGTTTCGCAATATCAAATAGAGCAAGTTTATTAAAGTATTCCACAAGAAGTTCAGGAAAACGAACCCACACAATCATAGATGAAAATGGGTTTTGAGATGGTCGAAAATTTGGTTTCCAAGGAGTTAGCATCAAATAATGCCCAAATAAAAGCCAAGGCCCTCCATGCATGATGCGATCAAAGTCAAGCTGTAGATCAAACTTAAAAAGAAATATATGACGTCCTAAATCAATAATCTCCCCCTTACCTTGAGGCTTCCACAATAAAGGAAGCCGTTGAAAAAGCACTTCATATCTTATAGTGGAGCCAAGTACCTTACCCATTCAGGCCTTGCTCCATAGAGCTCGAAGCACACGTAACTGATCTGGGAAAAGGACACCCTAAGGGCCTGTTCTTTTCGTGGGTAAATTGGGTGGGTAAAGGGTGAAATAAGTTGAAGTAGGTTAAGGTGGATTGAGGTTGGTATTTTTTTTTTGAGGTGGGTTGAAATAGGTTGGCGTAGGTTGAAGTGAGTTGATGTAGATTGAAGTGGGATGAAGTTGGTATATTTTTTATGTTGTGGGTTGAAGTGGATTAAAATAATGAGAATGTAATTAATGTGTGATAATTTATGAAGTTATCAAAATTTTGTGGAATTTTTGTTCATTCTTTTTTTTTATTTCTTATTTTTTATTTTTTATTTTTTTATTTTTTATTTTTTTGGGGAATTTTCTGTAGCTTTTTTGGAATAAAACTAAAAAGATAAAAAATTAAAAAATAAATACAAAAAATTAAAAAATACCAAAATACAAAAATAAAAAATAAAAAATAAAAAAATAAAAAATGAAATATAAAAACTAAAAAAATTTAAAATTTAAAATTTAAAATTAAAAAATTAAAAAAATTAAAAAAAATTAAAATCAAAATTAAATACAAAAAATAAAAACTAAAATCAAAAAATTAAAAATTAAAAATAAAAATTAAATACAAAAAATAAAAAATAAAATACAAAAATACAAAAATACAAAAATACAAAAATTAAATACAAAATTTAAATACAAAAAATTAAAAATTAAAAGTTAAAAATTTAAAAATTTAAAAATTTAAAAATAAAAAACTAAAAAAATAGAAAAATACAAAAATAAAACAATTCCAAAGTACGATAATCTACAAAAAAGTAGTATAGTGAACTTTTTGGTGCAAGAATGATTAAATCTCACATGATACTTTACAAATTATTAAAATTATAAAGGGGGTGGGTTGAAGTAGGTTGAAGTGGGTTGAAGTAGGTTGAGGTAGGTTGAAGTGGATTGAAGTAGGTATTTTTTTTTTTTCAAGTGGGTTGAAGTGGGTTGAAATAGGTGGAAGTGGTTAAAGTGGGTTGATATTGGTAAATTGCAATTGACCCACGAAAAGAACAGAGCCTAAATGGTGTATCAGGGAGCATAATCTTATCCTCTACATCTACTCTCAATTGCTCAACAATAGATGGCACTCTATGACAATCTTGATGAGTCCCACTAACATTATCACGAAATGAAAGCTTTGACAATCTAGTGGGAAGGTGCGGCTGGTCTTCCACTTACATGGATTTTGTTTCCCCTGCACCACTCATCTCCGTACTGGATTCAGTGGTGAGGTTGGAGATAGCAACATATACAGCAACATCTGGTGAATAAGGGGGTTTAGCAGAGGATTTAGGGGATGACGGGAAGGATGTGGGGCCAAGGTGAGCAGACGACATTGGAGCTTTTTTCTTTGCCTTGTTGCTGTCTACATCAGGCTTGACTTAGTGGTTACATATATTTGACCAACATATTTCTAACATAGCGGCACAACTCAATACATCAGTACAATTTTTTATATTAAGCATCAAGCTGACAAACTCATCGGTTAAAGTCTTAAAAAAAAAGACAATGCTCATAATTGGGGCCTGCAATTCAAATGGCAGTGCAACCTACCTAAAAAAGAAAAAGGCAGGCAAGTTGACAACAACACGTCATGTCAATCGCCTCCCAAGACAACAACTTTCAAAAATAAAATAAAATAAAATAAAGCTGAGACATTCGTCACCTTTAAACGGCACAAGTATTATGCGTGACCTAGTCTCAACGGGCAATTTGTAGGCGATAAAAAAATGTGTGTCATATCAAGAGATAAAGTTAAATCAATTATTTGGGTCAACCCATTTAATTGATCTAATTAAGCACAAATCAAGTCACAAGTCGCAACTGAGACGAATTTGATTCCCAAGTCAAAGCATAGTCAAGGTCCACGTCGACTCCCAAATCAAGACCCGATTATTCCCAAGTCAAAGCTTAGTTGAAGGTTAACCCCTCGGTCCAGCTCGAACGCCAAATTAGCACCTCAGCGGACTGCGAAGCTAATAAATCATTACTCAAACACCAAATCAATGTAGACTCCCAAGTCAAACCAATTTGAATTGAAGCCCAATTGCCGGCCCAAAAGAAATCAAATTCCATCTTGACCCCTAAAGTGAAGGAAAGGAATTTTTCTATAAATAGACCCCCACTTGCTCATTGTAAGGCGGAAAAATTTATTACTATGTCAATAGTTTCTCTTTTAAAGTGAAGGAAGCATTTGAAGATCATTTGATGAGGGAAAACAAGTGGACAAGAAGGTGTCCTCAATCCCAAAGATCAAGCGTTCAACCTAGAGATAGAAGTAGAGGATTAATATTTCTTCTTTTATAACAAATAGTCAGAGATTGTATGCAATTCATTTTATTATCAATTCCAATTACATTAGTTCACATTTTTGTGATTACAATCAGTTTTGCTAAAGCATTATTTATTAGCCCCATAATCAATACTTGCATGTGCTGGCCTTCATCTCCTAGCTGAGACTGTTTTCAGGACAAATCTGGTCACAAGCAAAACCATTGATTTCTATTCTCTCCTTTAAAAGGTCATGGTACAAGTTAGTTGGTCAATGAAAATTTTTGTCTTAGATTTAACAAGGTAACTCTAATGATCTACTGTGGTTGAGTTACAATGTCACCAAAATCTTGTGCATCCAACTGCAAGCCACAAATCAAAGCCCACTAAAATTTCACAACACTCTTACAATAAGTGGATAATAAGGCATGCATGTGTGCTTTGGAAGAGGAAAGGAAACTATAAAAGAGAACGAAGATAAGAGAAGAGAGAGATGAAAACTAAGTGATATTTTAGAAACTCAGCATAATATTCACAGTATTTTAGCCAATCTTTGCTTTAATTTCTTCAACTAGCAAGAAAACCACCAAAGTTAACATCATCCTAGGGCTAGTGGACTACAATGGTTTCCATGTCCTGGTGCTCCGATTTGAGTTGAGAATCTTTTTTCTTTCTTCTTTTACATTTACGCGATCAACTTTCATCCTTTCTAAAATCTATCAACTTCAATCCCATTTATAAAATTTGCTTTGAACAATATATGATACATCTCTTGGTCCATTGGGGGTACTACGTTTGTTACCTTCAAAAAGTCTTCTACTTCTTTGTCATCTTCGTTAGCACCAAGCCAATTGAGTATGAACGAAACAACTGTGGCGCTAGGCACCACACCTTGATATTTTGGCACCAATTCAAGTGCTCTCTTCATGCACTCCAACCTCTTTCATGTTTTGGTTATTGATATGTCTTTCACAGATAATGCTCAATCTCTTAGGAATGAGGGTCTTTCCCTTTATTATACTGCCTTGGAGGATATCTTTAGCTTTGTCAACCAACCGTGTTTTGCATATTCAACTAAAAAGAATAGCAGGGACATGGAAATCATGAGTCTTCTAGCCAATTCCCCCTTTGAAAATATTCTTTCAGCTTCATTGAGCTCACCAAGGTTAACCAAGTTACAACAATTGCGTAATCAATGAATCAATATTAATCAGTCACTTGGAAGAAACTTTCTGCTTCTGCCATGCCATAGTCTAATCACCTTGAGACACATCTCCAAAATTAGAACATTCAATAATCAAATAATAGTATCAACTTGAATCTTTTTCTAACTTGTCCTTTGCTTTTTGCAAGTAGTACTCCTTTTTACTGAGACCACCTTCGACAAAGTAGTTAGATATTTTTGAGTACGTAATCCAGTCCATTGAGACGTGCAGCTAGCTTTCCATTTTCTCCACAATTTTCTCTAAGCTTGCAAAATCAGATGCAAAATCAAATCCTACTCTGTAAGATTTAATGCAATGTCTAAAGCTGACTATGCTTGCGGTTACACCTTAATTCTCCATTTTTGCCAGCATTTCAGGAAGCCTCATAACTCAGTCAGAGTTTATATCTTAGATTAAAAAAGCCCGAGGCGCAAAAAAGCGCAAAAGGTCCTGGAGCCTGGGGCGCGGGCTTCGAGGCGCACTGTGGCTATAAAATGCTCCAAAATCATTCCCAAACCATATTTCTTTGAAAATAAAGTAGATAATGACATTAAGTAGGGAATTAAACATGAAGATAACCACGAATAACATTGCAAATAGTCATAAAATACGAGAACATAACATTATAGTATCTCTGAGCACACACCGTAAGATAGTAGAAGTCTTAAAAGGCACCAACTAGCATAGCCATAGAAGGAAAGCAATTACACAAAGAAATATATAATTAAAAATTTAAAACTGAGACATTTTAATTAAATTGAAGTGCCCTGCCCGTGGATTTTAATTAAAACTCAGATTGTAAGTCCAATGAGCTGTTAAAGCAAACCACATGATAACCGAGATTTTGTATGCCCACCAGCCCACAAAATTAGTCGCTTTTTCCTTCTTAGTGAGTTAGTGACTGCTCTTGCTCACTTATTTAAAGCTTGGCTGGGGGGGTATTCGAGAATCAGAGAGAGACAGAAGCGAAAAGAAGAGCAGAAGAGTCTGGTACTATTGCAGGGGTTGTCCGCGACCAATTCATCCCCCCCCCAAAAAAAAGGAAAGGAAAGCTCGAAACCACTGCTATGGCAGTCGAGACACAGAGAACGAGGATGAAGAGGAGGAAGATAGAAAATTGAAAAGAGAAAGGAATAGAAGCACTTACATGGGCCGGTGGAGTCTAGGGTTTCGCTGAACAAACAGAGAGCAGAAGAAGACCTCACTATTCACCAGCCCAGATGCAGCAGACAGCTCAAAAGAGGAAGGTGAGTCGCAGTGGGGGGCCTCGAGCCCCCTGAAATTGGCCTTTGTATTTTCTTTTTCCTTTTCTTCTCTAACGGCATTTTAAGATCAATAAAGCTCAGAAAGCGCGCGCTCCGCGCCTCACCCAGAAGCCCTGAAAAGCCCGCGCTTAAAGAATGGGCTGCGCCTGACCCTTTTCAAGGCACAACAGTGTGCACCTAGGGCTTCTGTGCACCTAGGGGCGCCCCGGGCACGCTTCTTTAAACACAGGTTTATATGGAGGGACATGACTTCATTGTAGGTAGGAGGGTTCTGCACAATATCCATATCTTTCATCTTCTTGAAATGAGAAAGAGATTCATCCACAAGACCACCTCTCACATAAAAATTCGAAACAGTAATGCAAATCTTTTTAGAGTTATTGTTCACTTTGTTGAAACACGTTCAGCGTTATCAATGCCCATCACTCTGCTATGATATCATGTCTAGCTCTTCTATCACTCGTATGAGCCTACATTCATGATACCATGTTTCTCTCTACATCATCCTAACAACATATAGGAATCCAATAATTCACTCTTTTCCCAACTCAAAATATTCGTGTTTAATGAATAGATGAAGATGACACTAGAAGTAAGAAGATGACACTAGAAGACGATAGCAAGAGCTAAAGCTGTAGAAGAAAATGCGCAGTTATCATCTTTGCTGGCATGCATTCTTAGCTTTATTTCAGCATCTATTCCTTGAGCATTTCAATAAACCTGACAACATGGATGCATGCTCTTTCCCTTAATCTACATAACAATAACATTCCTCAATTTCACCCCCTATTCGCTCAAACTACAAAACATGAATTATTCAGCAGAAAAAGGGTATTTGGACAGGAATAATCCGAACTTTAGAGGGTTTGGATGCGAATACTTCAACCTTTGAAAATAGCCTCTGACCATCTAACCTTTAGGGTGTTTATTGTAATGGTAATTTTAACATCTATTTCGCAAGCAGTTTGAGCTTTAAAATGAACGTATACAACTAGTTGTGTGTAAAATATAATCTAAAACGACTCATGTACTGCCTAAAATACATATCCCAAACTCAGATCGCCAGGAGTTATTTCGAAGATCGGATTATTGGTGTTCAAACCTCCCAAAGTTTGGAATATTCATGTCCAAAACCCAAAAAAAAGGCCATTCTGAAAACATAGGATTAGAAGAGATTTAACCCTTTTCTTCTCCATGGACATTTTCCCACCAACCAAACACTAAATAGCATCATTTGGTACCACAACATTTTGGGAAAACGCATCCCCCCTAGAATTTTACAACATTATAAAACAACAATCAAAGTGACGAGTAAAATAAAACATACAGGAAGACTCAGAATTACTAACCTCTAGCGCTTGAGCGGAATGTTTTTCGGGGCAAAAGATGCAGGCAACGTGGAGAAGCTCAACTTTTTGGATTGCACTGGCCGCTTCAGCCCACTTATCAGGGAAGTAAACCATGCGACAATTTGGTGAACTCGGAGCAAATTGCACGATTTCGGAAATCGGAGTGCAGTTTTTACGCAAGAGGGACCCAACTTGGCTGTGAACATGACACAACACTCTTTTTTATTCATGGCGGAAGTAAAAATCAAACACAATGTTGATTCTGAGGAATATTTCAGATATTGTAGGATTGATTTTGAGAGCCGCTTTAGAATTGTGATTGTGAACTTGGGTAGCCCATCAACTCGATACTGAGAAAGCAAGGGAATGTGAGCCCTTTTTTCTGGAGGTGCTTGGGGGTAAGGGGTGATACCGACGGGTGCGTACAACAGAATCTTCGATGAAGGGGTTTGCCGATTTTGAAGACCAAAGGAGTTCTCTCTTTTAAACTTTTTTTAAATAAGTTCAGCTTTAATTGGAAAAAAGTTCAATTTAGGCCCTCCTCTTTTTATAGATCCTTTTACATTTGCCAAGCTCAATTTACTTCAATTTACTTCAACTCACTTCAATCAACATTAATCACCTAAAAAAAAATACTAACCTCAACCCACTTCAATCCACTTCAACCTACCTCAATCTATTTCAACCCACTTCAACTAACTTCAACCCACCTATTCATAATTTTAATAATTTGTAAAGTGTCATGTGAGATTTAATTATTTTTGCAAAATAGTATGATTTGAAAATGGTGAAAATTTATAAGTAAATTAGGGTGAGTAAAAGAGTGAAGTAGGTTGAAATAGGTTGAGGTGGGTTGAAGTACATTAAAGCGGGTTGAATTTTTTTACATGATAAATTGAACTTGGTTAAAATAATGAAAGTAGATTGAAGTTGGTTGAGGTTGGTATTTTAGAATTTACCCACGAAAAGAACAGGACCTAAAAAAATTGAAAAAAAAAGTATTCTGTCTGCAACTATAAAATTTGATAATTTCTTATCATATTCAAAATCCATACCTTCGGGAATCATTTAATTTCTAATTGCAATTTGTAAACGTGAGACACAAATGAAGACATTGAGATATGGAAATGATTATAGGAATGCATCGTAGAAATTAAACGACGCAAAATATTTAAGCGCATATCAGTGCTACCTCCTATATTTTAAAATTAACAATTAATTTATATTGCTGATATATTTTGTAACAATTACGATCATACTATTTTCTTATGTTACATCTGAATTTTTCGAATACGAGCATGTTATTTTCGTAGGTAAATTGAGGTGGGTAAAGGTGAGGTGGGTTGAAGTAGGTTGAGGTAGGTTGAAGTAGGTTGAATTTTTTTAATATCATAAATTGAACTCTAGTCGATAATAGAAGTGGGTTGAAATAGGTTTAAGCGGGTTTAAATATATTGAAGTAGGTTGAAATGGGTTGAGGTTGGCATTTTCAAATTTACTCATAAAAAAAGATCCGTATATAAAAAGTTGTCATCAATAAATTTTATAACCCAAATCCTCAAAAATAATTGACAAGTTGTGCCGACCTCCGACTTCCAGAAAAATAGTTACAAAATTGTGAAATTGCCATTCTATGAAAAAATGCACTAACAATTACAGTAAATTCATAAATTATCACACATAATTACATTCTCATTATTTTAACCCACTTCAACCCACCACCAAAAAAAAATAAAAAATATACCAACTTCAATACACTTCAACCTACTTCAACCCACTTCAACCTATTTCAATCCACCTCGAAAAAAAACCTCTATTTCAACCCACCTCAACCAACTTCAATCCACTTCACTCTTTTACCCACTTCAATTTACCCACAAAAAGAACAGACCCTTGGTCTACTTAAAAATAAGTTTAATTGAATTCAGTTAAGTAAAAATAACTTTAAAATTTAACATGAGTACGTTTCGTTTAATTCAATTTAGGAAAAATAAGTTCAGCTTAGCTTAGTTTAACAAAAATAAGTTTAGTTAAGTAAAAATAAGGTCAGCTCAAATAAATTTAACAAAAATAGGTTAAATAGAATATAGCCTAACTCCAGAGAGGGTGGTACTAAAACTCATACCTAATTAAGATTTGGAAAAAAATATTTCGTTTAAAGTACAAATGAATAGTGAAATTTGATTTGTTAATGGATGAGGATAGTAATAAAAACAAAACTTGGTTATGGGCATAGGTACAAGTCTAATTCAATTCGCCTCGAACCTATATCATATGTACCATTTTTTCCAATAAGTCTTTTCTTAAAACAAAAAAAAAATTTAATATGCTGTGTTTTTGCTTATGCGATTAAAGTTTAAGCAATTGTTATATCATCGGCCTAGGCGTATAGGAATATTGTACACCCATGTGGCCTAAGCCTAAAAGCGTGCAGTAGATGATGCGCGGTCCAACAGAAAGTCATGATATGGTTGGGTAGGGGTTGTGCTTTTGTTGTTAAGGTCTCAGGTCAAAGCTCCTTAGCAAACTTTTTTTCAAAAAACGTTTTAAGCTTCCCATTCTTTTTCATAATTTGCTTGTTAAAAAAAATCTATCAGTTAAAGTAAAAACAAAAAAAGAAATTCACATCTTGTTTGCAAAAAGATGAGCATAGTTAAAAAAACAAAAATACTTTGTTTGTTCACACAACACTAACTTATTGTTTACAAAATAGAACCTATTGTTCATAAAATAGAACTTTTATACAAACACTTGTTTATCAAGCAGTGTTTTATTGTTCAACACAAAGTTACAAAATATTATTTATTATACTCTAAAAGCTTTTGTCACCAAAGAGGTTCCCATTGTTGACCAATCATTCTTTTTCTGTTAAAAAAAACTTAATAATTACTTACAAAATCTTAACATATTGTTCACAAATTAAAATGGACACATATTGTTCAAAAAACAGAACTTACAGTAAGTAATTTTGTTCACGAAATTAAACCAACTACTAAGGTTAAAAGTTAAGGGCTAAAGTTGTTTTTAACAAAAAGATGAATAATATTAATAATAAAAAAAGGAAAGCTCTATTGTTCACATAAAATTCACTTGTTGTTCACAAAAACTTAACCCATTATTTAAAAAAGTTAACCTATTGTTTATAAAAACTCAATCATTTGCTCAAAAAAGTATTTCAAGTCAAGATGTTTGTCCAAACACTTAGCTCATTGTTC
This sequence comes from Carnegiea gigantea, assembly GCA_029747015.1. NCBI lineage: Eukaryota > Viridiplantae > Streptophyta > Magnoliopsida > Caryophyllales > Cactaceae > Carnegiea > Carnegiea gigantea. The sequence goes on from JAKOGI010000956.1 coordinate 120,291, forward strand.
ATGAAAGGTTTACACATTGTTCACGAAGCTTAATTTAGTGTTCACAAAAGTGGTTCGAGCCAAGACATCTAAAAAAAGCATCTACGATTTATAATGATTATTACTGTTAGAAATTATCTAAACCATTTTATAAAACATCATATCGTTTCCACCTATAAATTCGAATACGCAAAGCTTCCCTCAAGTTAAGACATTTCTCAAAAACTTAAACCATTGGTCGCAATAGATTGACCTATTATTCACAAAAGCTTAACTTATTTGTTCACAAGTGTTTTGAGCCAAGAAATTTGAAAAAAGCATAAGCAATTAATTAATTATAATGATTATTATATAAGAAATTATCTAAACCATTTTTGTGAACGTCACATTATTGCTACTTGAAAATTCACAATGGGAAAGCTTCCCTCTCTTTCTGTCTCTAATTTAAATGCATCTAGGATTTGATTCGAGCCTCCAAATGATTTCAAATTGAATTAAGTTTATTAGAATTTGATTATCAACACCACCATACTAGAATCTGCTTTATTTGTTGCTCCAATTCAAATTCAAAACAAAATGAAAGGTAAAACATAAAATAATTAGATGAAAATTGCGTAGGCAAAAAAATAAGAAAAGAACCAAAAAAGAAGCACATGGAATAAAACACGCGGCACAAATCAACATGGCAGTGTAAAGATCCACCTTCCCGAGGGTGTGATCCCCCACGAATGGTTCAATTTTTGTTTTGCTGGGTTTTTTTTTTTCCAGAAAAAAATGATTGTTAATTATTATTTTTGTTTTTTTAGAAAACCAGTAGATTCACAGGGTTGGATCAGGGAACTGGATGCAGATCCCAAGCCAAGAATCCAGGGCCAAAATCAGGCTTAGTTGCCTAATCCTGATACATGGTAGTGACTGTTGTCTATTCCATGAATAGGGTAGCCTACCTAATCTAGGAATCCAACCGAGTTCCTAAGCTATAGCAGGGCCTAGTTCCTAGCCCAAAAAGCTACTGTCTTGAAACAAAATAAAAAGAATGAAAAACAAAAAAAGAGGGAAAAGACAAAACAAATATGTAATTAGGAGAGTCGGCAGTAAGTTTTAGGAAAACTTACAAATCATATCACTTTTTGAACCAAATCATATAGATGGGGACAACCAAAGGGACACCGAAGGGGTAATTGATTTTACTTTAAAAAGGTTTTCGAAAGACCCTCGAGCAATCCCTTTTGTGGGGACCATATTGAGTTGTCAATCTCGAGCCGAGGATCTAGACTCAGAGGCGATTGTACGGTGATGTAATGCTGTTCATCGCATCGCCCACCCATCATCATTGACAACCTCTACTGTTCAATATGGGAAATCAACACTTTAATCACATTATCACACAATCATGCAACAGACTTGCATAAATCATATTAAATCATCTAAGAAGATATAATTTTTAGTCTAATGCAAACAAAAGTAAAGTATATAAATTATAGCAGGTGGAGACTACCTAAAGATTATATCTTTGGCAATGGTGAAATTAAAAAAAAAGGTATGAGAAAGATAGAATTTACCCTCAAGACAAACCACCTAATTTACCTGGGGAATTTAACAAAATAATTAATCCAGAATGGCCTCAATGGGAGACTCAAGATTTGACCTCTCAAATTCGTAGAAGATCCTCATAATTTTCAACTCTCATAATGACGATTTCTAGTATCTAACTAATTCCAATTGAATGATGATTCTTTGATATTCCCTAACCCCTGGGGGTAGCTTTCCTTTAAAGTGGATGAATAGACTGACGTAGCCTAGGAAAAGGAGAGCAACTCCTAGTCTAATTAGACTTAATCTTAATAGGCTCACTAATTTAACTAGGAATCAAACTTAACTAAGTGCAACAAACTAGTCAGCGATGAATTAGGACTAGGATTAATTAATACTGACTTGGACTCGGAATGAGGGAAGGGTCAGAACTCGACCAGGTTTCCCATAGGTGAACTAGCCAGTTCTCAAGCCCATTGTGGTGTTCACTTGTGCGCTTCCACCTAGTTGGACTCTCATTTCCTTAGTTAGATTTTTATTTTGCTAATGACTTTGTTGGGCCCCCAAATGCATATTTGGCACATCATTCTAATTATTCAATAATTAAAAATTAGGTGTCTACAAGCAGTGCACTATAAATGTGCATGTTAGGAAGTGGGTGTATAGGAAAACAGGTCAGATGCCCAACAGGTCCATATAATTTGCGTAAATCTAATAACTTTATGACTTGTACTTTTTGGTTGGTTGATGTTACAATGCAATTTTTGTATAAAGTTTGCTGAGCTCTACTTGATTTTGTCTGTTGGTAGGCTATTGTAAGCTTTTATTTATTTTTTATTCTAATTGAATTCTAACGTATCGCAATGTGGGTTTAGTGGAAGTATTAGTTTTTACTCTCTCTCTCTCTCTCTCTCTCTCTCTCTCTACAGACACACACACATACACACATGCACACACATATAAATAGGGCCCCAAAACCCAATGTGTAGAGGTATAGGTATTACTTTCCAACATTTAATTGGTATTGGTATGGCTATTGATGTTGTTTTCTACAATATGAACATCTTAAAGGCACAATCCATGGCATCACTGCAAGTACCTAAGCGTCTCACTTTGGCAACATTCAAAAAACATTTTTTTTCTTTTAAAAAAGGGCAAGTAGGACTTAACTAGGGAAATGAGAAGATTGAAGTGATATATAGATGGTGAAAATTGGATAGTCAATTATATATCTTCAGTTATTATATTTCATATATGCATAAATTTTTTGGTGGGTGCTCTATTGATACATATTTCTTTTAGGTGGGAAACAAATAATGAATTAGCAAGAATCAATACCCATAGAGTCGGACTATTCATCTTCTCAATAGAATGCACAGCAAATTAAAATTCTCCATAAAATTAAATAATTGATTGTAGAAAAAATCAAAAAAAGTTGACTATTACAAGGGGGGATATGAAGATGAAAAAACAGAGGTTATGAAGTAAAGAGGATTATCATCCTAACTAATGATAGAGGAAATGAAAAGGCTCCATTAAAGTAGATAATAATGATTATAGAAATGGTTGAATTGGAATATAAGCAGGGATAATAGAGTTCAGAAAAAACCATCCCTTTTATTCTCTTACTCTTCTTCTTTTTTTTTTCTTTTTTTAATAACCAAAGGAATTATATACCAAAATTGAACAAAATAGGCTCATGCAGATAATGAGTGAGAGTCATGCTAGCCTAAGCCTTTAGACAAACATTCGTTGAATCCACTCTATCCCCTTCTAACTATGCCCAAACTTACATACATCAATCTATTTCTCAAAAGACATTCGGCTAGGAAGCACAAATACTTATCATTAGTGTGATGTCCCATGTTGACTTGATGCTAAACACCAGCATCCCATGGGAACATGACTAACAGAACAATAATTGGAAAATACAAATATCAAAACTAGAAGAATGTACAGGACGCAAGCATTAGACACGCATACTTAGCGGTGTCAAATGCAAGTAACTCTTAGCTAAAACTATAGCTAAATCACTTGCTAAGTATTGATCTCACGATACTTAGCTACTCAAGCAAGTTCCCCAACTTTTAACAAGATCTCCTTCAAATGTTTAATTCTCATTAAAGAGTTCAAGGGAGAGTATAGATACAACACTTGTCATGATGTAATCAATTCTTGTGCCTTGTTACTTGCTCCAACTCCATCATTTATAGAAATCAAAACCTCATGACCATTGGAGCAAAATGTTGTAATCCTCAGTGTACTGGGATTAGATTGGTGTCCAGATTCCAATGCCTCTAATTCAAGCTTTGGTCCTTCCATAAATAGCTCTTCAATGTCATAATTGTAGGATTTGATTTATACTACAATAGCTTCATTTGAATGTAAGAGATCGCATAAAATCAGTCAAGATAATTAACATATGACTCCAAGGTTAAGAAACCACTCCTTTCATGATTGAAAGGAGATTGTATTTACTAAATCTTAATTTAGGACGGAAATTATTGAATACACAAGAGATTTCTTGCAATCTTAAAAGAAGTAGATGTGATCCATAAAATCTCCAGTAAACAATTCTTTTGAAATATATTGGATATCACCAGGAAATGAATATGCTAAGTACACAACAATGAATTCAAAGTCAGATAAACTGAGTTTGACTCTAAACACCAACAGAAGTAAAGTTAGATCATAATAATATATTGAGTAACGCAAAATAATCAAATTGAACTTTGCATGTTCAAAATTACCAAAGCCTAAGTGTGTGACTTTGAACCAACTAAAGACATTGAGGAAGCCTTCAGTCTCCCCATTTTTTATGAAAAACAAAACTTTAATTTGAGACAAGGTGAACGAATAAGAAAATTTTAACAAGCATAATTATAGCAGTGCCAAATGCTATAACATATCAAAATAAAAATCGCCTCTAGTCACCTAGTTATGAGCACTGTAAGTTTTCAACACTATTCAGAGAGGCTTTGATGCCATCCATTCAAAGTCCAATAAGTGTTGAATATTTGCCCCACTTTTTAACTTTCATCAAGGGGGAGGGGGACTCAAAAAACAAATGTTTGGATGATAGTTTGCAAAACAAAAATCTGAATTGTTCAAAGATGCTTTAAAAATGAAATTGTTTGTAGGGAAGAGAAAAAGAAAGGCTTTAAGAGCGATCAGTGGAGCATCCATGTACACTTTGAGCTGGCTGATTTGCTGCTGGAGCATCTTGCTTCGGTCTCTGCTCCTGCAATATGTCTTTAGCAACCACTTCTTCGTAAGCAACTAACCCTGAGCTACCTTTAAACCTATTTCCAATCCTACCACATTGGCACCAAACTCACCATTTATAATTCTCAAAGGGCCCTCCTCAACTTTTAGATATGACATAACACTATTGAGTTTGGCAGTGCACTAATTGAGATCCTGACAAGCTCCTTTGATATCAATCGAAGTCTTATTCATCTTCTCTTCTCCAGTCTTTAAACTAGTAAGCTCTTCCTTAATCACTTTAGGATCCTTTTTAAAACAATATAACCAGGTAGGAGGAATGAGTTCAAGTTAAGGCTAAGATTTGAGGGTTTCAATGTATACAACAGTGATTTCTTCCTTATGTTTCCAAAGTCTAAAGGGAAGGGGTTTGAACTGGATGCTTTTGAGAGTATCTTCACCGATGGGGGTATTTAGAAGTCGAGGCATTCCTCATCTTCAGGAGAGACATTGAAAGCATTAAAGATATGGTGTAGGAGGTTGGAATATCGTAGAGCTGAATTCCTAAACAAGTTACATAATTTGGTCCTGTATTCAAGCATGAGTTCTGCAAAATCAATAGTATAACACTCCATAATGTAGTAGAGGGTCTCAATAAGTGTGTCATTGGTGGTTTCTTTGTAGGAAGCCCTGGGGCAGATGGTTCTAACCAATATATTGTAGAGAATCCGTGGGTTAGAGTATAAGGTAGAGCAGCATTAATTTATCTTTGGAGGGATGGGCATACTTTTGGAGACGAATCTTTTACACCTTGTCCGAAGGCATTAAGGGTGGAAACTTTGAGGGGTTAGGAATGAGATTGAAAGCCCCCTCAATGAAAGCAATGGTGAGGGTAATGGTGGTATATTTGACTTTGGTGCTCTCGCCTTGCGGATCAACTTTCTCAAAATTGGCATAAAATAACAAAACCAATTGGGGATAAACTTCATCATCAACATCAAAGAGCCCCATGCAACCTAATTTCTCCAGTTTTTTTCACAAAAGAAAACTTTTCTTTTTTAGAAAACCAAAGTCTGCAAATCACAACTGAATAATTGTCGATCAGCTACATGATTGTAGCATTTGACCCCAAAATCAATGAACCATTTTAGGGGTAGGTCAGGGAGTCCTAAACCTTCCACGGATTCACACTTCGAGACTGAATTCCAAGAATTGGTGGATAGTTCTACCTCTAATTTAGAAATTGTGTGCATCTCACTGGACTTTAGTTGTCGTCACTTGGTGGCTCCACAAGTCCTCATGGCGGGAGTGATGAATGGTTGCAAGTGTTGTTCCTTTCCTCTTTGAAGACATGGTGGCAAATTGCTTAAGAACTTAATAAAGAAATGGAGAATTTTAAGGGTTTTAAGGAGAAAAGAGATTGTGAGCACTTACTTTTCCAAACCAAGGCATGTTTCTTTGGAAAGTAGATAGAGAGAGAGAGACAGGAAATTTGGGAACTGCCAGAATCTTGAAGATTAGGTCAAAGGCGCCTATTTGGAAAGAGTGATAATCATTGCCTTTTTTAAGAGAGAGAGAGAGAGGAAATTTTAAGAGAGGATTTTCTTTTTGGAAAACCACACGAGTTTCAAAGTAGGGTACCCAGTGACGGAATTTAGTTGATTTAAATCCTAACTTCTAGCTACTTGTCATAATTAGTTTTTTAGACATCGTGTCAAAGTCTGAGACCACTTATTTGTTCTGGACTTTGAAATGGTGTCTCAATTGCAATTCTAATGACATTGGTATCTCCTTTTGATCTACAAGGTCTAGACAAACATGTGAGTACTATTTGAGGGATTCTCCCCTTTAATTTATGAATCTATTTTCAACATACCAAGTTCACTTCTAATAAAGTTGAATTAATCTTCACCAATGGGTTTGGTAAAAATGTCAGCCATTTTCAAATTTGTGTGAACAAATTTCAAAGTGATATTACCTTTCTTAACATGATCCCTTATAAAATGATATCTTACTTCTATGTGTATGGTTCTTGAGTGCTGAACTGAGTTTTTTTATGATATTTACTGCACTCATATTATCACATTGAATTGGAAACTTTTGGAACTCAAACACAAGATCTCTTAGTTGATGAGTGATCCAAAGAATTTGGGTGTAGTAAGCACCAGCAGCCATCTATTTAGCTTTGGAAATTGATTAAGCAACAAAACATTGTTTCTTTGAGTGCTAGGAGACAAAGGAGTGTCCAATGAATTGACAGTATCCGAATGTACTTTTCCTATCTACTTGATAGCCAGCATAATCAGCATCTGAATATCTAACAAGGTTGAAATTCCTGTCTTTAGGATACATCAAACCAATGTCTTTGGTGCCCACAAGATATCTAAAAATCCTTTTGACTATAGTTAGATGAGACCTTCTGGAGCACTTTGAACCGAGCACACAAACATACACTCAACATAGTATCTGGTCTACTTACTATGAAGCAAAGTACTGAACCAATTGTAACTCTATAGAATTTTTTTTGAAATTAACTTGCCACTTTGATCAAGACCCTGTTTTGAATTTGATGCCATTGGGGTGCTTGCATGCTTGACATTATTTGGCTTGTACTTCTATAGAAGTTCTTTAACATACTTACTTTGTTTAATAAATATACCATCTTGGCATTGCTTGATTTGAAGTCTTAAGAAGAAGTTGAGTTCTTTTACCGTGCTCATTTTAAACTTCTTACTCATCAGTTTTGAAAACTTTTGACATAGATGGTTATCAGTAGCTCCAAATATAATGTCATCTACACAAACTTAAATAATGAGGAAGTCTTTCACTTTTGTTTTAATAAAAAGAATTTTATCGATCTTCTCTATTATAAAATAATTTCCAAATGAAATTTGCTAAGGTGTTCATACCATGCCATTGGGCTTGTTTTAAACCATAAGAAGCTTTATGAAGTTTCAAAACATGATTTGAAATTTTATGATTTTTAAATCCAGGGGATTACTAAACATAGACTTTTTCATCTAGAAGTCCATTTATGAATAAACACTGTACATCCATTTTGACTTGTTTGAAGCCCATGTGAGATGCAAATGCAAGAAGTATGCGGATGGCCTCTAGTCTAGCAACTAGTGTAAAAGTCTCATCAAAGTCTATTTCTTCCTTCTTGTTATAGCCTTTGGCAACTAATCTAGCTTTATTCCAAACCCCAATTCATCTAACTTGTTCCTAGAAGTCCATTTTGTCCCAGTCACTAGATGGCCCTTTGGTCTAGGTGTGAGATACTAGACTTGGTTCCTCTCAAATTGGTTGAATTCATCTTGCACGGTCAAAGTCCAATTGGGATCTCCTAATGCTTCAACATTGTTCTTTGGCTTTATATAAGAAACCAAAGAGAAGAACCCATAGAAATTTCTCAAAGATAAGCAAGTTCTTATACCTACATTTATATCTATAAGTAGATTGTCCACTGGATGAGCATATTTGTATTTGAATTCTCTTCTAGGTTCATTAGAATGCCTTTAAACCTATTCATAGGATGATACATTATTCACATCATCTTCTTGAGATCTTTCACAGCTTTCATGTGTGTTTCCTGGATGAATATAATGTCCTCAGACTACCTTTTCACTTTGATTTGAACTTTGACACTCATTACACTGACTACTCTTAGTTTTATCAAAGATAACATGAATGGATTCTTCAATGACTTTGTTGCATTTGTTGTAAACACCATAAATCTTTACTAACTGGAAAATATCCATTGTCACTCCATGCATTAAACTTACCAAGGTTATCTTTTCCATTTTTGTGGATAAAGCACTTACTTCCAAAGATTTTGAAATAAGATACATTTGGTTTCTTACCCTTGAACAATTCTATGGAGTCTTTTTTAGAATAGGTCAGATGGAGGCATCGATTAAGCACATTTTGCATTATTAAAGGCCTTAGCCCACATTAACATTAGAAGATCATTTTCAGAGACAATATTCTAGTCATGCCTTCTAAGGTCCTGTTCTTCTTCTCAACCACACCGTTGTACTGTGGTGTTATTAGTGCTGAAAAATTGTGTGAAATACCATCTTTATCACAATACTTAATGACCTTGTCTTGGTTTAATTCTCTTCCATGGTCAGTTTGAAGAGCAACCATTGTCAAGTTCTTTGACATCATTTCATGAATAGCTTTCAAAACTTCTTAAAGGCCTCTATTTTGTTTTTCAAAAAGAGCACCCATGTGAATCTAGAGTAATCATCCACTATTACTAAAACATAAGTACTTCCACATAAGCTTCTAACACCAATAGGCCCATAAAGTCCATACGTAATTATTCCGAGCACTTTGAGTAGAAACACACTTCAAGGGTTCAAGGGAGCTACATACTTGCTTACCTCTAACACATGGACTGCACACACGATCGCTCTCATACTTAACTATCTTATGAAGGGTATGCATACTAGCATGTCCTTATTTACGATGCCGAAGCCATACATCATCAAGAGATGCTTTTAGATAAGAAAAATACATGGGTGAGATATTATCAAGGTTTATGGCATAAGCATTATCTAGTATGAAACTATGCAAAATAATGTCTTTGGATTGACATGATCAACGGCACACTTGGACTCATCAAACTAGACATGGTTGTTTTTATCATAAATTTACATGAAATAATCAACAAATTGTATTTCAAACCATCAACTAAGTAGACATTATCATAGAGTTTGAAGGATCGTTACCAATCTTACCAATACTAACGATGTTACTTTAAAAGTTGTCTCCAAAGTTTACCTTACTAGATTTATATTTCTGAATTTCAGTAAAGATTAAAGCATCTCCAATCATATGTCTTAATCATCCACTATCCAAGAACCAAAGATTGGTTTCAGCTTTAAGACACACCTACAAGAGCAAAAATCAAACCTTTCCACATCCTTTGGTATTAGAGGTTGGACTAAATGTCCAATGACCACATTTGCTGGTATTGTACCATTAAGCACCCAAACTTGTATGATCTTTGGATGGGAATCCTTTTTCCCTCCAATTTTGTTGAAATGATTATGACTTTGTCTATAATTAGAATGACTTTGATAGCCATGGTCAATGTGGTTAAGGTCCTTGTGGGAAATAGTGTGACTTTGGTACTTATAACCAAAGTTGTTGTTTTCTGAACCAGAACTACTTTGGGATTTCTTATGGGGTGTCTTTTTAATAAAGAAGTGCGTTTTAGATTTTTTCTTATTGTTTGGATTAAAGTCAAGACCTTTTTTTTATCAAAAGACATGTTGGGATCCAAGTACTTTATTTAAATTTTCTTGATCCTGAGTAAGTTTCAAGCAAGATTTGAGAGGGTCGTCACACCTATTTTGTAAAACATTTTTCTGATTTTCAAGGACATTTACGTTAATGTGTAGAATTTCACAGGATCTCTACAAGTTCTCATTTTCCTTTTTTAGGATTTTGTTTTCCTTCTAAGGGCTTTGATTTTAGATATATATTGTTGTTTATATCCAACACAGTTCAATAATCCTTGTGCTAGATGGTCTCTTGTGAAGATAAGAAGGTATTCCAAGGTTATGTCTTTGGATTCATCATCCAAACAAAATTTCCTTTAGCTGTAAGACAAAAATTTGTTATTTCTTCACTTTCACTTTCACTTTTAAAGCTATCACTATCATCACTCCATGTTGATACCATGGCTTTCTTTCCTCCCTTCTTAGCTTTGAACCTTATTTTGTTATTTTTCTTTTTGATGTTTTGAAAATCTTTAATCATGTGACTTGGAAGTCTATAACCATATCAAGTACTTTGGTTAGTATCAGCCTTTGATGAAAATTTACCTTTGGAGTTTCATTCATTCCTCTTGAAGCTAGGTTCATCCTTTTAAAAGTCGTTTGAATTCTAGATGTTTTTAAAACATCTTTTGGAATACTTTGGCTGTCATGGCCACAATAACTCATCTTCATCATCCCCATACTCTTTAGGTTGTGTTTCAAAGTTAGTATTTGTAGACTTCAGTGCAATTCCTTGTTATGGTGCTTGTTCATCATTTTCTTCCTGCAAGTGACTTTCATAAGTTAAAAGATTTCCAACAAGATCATCTAAATTGCAAGTTTTTAGGTCTTGAGCTTCTTCAATGGTTAAAACTTTGGGTTCCCACTCACATCTTGGGAGGCATTGCAACACCGTTCTTACCATCTCTTCATTGGTGCATGTTTTTTGCCAAGGACTTCAGATTGTTGATGATTTCGATGACCGTTCTTACCTGCAAGTGAATTTCACGAACTTGACTTGTTCCTTTATAGATAGTTACTAAAATGTCCCAAACTTCTTTAGTTGTATCACATGGAGACACATGATTAAATTAATTGGAATCCCAACCACAAAATTAAATATTCAAAGATATATAATTTTTAGCAACTCTTTTAGTTTCTTCAGTGGTGAATTCTGATTTTGACATTGGAAGTTCCTTGCCATCTGTCTTCATAGTGGGGATGAAGTCTCTTTTGGAAGTGATTTTCGAAGAGCATAATCATGGTCTTTGATAAAAATCTGCACAAGGATTTTTCCAACAAGCAAAGTTAGAATCACAAAACAAATGAGGTCTAGTGAAAGAGCGTCCTTGATCAATTTCAGCGTTTTCAAAAGAAGCCATGATTTTCTCACAAGGTTGTCAAGTCAAAGTGAGTGGACCTACTCTGATACCAATTGAAGATCCCAAATGCCATGGTTAAATCACCCTAAGGGGGTGAATAGGGTGATTATTAAAAAAATAAAACTTAAGGAAATTTTACCTTACTTTGAATTTGAACTGCCAAAGTTACAATAGATAATTTTGATAGTTACTCACCAATGTCCATATTAAGACTTTGAATAGAAATGAAATGCAAAAATATAAGAAAGATAAAACACATGATACGTTTATGATGTTTACTCTTCTGAACAGGGCTAATTATCGCGTAAGATTTTTCTTCCCTTAGGATTCAACTATGCAACTTCTTGTTCACTTAAGAAGTTACCCACCAAGCACTTGGACATTACAAGACTTCTTGAGTTCTTCTAACCCAGGTAACTCTCAGCTAAATAGCTCTAGCTAAATCACTCAATAAGTATTGATCTCACAACAATTAGCTAACCGAGTAAGTTCTGTAACTTACTTGTTACAAGATCCCTTTCAAAAGTTCAATTACCACTACAGAGTTTAAGAGAGAGAATGAATACAACACATGTTATGATATAATTAATTCTTATGTCTTGTCTCCTACCCCAACTCCACCTTTTATAAAATTTAAAACTTCAAGACCATTGGAGCAAAACTTGGTAAGCCTCAATGTGCTCATAGTTGATTGGTGTCCAGATTCCAATGTCTCTAACTCATGCTTTGATCCTTCCATTAATATCTCTTGAATACCGTAATTATAGGATTTGATTTAAAATGAGATAGCTTGATTTGAATGTTAGAGATGTCATAAAATCAATCAAGATAATTAACCCAAAACTTCAAGACTAAGAAACCATTCCTTCTGCAATTGAAACGAGATTATATTTACTAAATCTCAATTTAGGATGAAAATAATTGAATGGACAAGAGATTTCTTGCAATCCTAAAAGAAGTAGTTGTCATACATAAAATCTCCAGTGAAACATTTTTTCAAAAAATATTACATATCATAATAGAAAAAAATCTTTTAACGAGGTCTTAAATCAAACAAAGTAAGCAATAATGTACTGATAATATTAGTAAAGGATCTCCTAACTTTAGTCACAAGGAAACAAATTAGCTAAGCATACAGCATGAACTCCAAAGTCAGACAAACTGACTTTGACTCTGAATACATGAAGAGGCAAAGTTAGATCAGAATAATATATTAATTTAGTCAAAGTACTCAAATTTAACTTTGTCTTTCAATCAAAATTACCAAAGCCAAAGTGTTTGACTTTGAACCAACTAAAGACATTGAGGAAAATCTTCAATGTCCATGTTGCATCCATGTCTTAATATTTTAAAAATGGATTGGTCTAGTCTTTGTCTTATATCGCATCCGCATTGCTATATATGTGCTCGTGCATGATGGACCTTTGAATATCTACAAGTAAGGTATCCTCATTCCTCTGTATTAATTTGGATGTCCCATAGTTTCTCTCTTTCCACATATATATGTATCTGCATATATATATATATATATATATATATATATATATATATATATATATATATATATATATATATATATATAATATATATATATATCTATATATATATATGTATGTATATTTATATATGTATGTGTGTGTGTGTGTGGTGTGTGTGTGTGTGTGTGTATATATATATATATCTTACATACATATATATACATATATACACACACACACACATATATATATATTTACATGTACACACACACACACACACACACACACATATACATACATTCGCACATACGTACATATATATACACACACACGTGAAGTCACAGATATACATACATAATATATATATATATATATATATATATATATATATATATGTATATATATATATATATATATTTGTGTGTGTGTACATGGCTGTCATAAAACATACTTAGAATTAGGATTAGATTGTTACTTGCTTTACAAAGCTTATGGACCCATGTCAGTAAACCATGCGGTAGCCACACTGTCACTGCAGCTGTATCTCAAAGCATTATTGTTGAACAATGCTTTCAGGAATGCGGGAGAATTTATCTTCCTCTACAACGGTGTTGAAATCAAGTTGCTTATTAGATAATTTAGCCTACATCTACTATAAGGAAAGCAACAAGCAAATAAAACATGCAAATAAACAACTAATCCTATGTTAATTATAATTAATTAGCCTAAGTAAACCCTAATCTACTCTAATGATAATTAGTCATAATTAATGTTCATAGGAGCATGACTAACACAATTAACACAAAGTATCATCTAAACTACCAAATAACAAGAAAACATAAAATAATTAGAAATAAAACTAATCTAGAGACAGGCGAGACAACAAAAGAAGGTTTATTAAATGGGCTTATCCAATCATGTAGCTTGAATGTACGTGATTAGAGCAAATGAGGAGTGGTTGTGGCTTTTCTCCATTTATTGAGCACAAATCTATCATTAATATTCCTAATCTAACCCATAATTAACTAAAAGTTCAAACTCGCAAAAATTGGTTTTGAAACTCTAGCTTGAAGAAAATAGAAAGTAAGTATTAAAATGGAGATTTGAGAGAAGAAAAATGGATAAAGAGTAGATAATGGAAGAAAAACATGATTAAAGGGGAAAAAACATCAACTTCAAACATTAATTAAGTGAAGCAAGTAAATTTAAGCATGAAAATAGTTGAATAAAATTAAGAAAAATAAAAATTTGAATGAAAAGTAAGGTAGAAGGGAGAAGGCTAGAGTAAATTGTATAAATTTAAGACTTGATTAACTTTGAATGTAGCTACAATAATCAAATCTCATTCTAAACTACTCCTAAGAACTCTAAACTAACCTAAACTTAAGCTAATCCTACTTCACATTTACCTAATTGTCACAATGGAGGTGAAGGGGGTTTATATGGGGTCTAACAGCAGGTTTGGCTGGCATAAGCAAAACGTGCAAACTTTTTGGAAGAAAAAAATAGTGTAGAAATTGCAAATGGCACTGGCCGCTTGTGCCAACTAATACTCCAAAACTAAAACTAGTGGTGCCAATAGCACGGCCAGCCTCTATCTTCTTCAGATATGGTAAATCTCATGGGTTAAAACAAGTAAGGTAACATTGTTCAGGTATATATTGGTTTCATTCCTAATTGTATTTCACTCCATTTTTTTAAAACGATATGGCTCTTAGATTTTGAAAAACCTCTTAACTCCCACAATTTGAAAAAAATTCATACTTATTTCAATTTTATGCAAAAAGAACTACTCAAAGCAAGCTTAAGTTAGCCTAAAAGGTGACAACATCACAAAAGGTGTTACATAGAGGTCACCTTTTCAAACTAGTTGCCTTTGAGTGGACCTTTCTCCATGATAACGTTAGTGTTCGAAGCAGGAGCTCAAGGTAAACAAAATGTAAAGTTTTGTTATGGACTGTACATGCCACATCATTAGAAGGCATCAACATTTGGTGTTAGGATGCCGATATGTATAAGGTTATAATTATGTTTGCAAAAATTCATCATTTTTAATTTTACTATTTAAGAATTGATGTACATTTGCTTGCATTATCAATAAATATTTGCTTGTATTGCCAATGAATATTTGTAAGGTTTGTTGATAAACATTAGCCCAGGATGAGCATTTGGTAGGCATATTGATGAACATTTTGGATCTTGACATTTTAACATTTGGTGTTTGTTTTGCCCATATCCGAGGTTATAACTATGTTTCCCAAATTGTTCATGGAGGAACATTTACTGGGCATAGCAATGGAACAATTGTTTTGAAATTTTAATATTTTAACATTTGGTTTTTGGTTTGCTCATGTCTCGAGGTCATTAATGCATTTTCAAAAAACATCGTTGCTATTTTCATTTGATTATTGGTCAATGTTTTGTTATATTATCAATGAACATCTATAAATTTTAGTAAAGATGAACATTATTCCAATAATTATTAATACATCTATAATTGTTCATTTGCACTTCCCAAAAAAAAAACCTTAAACTATAAAAAAAAAAAAAAGGAAGGAAAAAAAAGGGTGTTGTTGTTGAAGTGAATCGGGCCTGCATTGTGTTTTGGGATCATGTTACATCGCGGCTATAGCATCATGATATAATAACTAGTAAGTGACTAAAGTGGGGTCGATGCATGAAGAGCGGTAGTAGTAGTCAAGTGATAGAGATGGGTGGGTATGGTGAAGGGAGCTATATTTGCATATACAACCATTTTTTAAAAAATAACACCTATATTCATATTCATACCCATAGGCCATAGCCATTATGTTTTAAAACTAGTACTCAAACCAATAACCATTCTTTTTTCCGGGTTTAAGGTATTTTTTTAAGTACATATAAAAAAAAAAAAATTCATACCCATATTTGACACATGTTCAGAAGCACCCTATACTTGATGAGCAATTAAGACATCATAAAGAAATATGATCCAACAAAACTTTGGCAAGTTGAAGTTGAGGTAGAAAAATGATTTAATAAACAAAAAAAGGTAGTAATTCTATGGTACATACCCATGTATCTTAATAGGTGTACACCTATAAATATAAACTTTCCAATATAATTGGGCTCACGCCTAGCTGCCTACCTTATTTTCGTAACTCAATAGTGCCTACATTATTTCTATAGCCCAGCTGACCCCGTACTAAAATTGGGTCGCATCTATCTCAAGCCTAAAGCCTTTTTGGTTTATTCATTAAACCTAGCCTTAATTGAAACAAAAACAGAGTATAAACATCAAATTAAAACCTTACAATAAAACTCTCGCAAACGCAGTTAACAACTGCAAGAATCCTCCTCCAAAAACTTAATATCAATGCGTGAAGAATATATACTAGCTGAAGCAAAAAGACTCCTCATTGAAGAATCACAATTGTTAGATCTCGGACCAAATGCAGCAGAATATGATATTATTGATATGTATGATTTACATTCCAAAATTTAGTGCAAAATAGCATCCAGCTAGTGTAAATTTTAAATTATGAATTTATTGAACATAATATCTTTGATAAAGTTCCTCAGGGACATGATTTTTAAGACCATAAACTAGGTAAGAAGATGCACTAATTTTCTGAAAAGATTCACTGCAAATTTTTAAAAGGTTCACTGGATATAGACATCAAACACTATCAACTAATAACAGTCTCATATAGGTATTATTCATAAAATAACTGCATGTTAATGAATAAAATAATTACTAACATTACTATTATATTACAGCTCCCCACCATCAAGAACCCAACGAACATGAGTACATTGATAATGATGAAGCTGAACTGATTCATCCTTGGGCATAATTACAATGAGAACTACAGGTATGTATGATTTATATTACAAATTTTCAGTGAAAAATGTAGATAGGAAAATTTTACAATTAAAGGACACGACATTATTAATGCAATGTCATGTAACATGGCATCTATCAGAGATAGTCCACCTAGAAGAACTTTTGTAAAACTAAGAATGTCACAATTGATAGCAGGAGGACACATCATTTCTTTGAGCAGAATTTATTATTTTGTATTAAAAATGTATATGATTGCTATTGGTTTTCATTGAATCTGTGGATATTAGAACTGTTCGCTGATTTAAAATTAAAGATATGGATGCTATTGTTGATTCTTATTTGGTAGTGATGGATCCTTGGTATTTTTTTACATGATAATTTTGCTCCACTAAATCTTTTATGCTATGTAGTGAGTCTTTTCTTGATTGCTGTGAACCTTTTGTGCATTGCTTTAGGAATTATAAATTTCTAAATTGCAATAGACAATTTAATGTTTGCAGTGAAACTTTACTCACTTGCAATATACCTTTGGTCCACTTCATTGTAACAATAGCAACAGAATGCATGAGTAGCTATTTAACCATAACTATTTACTAGGAGTTAAAGCTTCTAGCCAGGTCCTTTGCACAAACCCTAATATGATCTAAAAAGAAACTAAAATTTTACCACAAGTATACGGTTGTCAGCTATAGTACTTGAGGGCCGAATCCATAGAGACAACGTTAAATCTACTCTACTACAACTAACTAACCTGTATTAATTTGACTAAAAATAGCAAATAAGCAAAATAAAATCATTCAACTAACAGAAATTGAAACTAATATAAACATGATTAAAATTGTAAAATAAACAACTACTAAAGAAATCCTCACAACTACTAACGAAATAATATATTCTAAATAAGAGGCAAGGGAAAGGAAAGAGATTACCATATATGCTTAAAAGTCAATGAAGAATATTTAATTTTCAATGGGTGTCAATCATGAAAATTCGGCATCCATCATAGACCAAAGAGAGTAGTGAAAATTGAAACTTTGATCGAGAGAATTCTTAGAGAAGCTAAAATCAAACTAAAATTGAAACTACAAAACTTGAATTGAAACTAGAACTAGACATATTGAAATAAAACTAAAACTTAAACTAAAATAATTGCATAAAACTCGAATCAAAAGAATTTCTAAGATTATAATAATATCTAAAACTAATAGAGAGGGAAAGAAATTGATGATTTTCTAAAGTGCACTCATGACCCTTATTTATACTAGTAGGAACCCCATGCTTTCCTAATTATACTAGATTTCCTAATTTCCAAAAAGTTCTTCCACTTTCTTAATTGCAATGGGTCTCTTATTTTTCAAGTAACTTTCCTACTTTAATTTCCTAATTGTACCCAAGTGTCAATTTCTAATTTCTTCATTCATATGGAAAGGGATTCCACCACCATATTTCTTCAATTCCTTCACAACTTCAATCCTAAATTTTCCAATTTTGATGTGGTAATTATCGTATGATCTATTGGGCTTGACTTGGTGTGTTCAAAGAGAGTGGCGTTGACTTCTAGCCTGAGGGCAAAACGAGGATCAAGCTAGGTTTTCACAAGAATTGGATCGCCATGCTAATTAATGAAAAATCATCTATTCAACCTTCAATTTCAGAGTCTTTTTCTCATCTGCTTATTACCTACAAAACTGCATAAAATTCTATTAAAGCACAAAATAAGCTCGAAGATAACTAAAATCTTAGGGAATAAAGTTATAATATTCAGCGCAAAATCCTCGGGTCAAAGAAAATAAAAGAAACTATACCTAGGACACCTAACCCACGTTCGTAGGAATCAGGGTTGCACTTAGCACATGCAACAAGCCCTTTAAACCTTTAGGTTCCCCCTAGTGGACGGCCTTGATCTCGTGAGAATTTGTAAAAGATACAACCACAAAATCTTTAAAGAAGAAAACGAAAACAGAAAGAAAAATTAAAAATATTTTTTAATTTTTAAATATAATGAAATATACATAAGGGAAAACTGTACACACTTGCCCAACGAATTACTCCTACAACCCAAATTTCAGATTTTATACAAGCACAATGTACGTATCAAGACTCTTAACCTCAAGGATAGCACCTGCACACTAATTTTTCACTTTATAGACCATCAAAACAGTGAGTCCATCCTAGTACGCAGTGTGTGTACGATCACCCTACGAGTTAAGCTTAGCAAGGTTTGACTCAATCCCACTGGACTACTTTATTAACTTATTGAATTGGAAAGCAAGCTTTCCCAATAGCAGTACTGCCTTAAAGGGTAGCAGCCGATAATGCATACCTCAAAGGGTTACTTGTCATTTCTAACTTTATAACTTTTTTTAATTTTTCCTTTTTTTCTATTTTTTTAACTTTTTTTTGGGCTACATAAAAAGACAAGTGGGAAAATTGAACCATGAAGGCCTCAAACCTTAATATGATGGTGATATATAAATAAGAGCTGGACTTAACATTATAATGGAATAAGGGGGATAGAGCTGGGGTAAGAAATGACCACTTTGAACTATCATCTATCATGTACACAATACTTATATACAACCCAATACTAAGTCACAGAGAAATAAAGTCAATCAAGATAGTACAACTCCTAAAATCACACAAAAATGGAAAATTATTTTAGTTTTTTAAAAAAATTTCTCTCTTTTTTTTTTTTCAAAAATTTTTGAAGTATAGCTTCTCCTCCCCCACACCAAGATCACACAATATCCGTATTGTGGAAAAGGAGCAGTAAGAACACAAAAACAAAAGAAAAGACAAAAAATAAAAGACATCACAATATACAAAGGATAGACCAATAATACCAAGTCAGGTGCAGAATTACACCTAAGCAAAAGCCTCATAAAATCCATTTAGACAGAGGCTTATGGAGCATTAGCCACTCCATATCAAACTAAACATAGATACTCAAATCATAACCCATTAGTGGACATAGTAGTTTATCAAACTTGGAGGAAAAACTCTCAATGATAATGAAACAGTAAAAATCAAAGAGTTGAAGCCAGAAAGAGTATATCTATATGATCAATGCAACATAATTAAGGGCTCGTTTCAACTTATCAAATTGTTGGGCCCAGTCATGAATTAATAGATATACTCACAACAGGGCAGTAGATTGGTCATCGGCCTAGCAAGTTGATTATCACAAACATGCCATCTAGGCACATCGATGGGTCCTAAGTCATCAAGTCTCTTAATCTTGGCATGCTCAAGAGTCTGGTCCAAATTAGTAGCCATAGGCACAAAAGTACCATACTCTAACAATTCAAACTTGGGTGACTCAAAGAGATGGTTAATTATGATAAGGTCAAAAGAAAAGGATTCATATTCAAAACAGATATCCACATTCAGACCCTTCTTGACGTCCAACCCATATGAAAAAGACTCATATTTCACAGAGAAGATCATCGTCAAATTCCAATTAGTGGATTCAACCACCCCTCATATGACTCTTGTTTACGTATATCTTCTGATTCATTAAAGTCATGTTGTTCATTGAACTCACTAGCACTTTCAAATTGTTCACCCTCCTTAAACTCACTAGAGTGATTAAAAGGGGTAGGTGGGTCAGCAAATCTAGGACATCCTTAGTGACATCCCTAGGTGTGCTTGTTTGGGCTGTAAAGTCATTGGATAGAAACATAGGAAGGTCATTCTCTTTCTCTAGGTCAGACAAAGGTATATCATCATGCAAGTTGGGCCTAGATTGGATGGAAGACTCAAAATCATCATAAAACTGATTGTAGGTTCAAGAGATACTAAACTTGGGACAGACTCATGCAAATTATAATCCTCCCTACTTTGTTGAAAATATTGAGAATATTCAGCAACTCTTTCTTTCATATTCACTATCATTTTATCTATCAATTTATGTATCATCTTACCAAGACTCGCACATGTAGCATAAACATAATCACGATAACGGCAATTATGAACAGCATGATCAAAAGATTCACAATAATTGCACCAAAAGGCAATCACAGAACAATGAGATAGGTGATAATAAGGGTCCCTAAAGTGATCCTAGTGGTCAGAAATGGTATGAAAAGTGTACTCGCCATGACTCGGGTATCCTAAGGTCCCTCTAACTTATTCAAACTCATAAGTGTCCCAGGTTAATTTTTCAAATAAATCATAAATCTCATTTTGAGTTCCAAACAATAATCCTAATAATCCTCCATTGACACGTGGACTCAACATAACCTCTAAATCTAGCATTCAAATCCACAACAATGACCTCATAAATTTCACAGTTTTTAAAAATTTTGGTGCCATTGAGCACCATAATCATTAAGTTTTCATAAATAGTTCTAGAAAGGTTCATGCTCAAATTGTGAGAAAGAAAAAACTAGCTTTTTTATTTCTTTTTTTAAATTTTAAATTTTTTGGATTTTCAATTTTTCCAAAGAAGAAAAACAGGCAAAAAAATTTTTTATGAGATAGCGATCAAATTAACTTCATAACTAATCGAAATACGAAAATTATTAAACCAACTACTAATAAGAATTATGAAACTAATGAGATAAATAAACAGAGAACAAAAATAGTGACATAATTTCAAACCACTATTTCTAGCAATAGCACCAATAACTTGATACGTTCCAAAAAGGATGTAAAATTTTACCGTAAGCATACATGCCAGTTATAGTACTTAAGGATTGAATCCACAAAGACAAGGTTGAATCCAGGCCAATACAACTAACTAACCCATATTCATTCGACTAAAACTAGTAAATAGGCAAAATAAAATCATTCAACTAACAGAAATTAAAACTAATCTAAACATGAATAAAACTGTAAACTAAACAACTGCCAAAGAAATGATCACAACTACTAACAAAATAATAAATTCTAAATAAGAGGTAAGGGAGAGGAAAGATATTACCATATATGCTTAAAAGTCAATGAAGAATATTTAATTTTCGATGGGTGTTAATCATGAAAATTCAACATCTACCATAAACCAAAGGGAGTAGCAAAAATCGAAGCTTAGAGAATTTTTGGGGAAGCTAAAATCAAACTAATATTGAAAGTAGAACTAGAAAAATTGAAATAAATCTAAAACTAAAACTAAAACAATCGCATAAAACTTGAATTGAAAGAATTTCTAAAATCATAGTAATATCTAAAACTAATAGAAACTAAAGCTAGAATTGAGAGGGAATGAAATTGACTATTTTCTAAAGTACACCCATGACCCTTATCTTTATATTATAAGTAGTAGAATGATGGAGGTTAATAAGCTTTCCCTCTCTTAATACTAGAATTCTACGCATTCCCTCCAAAATTACTCCATAACAATATTTTTAAATTTCAAATTTCAAAAATTTTGATTTATCCTTTATCTAACCACCCAAAGTTTCCATTTAAAAATAATAAAACTCACCTTGAACTTCTGTCACCTTAGCTTCTCTTCATTCTAGCATGACTTCCCTTAACATTCCATGTTTTCCACTCTCCCTCAACCACCACCTCCTCCTCAATCAATGCTTTAATGCCCCTAGCATTTCTCGCTTCTTGGCTTCGTCTCCCGTTCAACTTTGTTTCTTCTATTCTTCTCTTGCATACTTCCACTAGATTTATATTTCTCTTCTAATTTCCAACAATCAATCTCTATCGTATCACCAAATATTGGTTCTACATCAAATTAGAGCCTACAAATTTTCATACATACTCATTGGTTGAATACTAGAATCCAATAATGGCCAAAGAAGTACAAAACACTAGTTATATAATCAAGTTGACTAGAATTTATACCTCCATTTAATATTCTTTAAACTAGAAAATTTAATTATATCATAGTTGTGAGATATTCCCTTCAATTTAGTTTTTCAATAAGCATTGAATGCTAGTTTATAGACATTGATAGAAATAAAGGCAAAAATAAAGGTTAATGGTGCACTTCAGTAATTAGTTAGCAAAGTCATATGTTTAGAAACATAGCAATGCAGGAATATAAGTTGGTGGTTGCACTTCAGCAATTAATAAGATCATTTAGAAACATTAAAACCACTTATAAGAAGATTAATACAAGTAGACGTAATCTCATTGTATGATCCTAAGATCAATGCAAATTAATAAAAATGCACTTAAAATATGCATATATGATTGGTGTGGAGCACTCGCTATATGATCAGGGTGCCAGAATTTATATATCCATATAATATTCCTTGAACTGGAAAATTTAATCATATAATAGTCTGAGAGATTCTCTTTATTTTAGTTTTACTTTTCATATTTTTAAATGAAAAAGGAGCACATAATAAACATTGGATATTAGTTTATAGATATTGATGGAAGAAAAATGCAAAAATGTCGGTTAATAATGCACTTCAATAATTAGTTAATAAGATCACCTAGAAACATAAAATGCAAAAACACAAGTAGATGGTGTGATCAAACAGTCAGTAACGTCATTTAGAAGCATATAAAATGCATTCTAACTATTATTTTTTAACTTGGAATTCAAAAATTCAAGTAGATGGTGTGCTCAAATAGTCAGTAACGTCATTTAGAAGCATATAAAATGCATTCTAACTATTATTTTTTAAATTAAAATATTATTGCATATGTCATTTTGATTCTTGAACTTGTCATTTGTTTAAAAATGTGTTTTTTTGGGGGCCGCATTAAATTAAGTTTTAGATTATATAATATATGTACAACGTTTAATTTTTACATCAATCACTGTCATGTTCATATAAAAACCCATGAAAAAGCACAACATGAACTATTTTTTTTTTAGATATTTAGACCTATGTACTTCCTAAAATATTAATCGGATTGCTATTTTAGAATTTCATCAAAATATTTATTCATTTGTCTTTTTCAAATTACAAACTCTTGGCTGATTCATTAGTTACATATCTATATGTTCATAACTGTTAAAAGAGCTAAACATGACGATTTTAAAATAATATTAAGTAAGACTGTTTTGCGGAAAGTGTGCTATTTAAATTATTTTTTAAAAATTTAAAATGTCCGTATAAGAGTATGGGCACAAACTAGTTTGTGGTAATAGCAACACTCATGCTTTCCTAATTACACTAGATTTCCTAACTTCCAAAAAGTTCCTCCACTTTCTTAATTACAATACATCTCTTATTTTTTAAGTAACTTTTCCACTTTCTTAATTGTACTGATGTATCTATGGAGGGCATTCAACTCACACTCAAGTCTAACTGATTTCAAATGCAAAGGAAAGCAAGCTGAAATCAGAAGGGAGTCTAAGGAGAATCCATAAGATAATGAGGATAAATGATACTAACCTCTCAGTTAGGTATAGATATCACCACTAAGCTTGAATTTAGAGCCCCTAAGCTCAATTAGAATATAGATATCACCACCTAATCAAGGTTTAAGACTCACTTGATCACTACTCTAACCAGCCTAATTAGAGATAAGCAAGTTAAATGTTTAAATGAAACAAGAGCAATGCTCTCATTTCTCTTTCAATTTCAAGGATAAAAGTTAGTACAGAATGAGGTCCCTGAGGCCCTTATATAAACGTCCCTAGGCCGCCTAAAAAGGTTTAAGAGGTTTCTTTAAGGTTAGGAAACCACTAACCTAACCTAATCTAGCCTAATCTAGCTTAGTCAAACCGGTTTCAACTAAATATGATTTAATCAAGCTAATTACAACTTTATGCACCAAAATAATCTAGATTATGATGATTACAATCAACCTAAGTAATCAAGTAAGTAAGCAAGCAACTTATCAAATGTGAGAGAAAAGCAAAAAGTGGCCTTGTCTCCATGGCACTTTACGGCTGACCAATGAGGTTCATTATGCCTTTCTTCATTTGTTCCTCATTAGTTCTTCAATTGATTGCTCCATGATTTTATCCAAGACTCTTTTAGCTACCTAATCGATCTATTAGGACAAGATTGGATGGCTTGAAAGACTTTAATCACCAAATGCACCAATTAGGTGCAACCAGGTAGAATACAGTAGATTACTGGCTGTGCTTGGATGCCACATATCCCATGTAAAACGTGGGCATGATTTGAAGTTCCACATATGGTTGGAAAGATCTGGATGTCTCCTAACTCCTCCAAGTAGAATCATATGTTCATAACTTCATTTGATGGTCCAAACCCTCAGAAAACTCAAACTGGTTAAAACTGGGTTCCAGCCTGCACTGTTTGCAAAAATGATCTGGTTCTTCAACTTCAAGAATTTCTCAATTAGACTAGGTAGATAACATCTTTGGAACCAAAATATGAAAAAATATCAGACTTGAACCCAAAAGAAGTCTAAGGAATGCAATACACAAAATTGAATTTATTCTGTCTCAACCGCCAGTTTAGACAGTTTGGATTTAAAGACTGATTTGGATGGGTAAATGAAGTCCAAATGAGATGAAACTTAACTTCTTGAACTTCAAACCCATGGCAAAATATTTGACTTAAACCTCAATCAGACCTAAGTAACTAAGCACACAAAATCGGGTGCATTCTGGTTCAACCGGGTAGTCTGGACAGTTTGGATTTAATGGCTAATTTGGGTGGGAACTTGCTTTATTGGAACTAACTTCCTGAACTTCAAACTCATGGCAAAATATTGAAGTTAAATCTCGTGAAAGTTGAAGTACTAAAGGACGCAAAATTAGGCTTGTATTCTGATTTGAACCCAGAACCTACTGTTATTGTGTTCCTAGCAAAAATGTGGGTTTTTCTTGGGTTTGGGATGTTCAAACCTGATTACCTTGACTAACCTCTTAGTCCAAATTTAGATTCATGGTTAGATCTCCATTATGTACCCAACTTCCAGTTTCTAATTTCTTCATTGATTTGAAAGGGACTCCACCATCATATTTTTTCAATTCCTTCACAGTTTCAATCCTAAACTTTCCAATTTTCAGGTACTAATTATTGTATGATTTGCTGGGCTTGACTTGGTGCGCTGGAAGAGAGTGGGGCGTTGACTTCTAGCTTGAGGGGAAAACGAGGATTGAGTTGGGCTTAAACAAGTGGGTTGCCATGAAAATTGATGAAAAATCATTTATTCAACCTTTAATTTCCAAGTCTTTTCCTCATCCGCTTATTACCTACAAAAATGCTGTAGATAACTAAAATCTTGGTGAATAGACGTATAATATTTAGCACTTTGGTGACTAAACAAACCCCTAAGCATAGGACATAGCTACTTTACCCACAACTGTTTTTAACCCAAAAGTGCAGCCTATTCACAACTGTTTTAACAAAAGTAATGCATTAACATCAGGTCTCGTCTTCCAACCTTTGACTTTGCCTTGTAATATGAGTGCCTTCCTTCAACCTTTGCAACTGAGAACCATTAGTCTCCTATTCTTTCCTGATGCTATTATGATACGCTTTAACGTTATTAACAATATGAAGAGTAACTATATTTTTCTAGGTAGTGATGATGTTGGAGCATATTTCACTCTAAACTTCTTCGACAAGGGAGCTTGTAGAGGGCAAAAAAGAAACACAATAAACCTTTCAAAGTTTTAATGATGTAATTCACTTAAATATTACCCAAAAAATTAGTTAATTGACATTGACCCATTGTAGGCAAGAAACACATACACTACAAGCAAGAAAGATACATTGTAAAAAACAAAAGGTATATTACATGCAAGAAAATATACACTACAGGATACAAAAGGTACACTGCAGCAGGAAAAGATACATGGAAGAAACAGAAGGTGCACTATAGGTAAGAAAGATCCACTGCAGGAACTCCACATAGAACACAAGTCTGTTATCATATTGGATATTTTCAATAATGATTATTAATATGCAACAAATATAGGTATATAAAGGTAGATCCCTTTTAAATGAAACCATAGTTCGAAAATATGATCAAATCATTTAGACTTAATGACATACTCACAAAAACACCTGATTTATATACATATTTAACAAAATGACAAATACTCCCCTAAAACATAAGGCTTAAGACAATAACACAGTTCATTCACAGAGTAATGGATTTTGGCGTGGAAAGAAACAGTAAGAAAAGGCCTTCAATAACACAAGTGCAACAACCTTGCTCTCACACTTTTGGGGCTAAAGTTTGTTAAATTTGACCATGAGTTTATTCAAAAAGACATTGAACTTGAAACTGGAAAATATTCTTATAAGATACAAAACAAAAAGATACTTCTATAATATATCTAATAATGGCCTAAATTGTAAGCTCCAAGAACAGCCAAAGCCAGACCAAGAGCCTCTCTTCCAGGGGGAGAGGCCAAAACAAATCAAAAACCCTCTCACGCATACATCCACAAGGTAAGGGCTTCTGTGTTTCTAATCAGCAATAACCAACCAATTTAGATGTGCCCTTCAAATCACTATGATATATAATGTCCCAAAATTTTTGTTACTTACTTTGACTTATGTACTAATGTTGGTGTTCCTATTTTGTGAAGGATTATAAGTAAACTTATGGGTACTAATAAGACCCTTTTTCAAAAGGAGAAAAAAAAGAAATGAAGTGGTAGAAAAAAGAAAAAAGAAAAAAGAAGGGAGGAAATTGACCACTAAAAAAAGAAAAAAGAAAAAGAAAAAATTGGGGAGGGGCGTGACATTTATCAGCAAAAGCGGGGCTTGGTTTTATTTTCTTCTCCCCAATTCACACACACACACACACCAACAACCACTATAGAGAGAAGGTGAGGCATATAGAGAGAAAGAATAGGAGGAGAAGGAGGAGGAGAAGAAGAAGAAGAAGAAAAAGAAGAAGAAGAAGAATAAAAAAGAAGAAGAAGAAGAAGAAGAAGAAGAAGAGAGATTAAGAGCTTGGTGAAGAATTTGAGGTGAGCAATTTTTGCTTTCTCTTCAACCTAAAATTTATTAGGGAAAGATTAGTTGAATAATCTATACTTGAATTGGAGGAATCAATCAAGTTTGAAGCTAAGAAATTGATGTTTAATTATGATTAGAACCGTAACTCCAGTCCTCAGAAACCCATCCTTAAAAATCTCTTGTTTAATTATGATTTTTAGATTAATTGGATGTCATGAATTGATGATTATGTTGTGCATTCGTTCATGTACATGCTAAACTATGGATTTTTATTTTGATTACTTGTATTAAAAGAACAAATTGGTAAAAAAATAGATTAGATTTTTTGATTTTTAGGAATTTTGTTGACTATTTGAATTTCTATGAATTGTCGGCTCGAAGAAACATTCTGAAAATTTCATTGTGGACTTTCCATATTATTTGGCAATTGTTTTGTAAAGTTACATGAATTTTGGTTGTGTATCTTATGATTTATAAATTTTCGATTGAAGATGCTCTGTCTAAATGCGTGATTTCGGCCTCCATTTTAATTTCTGGGAACAATTGGCTTGATCAAAAATTTGAAACCCTTTACAGTAGCTTATACATTTATACATAATATTTGGCAATTTTGTGCAAAGTTTCGTGAATTGTGGACGTGTAGTTTATGAGTTATGAATTCTATAATGTTCCACGACATAATACTAGGCACTGTTTCAATTTTTGAGGAGGATTAGCTTGGTGGAAAATTCTAAACATTGTATAGTAGATTAATCATAATGTTTGGTATTTTCTTGCAAAGCTTCATGGATCTTTGTTTTATGAGTTTTTGAGTGAAAATATTTTGGTTGTTGTAAATATTGGCTATTCCTGTGTATAAATAGTAGATTGATCATGTGGGGGATGATATGAGGCTTTGAGCATTAAGAACAATAAAGAGTTTATATGGTATATTGAGAAGTTGTGAAAATTATTTTGGATGGAATTATGCCTTGATTTGACGAGATTTTTGTGTAAATTGTTGATATAAGTTTTTGAAATATAAAAATGTGATTATATGAATCACATTATCTCAATAAGTTATGTTTTATTGGAAAAGAGATTCATATCTTGCTTGAGGTTGTTACATTGCATTATAGAGCTATGGTTATAGTAGTGACTGTCTTTATGTTTGGATTGTCGAAGAGAGAGGTTCTAATTAATCCCTTGGGATATGAGTGTCGGCCTGATATTTTAAGATATCCACATAGGTTCCTAGTGAGGAAGGTTTCAATCTAAACTTACTAGGATGTGAGTGTGAGTGTGATTATGTGGTTCATGTTTTGTAGGCAATTTACATCCTCTAGAACAAGGATGCCTAGTTGGTGCCACATGAATGAGCTACAGCTAGTCCGCCAACATATGTTTGTCACCTTATATTGTGATGGTTCTTTATGTGGATCATGGGTTGATTTCCCCAAAATTAAGAACTTTGGTTTGACTAAGAATACATGATATGTTACGAATTCGGATTTCAAGTTGGAAATGGAAGAATATTAAGGTATCTTTGATATTGTGATTGACGTTAGGAACATGTATATTATGTGATTATGACGAGTATTAAAAAGGTTGTAGGAAATATGTTGTTATGTATGTGGGAATTGTGGTTATAATCTTAATCAGACCATTAGTCGAGCTTAGCAGACTCTGCTTTCTCTTGGACTCGAGTGAGGACTAGAAGTTCAAGGGGTATGGTTTGGTATGGGAGAACCATAGTTAGTTTAATGAATAAACTATAAGTGAAGTTTATTTAGGAACTTAAGTGAAAATGAGGGTTCCTGAATAGTAGTTGGTATGGGATAGGTATGACTGAGCTAGTCTAGCCGCCCGTCCTATGGCATGTAGATATGTTTGCTTGTGAAGTTCAAGAACATAGTTTACATAATAAATGTGAAATGTATGGTTGTATCGTTTTGCACGATCATATTCTTATTTCAGCTTCCATGTGTCATATGCTACGTCTGATCCTATGTGATATGGATACTATGTGATTATGTGTTAACCAATTAATAGGCAAAGTGTAACAATAGGGAAGATAAGGGTTATTCACTAGGTCAGGGAGCTCATGACATCACCATTTTTTTTGTTTTTGAAAGGTAAATGGGATCCAGGAAGTATTAAGAAGGCTAACTATCTATTAAATACATTTTGACGAGAATCAAGTTGGGAATGCAGGTCTTATTATGGGCTTACGTAACAAATTATGTTTATCAATTGCATCATGAATGTATTTTGCACGTAAGCATGTAAGATTGTTCTGGATTTGCTCCAAATATGCATGTAAATGCATGTTTTATAATCATCTAGCCCAACTTTGGTTAGAGTTCGACGTGAGCTTCTACTGCTCTCGCTTATTAATATGTTAATTAAGCTTAAAGAGTTTAGATAGTCTTATGGGTGTTTCTAGTTGGACATCCACATTGGTGACACCCCTACCCCTTCTTGGGCGAGGCATTGCATGATAGAGTCTACATCTTAACTCTTTTCCGGAGTCCAAGTCCAAGGGCTGATTGCCACATGTCTTGGCTTCAAGGCTGTTTTTCACACTCTTTATGTCTTCTAAGCATACATTATACATTTTGGTTTATAAAAGTTCAGAGTTTATCAATTTTCTATGGGAATTGTCCGATTATGATCACATAATTGATAGTTTCATCAATCATCACCATCCTATCTTTAATAAATTAGTAGTAACAATTGATCTCGATAAACAACAACTATAGAAAACATAGGTTATCCATGGCAACAAGATGGTTATCCAAACAGGATCATAGAAGACAGAAATGCACTTTTCCTAGTGTTCAAATTAAAAGAAATCTAGCAACCATATTGGAACTCTACTACACCATATCCTCAGTCACACTCAGACACTCATAAACCGAACTACACCATAAATAGTATTAATCGTAATAGAACGATCAAGAAACTAAGTTGAAAACCACGAGATGAATAATCGTCACATAAAAGCACATAACACTAAAAATGATGACGAAGAGAGAAAATGCAACATCGACATCTAAAAAAACAGATAGATACCTAGAAA
This sequence comes from Carnegiea gigantea, assembly GCA_029747015.1. Taxonomy (NCBI): domain Eukaryota; kingdom Viridiplantae; phylum Streptophyta; class Magnoliopsida; order Caryophyllales; family Cactaceae; genus Carnegiea; species Carnegiea gigantea. The sequence goes on from JAKOGI010000956.1 coordinate 150,835, forward strand.
GACAATCACAAACCCGAAAAACCTCTAAAACTTAATATTGAAATAGTGAACACCAAATGAAACCAATAAACAACATAATTGAACTAAAATTAGAAACAGAACTTATCTATTTGCAATGTTCTCTACGAATTCTTTTGTAGTAACCATAGTCTTTCAAAGAACCTAAAATTACAGTGACCACGATTCGAAAAATTCGGCAAAATGCATTGAGAAGTTGAACAATGATGGACTAATTAAGAACAAGCAAAAATTACCTTAACCAAATATAATAACGAGCTAAATTGAAATCCTAGGAAAGAGAAAATAGCTTGAAGCAAATGAGAAATCAAATAAGTAGAAAATGGTGAGGAAAAAAGTAGAGAGAGGCTGAGCTTGAAAAATAGAGGAGAAGAAAAAGACAAAGGGCATGGACAGTTACATGTAATTGCAATTTTTTTTAAAAAATGAAGAAGCAAGGCATACGCGTGAGCTACAACGTGGGCCATATGCGCACAATATGTGCCTAGTAAGGTACATACGTGTGCAACATAAATTTTTCCTAAGGAAGGCACTAGGCAATAGAAATAAGTCTTTATTGTTTCTTGTCCTTCCATGTGAATTGGATTTTAATATGGACTTTGTGAAATGTAGGCCAAAGTAAAATTTTCACCACTTGCGCTTGTAAATTGGGCACAAGTATGAGTCTCAAAGTTCTATATTTATACCCATGCCCATTTTTTAAAGTAACATTCATAAATCATAGCCGTACTCTGATTATCCAAAGTTCCAATGGGTTTGAAAATTTTATGTGCGTATATTTCATATGGCCATTTTGTATAATTCTTTATGGTGATTAAAAATTTCGAAATGTATTGATCTATTTGATTAGTTGCATGAATAGACCCTCACTTTGTAAGGAATCATAAAAGTGTTTAGGACCAAGTAACTCCCAAATTTAAAAGCGAAATTACATATCGAATTGGCCTTATTAACCAATTCTTAGAAAGAAATCAAAGGAAAAGTATCGGTAACAAATAGAAGCAAAATTAGGGAAAAAGACAGGGGCCATTGAGCTCCTAAAATGATGGCTCAATGGACAACATAAGATAATTAGGTCTAATATAGATGATTAATGAATGAACTGATTATGGGAGCTAAAAGTCTGACCAAAGCTCCAGGTTGAAGGAACAACATTGTAGAAGTCAAGGGATTGGCCGTCTACCAAAGTGAGCTTGAAAGAGAGCCCTTGGCGTCTGAGGTCAATGTTGCTTTGCCAATTAGCACCCCAGTTCCTGACCATAGACACCCATATCTTGCCCCTAGAAGTCCTCACCCAGGCCGCCTTGATATCCCCACTGCCGCCGACATTGGAGATCATCACCATGTTGAAGTTGCCTTGTCCTCTCAATGTGAACTGGACACCACCTCGCCGGTGGCATGAAACCCTAGTTTCATGTGCAAAAGAAAATGCCGATGAGTTACATTGGCTTAATGGTGTAAAATATCTTTAAGATCGGACGCTACATCGTGGGAGAATTTGTTACGTTTGCTCACGTATGATTTCTTAGGCTTTAAAAAAAAAACCTCTTGGCTTGATAGAGAAACTACGTTTTTTTCATTTTGTTGTTAGATCAAATGTATTAGGCGTTCCTATATTGACAGTCTTGATAATGTATTACTAAATATCGCACGGATTTTTGTTAATTATTAGTCCTGACTTAACAAAACCCCGGCCTGGTATTATGTAAATTACTCATCCTTCCCAAGTCAATTTTTTCCTTGTTTCGGAACGCGTAATGTAACAACTTTCAGGTGGAAATGTGTTCATTTTTATCTAGCTTGAGGCACATAGAATTATTGGTTTCAACTTTGGAGCTCTACTTCGTTTGAGGTGACTAGTTTGTGAATCAACGGGCTTGGTAATTTGTTGTAACAGAAGATATGCCACTTGATTAGCGAAAACATGACAGTTCTTTCACAAATAAATTCTTAGAATTTTCTACTTTAAGCTCTGCAAGAAACTACATTGCATTTTGCTTTAAATGAACGTATACTATTAGGTGGTCTAGTATCAATAGTCCTAATTATAACACTCAATTACTAAATATTGTATGGGATTTTTGTCACATTGATAAATAAATAAATAAAAAGACATTTTGAACGGTTTATTTTATTAATTACATCACCTAGGGTCCTTGAGATATGTCATTTTGTGGTTTGATGAGAATTTAAAAAATTTACAAATTATAAATAGTCTAATGACATTTCCATGGTCGATGCTCCCTATTGTTATTTTCCCCCGGCTCTTCTATAACACAATGTAACAACTTATGTGTCATGTGAAAATGAAAAATTTCTTTCCTCTACCCAACTCATTGACACATGCATGTAGAATCATTTCATTTTTGGTGTTCTATTAATTTGTTTGGAATGAGTAGTTAATATAGCATTAGTGTAGCATGATAAAAACCGACAACACACAAATTAGAATATGCAAAGGGTTAATAATACTGCATAGTATGTATAATGATACACCAGCCTTCTATAAAGTATAGGGACAATGCCTTCGTTTCCTTGGCGAGCAATTCGGAGGAAAGAAGGCATGGCCATGTCAAAGTGTTGGCGCGGGGGATCACACCACCCTCCTTGGTTGTTTGATAGCAAAAAAAAAAATCCCTTTAACAATTGCATTAAACAATTTACATTACATGAAACAACTGATAGAATCTATCCATTTTTGATAGCTAAATGAATTAAGAAAGCTTACCAAGAGTGGCTGGGCTTTGATTGGCACCATAGAAAGTAGCATGGCCACTAGACCAGCCCTTGACACCTTGGAACAACACCATTCCCCACAACAACAAGAACAAAAACAGCCTCTGCACAGCACAACGAAGATTGACAATTTGTGTCATTTTCTATTACTCGAAACTCCAAGGCACAGAATTTCTTGGTTTAGCTTTGCGCCTTCCCAATTTATATAGCTAGCCAAGTTGCGTCTTTTTTTCTCTTCTGTTTGGAAGGAGGATTTGTCGGTGAATTAAGAATAGAAAATCCCATGAAATCCCATTTCTCTTGTCACTCCTATCTTCTCCCTACCTTTCTAATTCCTTTTTTTCTTTTCTTAAGGCTAGGGTTATTGCAGAAGTTATAATATTCTGTCGATATGACTCTAGGAAATTGCACATGATTATGAATATATTTTTTCTAAATTTTAGATTCAAACTGTAATTTTTTTTTTTTGGGGGGTCTTTTTGGTTTTTGATGCTCCTTTGAAGGTTAGAACTCTTTTAAGGAAGTTTTCTCCATTTAAAAAAAAAAGGTTCGAAACCCAACTTTACTGAAGTGGAACATATATCCAACCACTTTAATATACTTGTGTTGATAGAGTTTTTAATATGTTTTTGAACCAGATTTTGAACCAAAGTGCGAATCATCGAACTTGCGAGGCCTGAAACGAAACAAGAGTTGGACTAAATATTTCATCCAAATATGCATGAGCGGACTTACCCAGTTTAAATTTGATCCAATACCTAAATTTTTGCTACTGGAGGTACTTAGATCAGGAAGGTTGAACTTTTGAATTATTGGAGACGCGTTTTCTTTTCTTGGCATGTGGTGGGATGATGTACGGAAATGTGAGAAATTTCCATGCATGCTGCCGAAAAGATACGGCTGAGTGGTACAATGGAGAGAAGGATCGAATGGATAGAACACACGCATGTGACGCGTTTAACGCAAGTGCATCAGCAAATCACGCGCACAATTATCACATCATCACCGTCTCCTCATTCATCTCTCAATTCTCCATCCACAAGCAAATATGAATTTGATTTGTAATTTAGACAAATTTTAGTGTGAATGCATGTCATACTCATCAGGATTAGTTGTACCTTTATTCTGTTTTTGTTTAAGTCCTTTTCCGTTGGGAATTTGATTCACCGTCACATACCTAATGCGTCATCTGATTCGAAAAACATACATGAAAGCTGCATAAAAAGAATAACGGATTAGGATTGAAATAATTCTCTTTGATCCACTCGTTTTCCATCCTTGTTGTATATCTCATCATTGTTTTTGGTAGACTAGGTGCAGAAACCACGCATGTCGTAGGCGGCACTACTACACAATGGGTACAGTGCGACCATAAGTGTCCAACACTTTAAAAAATTCTTGCATATTAAGTCAACTTCATATCTATTGCAATAATAGATAATAAGTGTTGCATTTAGGTATCTAATACAACCTGTTTTATAAACATCCCAATTATTTGAGTAAAACTACAACAAATTATTGGAGAATGTACGTTATGTAGCAATCCAAAATAAAAGCGCAATACTTATTTAAAAATATTGCAATTTCGACTCAAAATGCAACACTATTTTATAAATATAGCATTATGAGTATATTGTTGCTAGTGGAGCATTTATTAAACTATTAAAGTAACTTTAAAGGCTACTGTAGTCAAATAAATATTTGTTCTCTAACAAATTATCAATAAAGGCTACCAATAAGAAATTATCTTTAAGAATTTTTTTTGTAACACATGCTCACAAGTGCTCATGAGGGTGTTTAATCAAAATGTTAAACAAGTAAGCCATTCTCTAACTGTTATCAATAAATATTACATCAAAGATAAATACAATGAAATTAAAGAAAAAAAAGGAGCTTGAATTAAAAGTATAATTACAAATATTTAGTCACTTATTATAATTTTTCTAAAATGCATAACACAAAACATGCACATTAAGGTGAAACCCAATCATTTTTAGAGTTTTTAACCAACCATAAGAAAAATGCTAGATAATAATAGCCCAAGGCAAAAATGATGGATTAACGTTACAGAGAATATGTTACAAGAAACATACTGGGTTGAATAAGTTGGACTACAATTTGATTTAAAAATAGGATACCGCATTCAATCATTCAACTGCCAAATGATTTCTAAGAAAATTAGTTCATTCGAATGATCATGCATCATTGAACTACCCAACATTAATCAATATAGTTATCAATATTTATTATATATGTGAAAGGTAAACTCTTAGAACATAGGAACTAAAACAATTCACTATTAAATCTTTGAACTTTTCTTCAGTGAGTGCAACCAGGGTTACAAAAATTGTATCCTTATCCTATATTTATTTGCCTTAGATAAAGTATAAAATACATACGCCATCCGCCCGTTTTTGTGTTCATAATTGGGAAAAATGCACATTTTAATAAAATTATATACTAACCAATAGATAATTATTATGGTACAGAAGCAATTAATGCAAATTCCTTGGTTTAGAGTGCATTTAATGAGTATTTTTAAAGATAATTTTGGGACAAAAATAAACTTTTGATTGCAAAGATAAAAAATGAGACATAAGGAGTACTTGATTTACCATTTTAGGTATAGTAATAAAATAGCTATGATGAGAAAATAGAAATTGAAGGTTGGGTAAACACATTTGAAAAGAAAGATTTGTGAGGTGAAAAAAAATAATTTCTGAAGTATCTAAGAAAAATGGAGGAAGCGAGACACTACTAGAGATAGAAACAAATAGTTTTTGTCATAAAAGGCAACATTTAATTATATTTAGTGTTGATATTTATAATTATATACATCTTATCATAATTATCAATTATTGAAAAAAAAAATACAAGATCCAACAGTACAACTGGTTAAAATTTAAATTGATTAACAAAGATACATATATCAACAAAATACAACGCACAAGATGGCTGACTAATCTCTAAAAACTACACAGTTAACGTGTTAAGTTTGCAGAAGTCACTGGATGAGTGACCATATGGGAGGTTAAGCATGAAGTATACTATAAAGGGTTGAAATAATATGTGAGCTTTGTTGGCAAATCATAGAGGAGCTGTCTATAGCAATGAAAGGATTTAAAATTACAGTTATTTTTATCGAGAATACATTTTTTGTTTACCTAGACGTGGAATGAAAACATGTTGCATTTAGGTCTTAAAAATGTTGGAATTTGATTTACAAACGTGTGGTAGTTGGGTAATGAAAGCATTGCATCGGCCTTTGCAAAAAAGTGTTGTATTTGTTAGATCAATGCAACACTTAAAAATAGTATTGTGCATTTCTAAGAAAGTGTTGCATTATGCGAATGCAACGGGATCTAATGCAGCATTTCAAAAACTGATCCATTAGAATTAATGTAACATTTTATGGTGCTAATGCAACACTTATAGACTGTTGTTATAAGTTTATTTTGTTATAGTGTGGAGAAGTTATTACTCAAGTAGAATAACTGGTAGGACACATTAACAATTACTAATTAAGATTGAAGCTACTTCTTAGTAAAGAAGTTACACATGAGCAACATGTGATATACGTGTATGTACATTCAAGTCCTACCATGACAACGAATGTGCTTTTAAATGTTTCGATATAATAGAAGTCTTAGATAGTGCATTTCTTTCCATTCTCCTCCTCATCTGTTTTCTTGCCGTAACAAAAATGAATAGGTGAACACTTCAAAAGTTACAACAATGATAAGAAATTGATAAATATAAAGAATAACGAAAACATAAGTTTTCATTAAATAGAGTGTCCCATAAAACTACTAAACATCTCTTATTGTAAAATATAACAAAAAAGCGTATTAATAATTCAAAAGGTAGTTATAACCAAGTTTGGATTATTGTGATTATTATAATACTAGTGTCGCATATATACATTAATAAAAACAAAACTTAACCAATTGGTAATAAATTCAATAACATATGCAATCTATAATAATTCATACAAATTTTGAGTATTTGATTATTTTTATATTTTACATCTGAACAAGGTAGTACACTATATTTTTTTAAATAAAAGTATTTATAAGCCATATAAAAGGTTCAAACTATGATACGAGATAGAACAAACAACATACTAACTAATCAACCAATCAAACAAAAGCCAATGATTAGTTTCATAGCAGACAAAAGGGAAATCAAAGGGATAGCCTTTCTATGGAACAACATATATAATGTTAAGATACATTCAGACACAACGCAAATTATTACATACAATCGAATAGATAAAAGTTCTATCCACCTTACCTTTCTTAATTATATAATTAATTCACACATAATTATAACAACAAATGCAGATTAAAGTTCTATCCACCTGACCTTTTTTGATTATATAATTAATTCACACATAATTATAACAACAAATGCAAATTTGTAGTGGTAAGGATTTTATCTTGCCATACAAGATGTTGGGGTTTCGAATCGCACTACCTATTAGTGTTTTCTCCTGCCTTTTCGACTTCTTTGTTTTTTAAAAATTCATTTAGCCCATTAATTAAATTATTTATTTGGACGTCATTTTATGTGCTTCTATTCTAGTCAAGTAAGTTTGCTCTTTTCTTGCAAATTTTGGTATATGATTTTTTTTAGTTTTGCTTTACCATTCATAGTTTAGACTCTTGCGGGTCAGGGGTATTACAAAAGAATTTGACTTGAAAGAATGAGCAGTATAGGCTCTTACTAAGGAGCTTTACAAACATTACAATTCAAGGATAGTAATGCTTCAAGAACTTGTCATTTATGGTTCTCACACGCATCCCATCAGCTCTGACCATGTAGGAACCATCCCACTTGGAGGTGAACTTGTTTCCAATCTTGTAAGAGATCAGCCTTCTCAATACCAACACCTAGTGTCCAACCTCGAACAAGCGCGATCGAACCTTTTTGTTAAACACCCTTGATAGACGAGCTTGGTAGCATTCTAACTGCTACGCCTGAAGTCTTTTCTCATGAAGTGCCTGCAGCTCAGCCAATCGAGCATGTGATTTTCATCTTAAGTTAAGCCTTCCTACATGACAATCCAGAGTGATGGGATTTAGAGCCCCAATGGTAACACATGTTCAACTTCATGCACCAAAGTGAAGAGGATCGACTTTGTTGGCACCTTATACGTGGTTCAGTATGCCCAAAAAGTTTCCTCTTATCTTTCATGCCAATCCCATTTAGACTTTGCAATAACCTTTTTTGAGTGAGTTGTGAAGTGTTTTGTTAAAGGCTTCCGCCATACCATTTGCAGGGGTATTGTATATAGAAGACTTGTGCTAGGTACACTTAAACTTCTAGCACAAGTTAGTCATTAGACTGGTGAAGAATGACTTATATTTTCCATTACGACGTTTCTAGGAACACTATATCGATAGATGATGTGTGTCCTTATAAAATCAACCGCGTTTTCGATTTTGACCTCCCTTTGCGGAATTGGTTTGCCTATTTAGAGAAGTAATTAGTGGCATCTAGTATATAGGAGTAACTAGCTGATGACTTAGGCGTGATTGGTCTAATGATATCGAGCCCCTATGCCTCAAAGGGCCAAGATGCGGCCATAGGGTGGAGAGGTTTTTGAGCTTGATGTATGAAGTTGAAATGGAACTGACAAGCATCACACCTCTTTGCGTAATTTATACAATCTTGCACCATAATGGGCTAATAGTAACCCATCCTCTTAATGTAATTGTGTAGCATCGGGCCTAATTGATGTGCTCTACACATACTGAATGAGCTTCTACCGTCGCTTGCTTTACTTCTTCTATGTCCAAGCTTCATAACAAAAAGCTAAGAAAAGAGCATCACTAGAGCTTTCAGTTGTAGTGAAGGAAGTATGAAGCTCTCTATGGTATTTTCATATTATGCCTTGGGTTACTGGGAGTTTCACATGCTTTAAGTACCCTATTATTAGTTGGCGCTAGCCTTCTACCTCTGTCTCAAGCACACAAATCACAATCACATTTTCCTCCGAGTCTTCATCATCAGGCGGAATGACCCAATGGTTATGTACTGGAACAGTGAATCTTCTTATGCCCCTAGTGCCAAAGTGGGAGAGAGGCATGCAAGTGTGTCTACCATCTTATTGGCACTCCTTGACACATGTTCGAACTTGACTATGTCTAAGCACTCAAGTAATCATAATGTATTTTTGTGATACCAAACATGGTCTTTTTTCTTAATCTCATATTCCTCAAGTAGTTAACTGATGAACAACTGCGAGCCACCGTGATGAGGATGGTCCCTCAAACTCCCAAGATCAAAGATAACAAGGAAAGCAATCATGCCAAATGATGCTTCTTTTAAGTTGAATCTCAATCAATTGATAAGATTGTGAGGTTTATACCCAAGGTTAGATACTAATGATAGTTTGTTTACTTTCCACCGAATCCCCCTTCTAAGGGCTCTTAGGCACCAAAGAAGAATTTTAAAGGAAAGATTCTACTCACTACTCTTAATTAAAGAAACAAAGGTATAGAGATTTTAGCGACAGAAAATGGCCTTTTGCCTTTCCATCCATAATTCAATTCTAGCTGAGTTTACATGGAGGTGTTAAGGTCTATACAGACACAAAATAGGGGAATTAGCTGTTGCAATAGTAGAAAAAGTGTACCAATAGGGGGATTGCAAATTATCTTAGAAAAATAAATCAAATTACTGAGGTAATTACAACCAAGGAGATATGTATTTTTTTAGGATTCTTCCCTCTCCTTCTAGGAGGTTCTACACGTCCAAGGGGGCCTACCACTTGGCAAATCTTTCTTAGTGAGTCATACTAATTAATTTTAAGGATAACAACTTTAGCCTCATCAATTAAGGCCAAATTCTAGATTACCCCAAAATTGGATTTTGTGCACAATCCACATATTTGGGCAATGTCTCCAATATTCGAATATGATGCCCAATTTTAGCTCATGGCGCTAAAATAGACTTCTTAGGAAATAATAAAAGTTTGGGCTTTTGTTGGGTGGGATTTCAACCCTACCCATACATAGCAAATTTCTCGACAAAAACCTGCAGGGTGTGAGTTGGAATTTTTATCATTTTAGACAATTAAAATGCAACCTAATGCAGAATTTTATTGAATCATCCTAAAGTCAACTCTCTAGGCTTGCCAACAAAGAATAGATTGCCCCAATTGAACATTGTTTTGATGGTGAGAATTCAAGCCGAAATCAAGTGACATGGTAGAGTAGTGACCATCTTACCCAAGGAAAGTGGCTTGGATTATGGTGTGGATGAACCAAGAATTAGCTTGGAGCTTGGTATACATTACACCGTATATGTTGAGGCATGTGATCCCTATCTCAATGGCCATTGTTGAGTAAAAATTTAATAAGAATAAATAATATGCACGACATAATTTTCTAACATACAAAAATGTACATTAGTTCATTTTGAGTATGACTCTATTTAAGAGGATGAACCTCCTTAATTACGTCCCCTTTTCAGGAGACCATCCTTTGATTACGACTCATTTTTTTCATTGTTTTTTTGTGTTATTTTGCATTGATAAGCCTTTTTTTAATTTGGATTGCCATTCATCATTTGTTTTTTTAATGCCAGATCACCCATACCCTAAACTTAATTACATCAGATAATGATCACATAGGCACCTTCTAGGAAGGGTACTACACTCACACATATTTCATGTGCAAATTAAGGAAGGCTAATTTATTTGGTTTCGAATTTAATGTGCACTCATTTTTTTGTTATGAGCTGCCTAAGTACTTCTTTTGTAGAATATCAAACCAATCGTAGTTCCTTAAATAAATTTAAATTGATTTATATTTTATTTTTGTTAAGTTAATAGCCATAATTTAATTTGATTTTCGCTTTGATTTTGAACTGTATTAATAGTTGTAAATTTTGTCATTTGATTTATTTACTTTAACGGCTAAGCTACAAGAATAATTTTTTTTAGTCGTTTCTCAACAAATTGTTTTACTTTCTGACTTAGTCTTTTTAGGAGGCTAATCAACTTTTTTTATTATGTATTGTTTTTTCCGATTGTACCACAATTTATTCATAGGCTTCTTACTTACTCTTGGCGACAAATCGATGTAGTTCGTAACCAAAAATTTGTTTAGGTTTACATCATTGAGTAGGGGATGTCGGTTTGAGCCCATTTGAAGACTCCGATTTAGACTGAACCCGAAATTTTTATATCAAACTTCTTACGTATCCTTAGTTGATCAAGTCACCGTAGTTCTAGTTAATACTCAAAATACTTTGTTTGTCTCTTTATGAATTTTACGCCGCGTAGATGAAAAGATGTTGTCTTCATCCACTCAAAGTTCATGGACCTCACCTGCATTTTACTAAAACACAACCCATATAATGTCATTTAAAGGAAAATGCTTTCTTTTATGATACAATTTTCGCTAATGCTTGATTTGGATTACTAAGTATGCATTGACTGTCCCCTATGCACAGGCATAATTATTATGAGCCTTTCACCTGAACATTATTCAAAGCAAATGGATTTTTATTCTGGAACAATTTGCTTTCATCGAAACTTAATTTCAGTCAACAAGGCCCACCCAATTTTTTTTTTAAAATTTTGGGTTAGACCTATATTGCCAAATCATTTTTAATAGAGTTGACACTACTTTTAAAAGAAAAGATAGTCATGGTTTGACTCTATCTCTTTTTCTTTTAGTTTAATGAAACCACAACACTCAAATTAACATGGGGTCTTTTAACTCCATATATGAATTCTACATCAAGACTAATGGGATATTCTTTCCCTATTCCTTTGCTTTGTTTTGAGAGTCATGCAGGGTAATTAAAATAATTTTTACTTTATCAGTTTGGCATGCATCTATTTTTTTTAAACGACCTTATCCCTTTTATTTTTAGAGCAAACCATCCCGATTTATATATAAATACCATCAACAGCTAGGATCCTTCATTTGCTCTTTAAAAAAAAAATAAATATACTTTATCACAAATCAAAATTTCGAATTGAGAGGATAAAATATATCGTCCCAGAAGTATGATATCTTCATAACAAAATCCTACTTCCAGTCATCCTACTCTATTATTGGGTCTAGTTTATAAATACTAGCCCCATGTTTTTTTTTTTTTTTGGGCCAACTAAATCTCACTTGCTAGTCGACATATTGTCTTCCCTCCACTATTTTGAGGCTTAACAAATAGGTGAGACACTGTTGTAAAAAAAAAAAAAAAAAACTCGTCGACTTCTATGAACTAGACTCAATTAAAGCTTGCAAATTCTGCAAATTGAGAGACTATTTTCCTGCCATCCTCTTATGTTATCCTTCATTGCTTTAATGCCCAACACATGGCCTGTACATTTTGTAGAAAATTGATTCTTGATTTTTTTGACAAATTTAATTCCTCAAAATTTCATGTTTAACAGTTGCCCTCCCGTGCATTGTTCATAGTAGGGCTTTGACAACGTGAATAATGCACGCCTTTTATGAGCCCTTTTGCCATTTATTAATTAAGCCCTATTTTTTTGTGGAGCATAATTAACGATTTTGGATGGAACCCTAGGTAACTAAAGAGCCCTGCTTCAAGATGGCCGAGAATGTGATTATGGGCCTTATTATCGATGTTCAAGTTCCTTACAAAGTCTTAGTGTGATCCTTTCCTCGGTTCTAATGTCTATCTTGGTTAAGAAAGTTAGAATCAAGCAAGGGAAACTTCGTTATCATCAAAATGGTTAGAACAAATGCTTAGATGCAAGCAAGGATTACGAAATTTACTTCAATGCAACTGTTCTTGAGAAGGTCAACAACTAACATCGTGGAGATAAAAGATATCCCACTGAGGATGAATTTTACCCAACCCTATACATGCTTCTCATTGGAAAAAGGGATTGGGGGTTAACCTTCCAGTTTTGATGTCACTCAACTTTTATGATAGGAGTGATGGAATAGACCAAATGAGTACTTATTCGTTTTGAAAAATCTTTAAAATAGGCTGACATATTTGGTGCCGTTTGTGTATCCTAATTTCCGTACCATTTTGACACGAATGCATGGCGGGCTTTTTGTGAACTTAGGGGACCACTAACTAATACCTTTCATCATGGTGTAGGTGAAGTTGGCATTTCACTTCATGACTTGGAGCAGGTTGGATGTTACCCACTATTAGGGCTACATACCAGGAATTTTTATGTCTGAACAAAGACTTGGCTGATCATAATAAATATCCTGCTACAGTTGCTGAGTGGCTATGTATTCATGCTGAGCTTTGCAAGTTCCACAAAGTGAAGCACATCCATTATGATCTTTGGTTAGACTATTTTTACAAAGAATACTTGGTCTACTTTGCATATAGGCAATAAACAGATTCTGAAAAAGAGAAATTTGCAGGGAAGAAAAGGAACTCCATTCGCATTTTCTATCAAGAACGAATGACAAACTTGAGTATCACACCTAAGGATGAACTCGCTACTTTCTTATCCTTTTGGTTGAGTCACTTTGTCTTACCTTATGGTAAAGAAGTCATAAGGCTATAAATATTTTTTTTTAATGGTTGCATTATTGGCTTATGGTAACGAATTTCTTTAGCTCTAATGGTGCTTGGCTATATCTATCACAGCTTAGGAGAGGTAGTGACTCATCCAGATCACCCTGGTAAAGCTAACACAATTTTTCCCAACCATTATGTTATAGGTTGGTTAACAGAGTTATTTCCTTTGTTTATATCATCATCGCCTAGATATCGACTATCCTACTAACTTTCCCACCCTTATTTGTTATGCTGGATTGGTTGGTAGCAAACTTTTCTTACCCTAGGCTAGACACGTTATCAGAGATGGGAGATACCTTTCTCTCAGAGCTAGCTCTTATCAAGACAACTCTTGTAATGGCCATGATGTGATTGACATGAGGTTACCGAATGAGGATTTGAAATTTCTTTTGGTTATATAATCCTCTTCCTGTATGTGTTGGAGCCAAATTGCTTTTGGAGCCCTACAACCCCAATTGATTCACTTGTTAATTTGGATTCGATCAAGGAGCTCATCTAATTGCTTAAGCTTTTATCAGAACCCTCCGACAACAAAGGAATATAGTGGAACTTGTACAACCCCATGCTGAACTTCAAAGGCGAGAGACAGAGGCTAAGTTCTATGTTCCTCCTTCATATCACGAAGGAGTTTCTTCTTAGGATTACTGTACCTGGTGGACCAAAATTGACACTCCTTATTTAAGTCAGTCGGTTGAAAAGGTTCCAAACTACAATGAATAAGAAAGAGCTTTTAAGGAAACTGTTTATATTATTGATCACCTATACTCTCTCTGTGAGTTTGTTCTTAGGGCTGCTGAATTTCAGGAGTTATGGGCGATAGTTTTGCCAAGGAGAAACCTTTGGCATCGTCCTCTGAAAAAGGAAAAACCAAGGTTTCTAGAGGCAATAAGAGGTTATAGAAATAGAAGAATAAAAAGACCCTCAACGATTAGTCATCTACCATGGAAAATTCTCATGATCAATCATCCAATGAGATAAACTTCAAGAATGTCCATTATGGCTGCCCGATCATTCTGATGATTTTAATATAGGAGACGGCACAGGATTTGAAGATTTGCCTATCACAGACTTGGACACTTTTACTGAATAGGGAACTTTGAATCAACATGATGCCGTCACCATAAAATAGAAGTACCCCTACATGAAGTATCTCTTGATGGAATAGAGCACTAATAAGTGCTTTTGGTTACTTCACTTTTGGGGTAGTTTTGTGGCACTTTTTGGGGTTTTGAGAGCCTAATATTATATTTTATGCTCTGTTTTCCCTGTTTACGCTTAGGTATAATTGTTTGATGAGATTTGCAGAATTTTTTAGATCATTTGACCCAGCATTTAACCCCCATTTTGAGTGCTTATTGACCTGCCATGGAGGTACCCCAAGCCCTTTACGTATGGAGTAAGAGAAGAGCAAAAAGTTCAGTTCTGGCTAAGACCACGGTCCAACCGTGGTGGCTGCCACGGACCGTGGTACATTTATAGCTGTGGCCTCTTTGTCCCCATTCGGCTATGTGATTAAGAGAGCTTGAACTTTTGCTTAAAAGGAGGTTCCTTGGCAACAATGAAAAAAAAACCCCCTTATCATAGATAGTCATTCCCTTTCTCAATTTTTATCTTTTATAGTTAGAATTTTTAGTTTAATTTTGTGTGCAAGTGAGAATCTTGAGCATGGAATTTAGTTTTGTTGGCGGTTTGAAAACTTTGTTGGGGACAGTCATTGCCAAGTCTTTCCCTCTCAGATCTCGCTGAAACATTTGGTTAGTTGTTAAGTTTTAATCATGAGTCAGTGGTTTATCTTGTCTAGGGGTTTGTTTGTTAATGAAAGTGTAGTTGGATCATTTTGATTCAACAGAATTGTGCGTACTTTTCATATTGGTTTGATTTCATTCTATCAAGTAATTATCATGTTGTGAGTGGACTTGGCCAAATTTGCTTGCACCTTTGAGACAATTGAGTGAAGTACTGAAAGGTGAAATTTGATTGTTAGACCGCTTGATAGGACTTAATATAGCAATGGCTTGAAAGAGAAATTTGCATGTTGGGAGGATGAATGAGTAATCAAAACTATTGTACCTAGACTGAGACAAATTAGTATAAAAGAACGACTTTGGTTTAGTTTGGGCAATTTGGTCAATTTCGAAAGGATAGACTAAATTCAAAATCGATTGCAATTCCTCGAAATTATCTAATTTAGAGAAAAGCACATGTTAATCATATGATCCAACACCTTTGTTAACTAAATAAATCCCTAGGCATTTTTTCTTGATTGAATTTAGAAACTGTTAATTAAAAATAGCTGAATCAAAATCCTCGATTAAGTTATTGCTTAACATTTTCTAATGGAAAGAACTTGGTAATTTTGCTTTTGGTCTCTATGGGTGATACTTTCTTTTTAAGTACAACACCCGTGCACTTACGGCAGTCTCAAGTTTTTGGCGCCGTGGCCGGAGACCAAATTACTAAATATCAAGTTAATCCTGTGAGAGTGACTAAGTATTTTTATTTTATTTTTTTTTTTTTGCACATTTGATTGCTTTGGTAGTGCTCGTGATTTAGCTTGCAGGAAGATTCTCCCCTTCATGTGAATTCCATTTGTAAACAAATGCAATCCTGAAATTGGGAGGACTTCTCATCAAAAGAGAAAGAACCAAAGGGTAGGAAGACAAAGGCGCAAGGCTCGAGAAACTTCGCCAAAGGTGCAACCACCAAGAGGGGAACCTGAAAGAAGGACACTCCGGGATTTCATCACTTCAGATGTCTAAGGTATCACCTTTAGCATAGCGAGACCCACGTTGGAGGTGAATAACTTTGAGTTGCAACCAGCACTAGTCTCAATGGTTCAACAAACACTGTTTGGAGGATCACCAATTAAGGACCCCATTCTTCACCTCTCGATCTTTTTGGAGGTGTGCGATACATTGAAGTTAAATGGGGTCTCTACCGATGCAATCTGCCTTTCCCTATTCCCATTTTCTCTCAAAGATAAGGTGCATGCTTGGCTACATTCATTGCCATCGGATTCCATCACCACTTGGGATGAGCTAACTAAAGCCTTTCTTAGCAAATTCTTCCCACCATTGAAGATGGCAAGTGTAAGGAACCAAATCACTACCTTCACTCAAAGGGAAGACGAATCACTCTATGAAGCTTGGGAGCGATTCATGGACTTGCTAAGGTTATGCCCTCATCATGGACTCCAAAGGTAGATGATTATCCAAACCTTTTACAATGGAGTAACTTAAGCAGTGCAGTCCACCATAGATGCAGCGGCGGGAGACACTTTAATGAACAAGACGGAGGATGAAGCCTTTAATTTGATAGAGAATGTAGCACTAAATAATTTCCAATGGTCCACCGAATGAGGCCAACCCAAGTAGGTTGGAGGTAAGCTTGAAGTTGATGCACTTACTTTGCTTTCTGCTAAAGTTGATGCTATAATTCAAAGGTTGGACCGTATGAATGTAAATGCTGTAAATTTTAGTGCCTCTCCCCCGTGTGAAATTTGTGGTTCTATTGAAGATGTGACTTTGAATTGCCAAATTGGGAGTCCTTTTTCCAAAGACTCTGGTGATATGAATTATGTCCAAAACTTCAACCCGAGACTGACTAATGACCCTTACTCCAATACCTACAATCCGGGTTGAAAGAACCATCCGAATTTCTCATATAGGTCTAATCCAAACCCTTCGTATATGCCCCTAGTAAATGCTAGCCACCTCCTAGTTTTTAAAGACCACTTTTCCCTCCACAAGCTCCCTAAAAGTCCAATTTAGAGGCCATGATGAAGAGTATGCTTTTGGCGTAACAAAAGCAAGATGAGTATATAAAGCAATTAGCCTCTAAGGTTGATGTGCTTACAATTCAAAATAAGATGTTGGAAGCTCAAATTGCCTAACAAGCTAACTCTTCATCTGTAACCCTGGTAGAATCCCAAGTAAACCAGAATCTAACACTTGTGAACATTGTAATTGTGTTACCTTGAAGGAAGGAGTAGAGGACCCTATTAACCTCGATGACACACCATTTGAAGAGAATGGAGAGATAATCACGATTGAGGGTAAGGAGAGAAAGGATGGTGGCAAGGCCGTGACATTCATAGAACATGAAATTTTAGAGATCCCCACATTTTTTCCACCTAAGCTTCCTGATAGTTTTTCTATCTCCTGTGTTGTGGAAAATATGGAAATTAAAAGAGCCTTTGCGACCTAGGTGCAAGCAGTAGTTTAATGCCATACTCTTTGTTTCATAAGCTTCACTTAGGACCATTACATCACACACCCTTTTCACTACATTTAGCAGACAGTTTTGAAACGCTAGGTAAATTAAAGGATGTGCCAATCAAAATAGGAGATATTCGGGTATTAGAAGACTTTATCATTGCTGATATGACTAAGACCGATGATGTCCAAATTATTTTAGGTAGGTCCTTCATGGCTCAGCGGGTTGACATATTGATATAAAAAGGGGGCGGATAACATTTAAAGTACAAGGGTGTTATGCTATGTTATGCCATATGGAGAAGAAAGTGGTTTCTCCTAGTTCTTCGCCGTTAGATGCATTTTTCCTTTCTTCTGAGATTGACATGGAGAATGTTTTGAATTGTCAAGATCCTCCTGATTTTGATTGGATTTCCACTGAGGATCCTGACCAAGGGTATGTAAGATGGAATTTGCTGCGCCTATGCCATCTAGCATACCCGAGGTTGAGGCCTATGTATCTTATGAGTCTACTATGAGTGATTATTATAGTTTGCCCAAGTGGTTCTCACTTTGCCTCCTATGCAAGGAGTTGATATAGACTTTGATTTGGGAATTGAACAAGCTGATAGTGGCCAGTCTGATGGACCACGTGCTTGATTTGTCTTGTATACTGACAATACGCTATAGCATTAATTGATAATGATGAAGGACCTCCAACCTTAACTTTTGAGGTGGTACCTTTGTTTGAAGAAGTTCAATTTTGTGGTTCGTAATAAACACACCGTCCATATACCCATTGATCCAGACCGAACATAGAAACATGTTCAAGCTCTTAATCTTAAAAGAACGCTTCTTGGGAGGCAACCCAAGCCCTTTTTATAGCTTTGATTTTCATTTTTTACAGTAGTTTTTCTTAGTATGAAAAAAATTAGAGCAGAGAGACGAAGAACACAAAAGAAGGAATAAAAGAGAGAAAAGAAAACAAAAAAAGGAAAAGAAGAAGGGATCATAAGACCAAAGAGAGAAAAAAAATTATGGGCATCATGGACCGCATCACTCCAATACGGCGCGTGGGGTACCCAACCAGCAAAACAAAAAAATCAGTGTCCAGTAGACACCACGTTTAAACTATAGTGACCCCCACGGACTGTGGTGAGGTGCTACGGCCGCGATCAAGGGTTTTGACCACGGTAACCGTCCATTTTTCCCATCTTCTTGTTCTTCTTCATTGACATACTCTCTCTTTACCTCCCTATTCCCTCTCCAAACCCACCATTGTTACACCTTCAATTTCTACCTCATTTATTCTCATTTTCACTCAAAATCTTCCTGTTTCACTTGATCTTTCTCTTTCTCCCACAAATTTCACCTCTTTTCACCATTTCTTCCTCAACTTTATTTCACCTTCACCCATCTTCCATAACCATCTTTTTTCCTCTTTAATTCTTCTTCCTTTTCACTTAAGTTCTTCATTTTTCTGTCTCAAATCTTATTTTTTTTAGGTTTCAGTTTCAATTTTTCTTCCATTTTGTAACTATGGCACCCACCAAGAGACAAAGGAGTATCAAGGAGGCAGGAGCATCTAGCCAAGCACCATTCCGACTTCAGCGGACCTCGCAAACTTCCACCAACACATGAGCCTAAAGAAACATTCCTCATCCTCTTAGTTTAACTAACCCTGACCATGTTGCTAGATATACTTGTTTGAATGAGCAAATGGATGTGGCAACTTGTTACTCTGATGAGGAATTATTAGGCTGTTTAGGATTGTTAGATGATATACGGTGGTTATTTGCACGGGGGGTATGCGACATTTCATTGAGATTAAGGAGCATACATATCAGGACCTTGCCCTAGAATTCCTGAGTACTCTACATGTTGAGGTCACTCGCAGGTCTCAATGTCAAGTGGGGTATATTTTCTTTTATTTGCAAGGGCAATTTTATGAGTTGAACTTAGGTACCTTCAATAGAGTATTTGGTTTTCCTCTTAGCATGGATTTACTAAATCGTTAAGTACCCTGAGAATTCAAGCCGAATGCATTTTGGGGCGTGCTTTTGGGGAGTGTTAGGTATGGTACTAGTTTCTTTGCTTGGAATGATAGTTTGAATGTCCCAAGATTGTCTGAGTTATATTTTTTGTCTTGTATAATTGATGGTGTTCAACTTGACCCTGGGGCGTTTTTGGCCAGACAATTGTATAGTGCTGCTGTTAGTACTAAGGGTAGAATAGTCATTGGTGGTATCATTACTACCATTGCTAGATTTTTCGGTGTTGAGCCCAACCCTGAGGATTGAGTATCTGGGTCTGAGCGGCTTGATCAAGCTACTTTTGAGCTAATGAACTTTTGCAAAGTTGAAGTTGGATGTCTGTGCTGGATTTATCCTGGGGATTGGCTTCTGCTCCTTCCCAATCTTGATCGGACCACCTTACTTCACTGAGCTAACCTTTATTGGGTATTTGGTAATGCCGAGGTTGTTCAACCCGTACCCCCTCCACCTCTATTCACTAGTCAAGTCGGACCTTGTTCTTCTTCCCAACTAACCCCTACTGACTGTGCTGACCTCCAAGCAACCCTTAGGTCCATCCAGGAGCAGCAAATATCCTTTCGAGCCTATGTTGCTTCTGAGAATGCCGCTCTTTGTGACTTTATCCAAGAGCACCATGATGAGCTCCGTGGGATGCTTGCTACCCAGACTCAATACTTATAGGATTATAAAGGCTTATTTAGAGACCTGGCGAGATTGGCATATCTCTTATGGCCAACCACCCCACCCTCCTTCCCCACCTCCTTTCTGATTGGCTCTTGCTACTCCCCCTTCCCTTTTCTACTATGTGCACACATTAAGGACAATGTGTTGCTCAAGTATGGCGGAGTTAGTCAATATTTGATGGCGTCTGATGCCTGATTTGGTTTGGGGTGTCCTTGTGTATGTATTGTATATATTATTCATGATCGCATTTATAGTTACATTATAAGTTTGAATCTTATGCGGTTAGAAGCATGCTAGAAGTACATTTTGGTTTCTTTTAATTTTAGGTTGCATTTTAGGTTTTAATAGTTTCTTTTCATAGTTTTTACATTTTCCATGAGCTAGTCATTAGGAACAGCATCTTTGAGGAAAAAAAACAATGAAAAAAAAAGAAAGAAAAAAAATCCTCCGATGATGATCTTTGTAGACTAGGTAGACTTCTCTGTTTTAGATTGATCCTTTGATTTGCCTAATTGTGCATAAAAATGCTTGAAAATGAGCTTGCAAAAATGAACTTCATGTTTTGGCCACATGTTAAGTGCGAGTTGATTACCCTATGACTCTTTACATGAATTTTGGCATATGTCTACTAATGAGCTGGTTATGACCTTGGTAGATGTCCTGTGAGGCTTTGAGCTTTTAAAGACTAATTTATCAATTCAGTCTCTTGTTAATTTGACAACGACTCTTCGTTGACATTATTTCTCTAGAACTTGCCCTGATTCTCATTCAAGATCATATTTTGCATATGCATTTAGGCAATATGATTGAGGCATTCTATGACTTGTTAACACAAATGACCACCCTTATTATACATTATATCCTTTGCTAGCCCTTTTAAGCTTATGTCCATTTTTATTGATTCGAACCTCCTAGTATAGCCTTTGGCCAAGCAGTTATCTAACCGTTATGCTAAGACTAGTGGAGCATTTCATCCGTGTGCATCGAGTTTAATTGGGAACTAGTAAGGTGTATTGAGATCTGTTTGGTGGATTTGGCTATGTGGTGAAGGGATTTATGTTCTTGTGTTATATAAGAAATACCTTGTCGTGTTGTACAAAGATTATAGAAGAATTGAAATTCAAAGTTTGATATGGATTTCCCATGGCTTACTCTTTGGAGAAAAAAAAATAAAGAAAAAAAATTAAAGCAAACAAAAAAAAAGAAACAAAACTAAAAAAAAAGAGAAAAAAAGAGGAATAACAAAAAGAGAGTAGCCTTGTTTGGATTATAAAAAGTATTTATGACTTTCAATTCTTTATTTCTTCAATTGGGGTTGTATTTTGTAGATGAATTGTATTAGTCTATGGAGAATGTTGCATGAGCGCATTGGAAACAATTAGCTCTTAGTCTATGACTTCTAACTCCACATTTTCAAAACATTCATTCCCCTCTTTACCCATGGCCCCGTTACAACCTTATAAAAGTCCTCATGATTTTTTAATGTGCATTGCATTCTACTGATGGTGAATTAAAGATTCTTATCAAGCTTATGGTAGATTTGGAATGAGAATTGAGGGAACCTTCTTACATTTTCACACACATGTGTGATGAGTGCCACATGATTATAATGAGGTTCTACCATCATTACTAGCTCTATTTGTTTCATATGTTGATGTGATTGTATTTGATAATTTGTGGGGGTTGATTCAAATTTGATATTGTGGTATATCAAGTTATTTCGAATACTTCATTTCCTAGTCTGTTTACTAAATGAATTTTTGCACCTTCTGAGTTAACTTTGGATCGGGTTTGCCATTGGGATGCAACTAATGTCTATGCTGAGGAGGTTTTGAATAATTTTTGGTCTTAGTGTTGCTTGCGAACAAGCAACAGTTCAAGCATGGGGGAGTTTGATAAGTGCCTTTGGTTACTTCATTTTTGGGGTAGTTTTGTGGCACTTTTCGAGGTTTTAAGAGCCTAATGTTATATTTTATACTCTTTTTTCCTGATTTACACTGGGGTATGTTTGTTTGATAATATTTGCAGGATTTTAGTTCGTTTGACGCAGCATTTGACCCCCATTTTGAGTGCTTGTCGACCTGCCATAGAGGTACCCTAAGCTCTATGCTCGTGGAGCAAGAGAAGAGCGGAAAAATTAGGTTCCAGCCAAGACCACGATCCAATCGTGGTGGCTGCCACGGACCGTGGTGCCTTTGTAACTGTGGCCTCTTTATCTCTCTTCAGCTGTGTGGCTGAGAGAGCCTGAATTTTTGCTTAAAAGGACGTCCCTTAGCAGCAATGGAAAAAAAAAACCCTCATCATAGATAGTCATTCCCTTTCTCAATTTTTATCTTGTACAGTTAGAATTTTTAGTTTGATTTTGTGTGTAAGTGAGAATCTTGAGCGTGGAGTTCGATTTTGTTGGCGATTTGAAAACCTTCTTGGGGGCTGTCATTACCAAGCCTTTCCCTCTCAGATCTCGCTGAATCATTTGGTTAGTTGTTTAATTTTTAATCATAAGTGAGTAGTTTATCTTGTCTAGGGTTTATTTGTTAATAAAAGTGTAGTTGGATAATTTTGATTCAATAAAATTGTGCATTCTTTTCTTGTTGGTTTGGTTTCGTTCTATCAAGTAATTATCTTGTTGTGAATGGACTTGGCCAAATTTTCTTGCACCTCCGACACAATTGAGTGAAGAACTGAAAGGTGAAATTCGATTGTTAGACTACTTGATAGGACTTAACATAGTAATGGCTTGAAAGAGAAATTTGCATGTTGGGAGGATGAATGAGTAATCAAAAATACTGAACCTAGACTAGGACAAATTCGTATGAAAGAACGACTTTGGTTTAGTTTGGGCAATTTGGTCGATTTTGAAAGGATAGACTAAATTCAAAATCGATTACAATTCCTCAAAATTATCTAATTTAGAGAAAAGCATATGTTAATCGTATGATCCAACACCTTTGTTAACTAAATAAATCGTTAGGCATTTTTTCTTGATTGAATTTAGAAACTATTAATTAGAAATAGCTGAATTAAAATCCTCGATTAAGTTATTGCTTAGCATTTTCTAATAGAAAGAACTTGGTAATTTTGCTTTTGGCCTCTGTGGATGATACTTTCTTTTAAACTATAACACCCGTGCAGTTGTGGTAGTCTGAAGCGTCCTAGTGTGACATTAACTGCTACCATTCCTAAGCATGGAACTTCTGATGAATTGGTTGAAGTCATGCCTATTCAAAGCATCTCTACTTCCTTAGCAAGTCTTTTTGGCATCTTGAACAAAGATTGGGTCTGATAGAGCATTCTCAAAGGAGTAGAGGTGATCATTGGTATTATTTCTAATTATGGCTCTGCCAGGGACTTGTTAGCTAGGAGAGCATGAGTTTCTCAATCCTTGAGTGCACTTTGCTCCATGATTGACATCTATAAGCTCAATATAGTAGAGATTTGTCAGCTTTTCTCCAAGACAAAGGAGATATTTGGTGTAGTTGAGACCGCTGCGAAGATTGAAAAATCACTGGATGTTGATCAGGTTAAAGTTTTGTCTGACCAAGATCTCACTTGCTCTTCTGAAATTCCTCATATTGAAGGTTAGCTTAATAACCTGCCTAGAGAACCTTCAACACTTAAGGTTAAGGAGCAAGAGATTCTAAGGGAGGAGGAGCGGATTCGCAAAATGTGAGAGAATTTGACAATCCAGTAGTAAAGTTTAATTGAGGCAGAGAGTAAGCTAAAATCCTCTCTATATTTGAAGAAAAAGGAAGTGGAATAGGTAAAGGCAGAATTGATTGAAGCTGGATTTTCCAAGCTGTAGGATCTGGAGAAGGCGAAGGACCGTCTCAAGAATCTAATTGGCTTTGTATCTCCTTTAACAATGTTTATATTTGGTTCGTTTTGTTTAATTCTTTTGCATTTATGTTTCCAAGCTTTGGTCCATTTTGTACTGTACGATTTATGCTATTGTAATAAAACCAAAACGTCTCTTCCCTTTTCTCTTTCCTTCCCTCTCCCTTTTCTTCCTTTTTTAAATTATCTCTTTCTCCGCCCTTTTATAAATAATAACGAAAACTAGAATAATTATACAATGAAGAGTAATTAGTTAATGATTCTCACTATAAATTTCACAAGACCACCTGGTGCATCACATGAATCTAAAAATTTTCACCTATAGGGGAAAAGGGAATTTATTTATTGTCATGGCTGAATCCAGCATGAAGCTAGATTGCCTATATACACCCCTTTCTGAGGGCTCAAACCTCTCGTAGTTCAATGCAATTCAACTATCTAGAAGATTCGGCTAAAGAATTTCTTTCCAAATTTATCACTAATGCAAGCATATATTATTTGTCCATCATGATTTTAGAGTTCATATACCCTCTTAGGAAAGACCTTAGTGATTACATAGAGGCCTTCCCATTTGGACTCAAATTTTTCTTGTGTCTTTTGAATGATGATAATAAGTCTCCCTATTGTTAAGACTAAATCACCAACGCCAAATGACCGAAACTTGACTCACCTGTTGAATGCACCAGCCATTTGAGCTTGGTAAATTCCAAGCCTTTGTTAGTCCATTAACGGATGCTCATCTAATGCTTCCAGTTCAACCAATCTGACTTGAATATTTTCATTTGGACCAGTGAATTGTGTAGCCACTCTTCGGGAAAGTAATTACACCTCAAGGGATGACACGACTTCTAAACTAAAAACCAACTTATAGGGCATACAACTAGTTACAATTCGAAATGTGGTTTGATAAGCCCATAAAACTTCTGGTAGTCATTCATGTCAATCCCTCCTTGATCTTGAGACTATTTTCCTTAGAATCTTATAAAGCACTTAATTATTTAGCTTGACCATTTGACGATAGATTGTAACTTGATCAGAAGTTGTGTTTAAACTTGTACTTATCCTTAAGCCTTATCATTACTTGATTTTTAAAGTGGAGGGCCTTGTCTAAAATGATTTTATATGGAACTCCATATCTGTAAATGAGATGGGTCTCGATGAAGTCAGCAACTTGCTTTGTCCCCACTTCTCTTAATGGAATGTTTTTAGCCCACTGTGAAAAGCAATCTATGGCTACTAAAATAAACGCATGACCACGGGAAGAGGGAGGCTTGAAAGACCCCATAACATCTAGCCCCCATGTATAGAAGGGCCAAGATAATATGATTAGATGGAGTAATTATGGTGGTTAATGAATGAACTCACCATGTATTTGACAAGCTTAGCATGTTTTAGCAAATTTTATTGCATCTTCAACCATAGTTGCCCAATTATATCCCAATCTTTCGATGTGATCCATAAGTTTTAGACCTGCCTGATGAGCACCACATACCCTGCCATGAACTTCGTTTAAGAAATAAGTAGCCTCTTCCCTTGATAAGAATCTGAATAACACCCCTTCGAAAGCCTTTCGATATAAGATGTCATTTTTAATTGTAAATCTTAATGCTCATCATTTTACATCTACTTTTCTCTTTGAATCAGTGGGTAAGATCCAATACTGAATATACTTAATGAGAGGTTGTCTCCAATATGCTTCTTCTGCGACCTCAAAATCGAGACTACATGTATTTCTTCAGTTTCATGAAACTGTTCTAAAGGTGAGGCAAACAAGTGGCATTCCCAGACTGTAATTTGAATTTCCCTTTCAGTAGGGAGTGTGAGTGAAACAACCAACTTTGCTAAGACATCTACTTTGTCATTTTTAGATCTCGGCACATGATTGACTTCTCCTTGAAGGAATTGGTTTAGAAGGCCTCTTACCCTTTTGTAGAGAGATGCTAATTTGGCATTTCTTACCTCGTACTGACAATTTATTTGTGGGATAATTAACTAGGAATCACCAAATATTTCAAGCTGGTCAATATGCATTTCAAGGGCCAATTCGAGGCCAATGATGAGTGTCTTATATTCAACCACATTATTTGAACAAATCTTGAGAGAAAGAATGAGTAAGGTATAAGTCCCCCTAATGGTGTGACAAATACAATCCCTACTCCTACTCCCCAACTCTTTGCTGCCCCATCAAAATATAACTGCTATGTTTTAATTTCAGCAAGCATAACTTCATCATCTGCTAGATCATCGGGTAGTTACTTATTATCGGAACATGGATGTGCTGTTAGGAAATCAACTATAGCTTGTCCCTTTACTGTCTGTTGAGGGACGAACTTGATGTCAAAAAGGGTCAAAGGGATAGCCCATTTGGCCAATCTCCCTAATAGCACGGGTTTAGATAATGTATATTTCAGTGCCTTCGAGATTAAAATGATCTGATGGGATAAGAGGTAGTACCAAGGCTTTTGAGTGGCAAAAACTATTACAAGTCAAATGTTTTCCATAAAGGAGTAATTTATTTCTACACCTACCATTGTCCGGCTAGTACAAGGCATTTTCCTTCCCTTCATCATTATTTTAGCTAACATAGCAACTAAAGATCATTTAAAGGCTATTGTATATAGGATTAGGGGTCTTCCTTATACTGGAGCCATTAGGACAAGTGGCCTTGTGAGATATTTGATGCTTTCAAAAGCATATAAAGGGCATGTCGTTTTTTAGAACTCTACTAAAAGGTTGACACGTTCCTGATAAATTTGAGATGAACCACCTTATGTAAGCCATCCTTCCTTGTAAACCCCGCAATTCTCTTAAGTTTCTTGGATGAGGCATTTGGATTATGGCTTTGACCTTATCAGGGTCAATTTTGATTCCTTCTTTTCGAATAATAAAACCCAGGAACTTCCTCGAAGTAACCCCAAATGCACATTTTAAGGGATTCATCTTGAGTTGGTGCACACGCAATGTTCCAAAGACCTTTCTTAAGTTATGAGGATGATTTTCTCTATAATTTGTTTTCACAACAAAATCATCAATTCAAATAGGTCATGGAGGAGATCATAAAAAGTGATTGCTATGGCCCTCTGGTAGGTGGCCCCGGTATTTTTGAAACCATATGACATTACCGTGTAGCAGTATATGTCATGTGGTGTCCGAAAGATGGTTAGGTCTTCATCTTCGAGGTCTATTTTGATTTCGTTGTACCCTGAGAAACCATTCATAAAGGATAGAGCTCTAAACCCTGTAGTAGCATCTATGAGGAGCTCGGTGATTGGTAGTGGGAAATCATCCTTGGGACATGCATTGTTTAAGTCCCTCAAATTTACACATATCCGAAGTTGACCATTCTTTTTCAAAATAGGTACGATGTTAGCCAACCAAGTCGGGTATTAAACTTCATGAATAAAGTTAGCCTTTATGAACTTGTCCACCTCAGCATTTATTTGGATTGTCAGTTTGGGACAAAAGCACCATTGAGGCTACTTTATTGATTTTACTCATTCAGAAACAACTAACTTATGGACAATAACATTTGGATCTAAGCCTCGCATGTCCTGATATCCCCAAGCGAATACATCTTTGTACTCTCGAAGGGGTTGTTCATACCATACCACGTTATCCTTCAACATGGTGCTCACAAAAATTGGTTTGGGGTCATCAATTGTTCTCAAATTTATCTCTCGACGCTCATCAATTGTTACTTGTCCACCGTCTTTCATTTCTGGTGGTGTCAGTTGAACAGTCTCGATAAAATCTTCAGAGGATCCTTGTTCTATAATAACTAAGTCACCATTTAAGCTTTTAAGTGAATCAACTTGAGCTTGAACTTCATCACACATTTTATGATTTGTCATGTTAAATATTATGGTGTTTGGGAGCTCCTTGATGAGGAAATCAAAAATTTTGAGCATCTTCCTCATTTACAATGGACACGACATTAACTTGTTCTACTTGCTCAACTTGGCTAACGTCATTTTGTTCACAAACCCAAACAAGGCTCCCAGGCTATTGCTTTTTCTTCTTCAGCTTCTACTTTTTCTCCTTTTTGACTCGAATATTCTTTTGCTTGGGCCCATTGACTTTCCCAAGTCTCTAAAAAACCAAGATTCATGGTTCAACTTGGTTATTTTGGGAGAACATATCTTGCTCTTGGGGTGTAAGAATTGCATCATTTGTGGCATGAGCCTTGAGAACTCCTGTATAACGTGATCTTGAAGTGCTTTGGAGGCATCCCATAAAATGATGCTTTCAGGACTCCACCTTCATGAGAGATGCTTATTTGTTTGTTGGTTTTGACAAGGCCCTCTTATTGTTGTCCTTCTTCCTCTTTGAGATGATGGCGATTCTCTTAGAAGCGGACTGCTGGAAGAAGATGCCTCTACTAGAACGTTTGATGAGTTTCCTCTTACAACTACTCTCTCGTTGCCGAGTGATGTTCTTATCACCAAGTTTTCTTTAGGCATTGACTAGGCAATTCATCGAAGGAGAGAAGTTAACTCGTGACAAGAGAGTTCATAATTTCCTTTACCGATGTCAAGGCCTTTTGGCCAGCTGTTCTTTTCTCCTTGGGCGTACATTTGAAAAACACCTTTGATTGTGGGGATTAGTACTCCTTGGCTTCACCAGCGTAATTGTTGGCAAGGTAAAGTAAGAGGCTTGTAATTTTCTCTTTGGTTCTCTTTTTTTTGGCCTAAAAGAACTTAGAAGGTTCCAAAATCTGTTAATTTATAAAACTTGGCATCAGCATAATTAACGTCTTTACCAGCGTAATTGTTGGCAACCCAAACGACTTTTTAAGGTAAAGTAAGAGGATTGTGATTTTCTCTTTGGTTCTCATTTTTTTGGCCTAAAAGAACTTAGAAGGTTGCAAACTTTGCTAATTTATAAAACTTGGCATCAGCATAATTAACGTCTTCCCCATGAAAAGGATTTGCATTACCATAGATTATTTTCTTATTGCCATACTTATCAGTGTATTTCAAACAGTAGTGAAGAGTGGTGGTAATAGCCCTAGTAGTATAAAGCCATAGCCATCGGAGGAGGGCATTGTACGAAGTATCAGCATCTATTACATGAAAGAGAGCATCTATGTAGAGGTTATCTAGCTTAACTTTCAAAGCATTAAGGCTTTTTGCCCCACCTAATTAAATCCTTGTATTGTGAGTAAACTCGAGGAGAACTTACTTGGTGTTGTCCCTATTACTCTGAATACCCTTAATGAAAGAAGGTTAACTACTGAACCACTATTAAGTGGGATATGACTTATTCTTTTATCTCCGATCATCCCAATAACATACAAAGGCCTGGTGTGATTCACAGACCTCAACTGGAGGTCCTCATCAAAGAACGTTATGCAAGGCATGCATGCAGCACACCAGTTTAAAGAGGAGGACAACACCTCATCCACCTAAATAGGGTCGACTTGATCTTTGTAGTCATTAGGGTCCATTAACACCTGAATGAGTGCCCTTCTTAACTCTTTAGACATTTGCAAAGCGTCATAGACACTTAAAAGCACTGAGATTCACTTGAGATGAGAGATGACATGGTAACGAAACATTTCCTTATGAGACCCTTGGCGAACTTAAAAAGGGAATGGGATAGGAAGATCCTTCTTGGACTCCTTAGTTGATTATCTGTTCTCAGCGTTGCCTTTCCTATTTGAGCTTGAGGGAATTACTTCCTCTTCACCTTTTTCTTTAGCGTTTGCTAATATTAGTGGTATTTCTGATGTTGTTTCTTTCTTCTTTTCTTTTTCTATTTATTCTAACAGTTGGAGTTGATGACTGGACCGAAGAGTTACTTGATCCACTTCTTGAGTAGTGTCTGTCGGCTTAGCATTTACCTCTTCCCACTCATTAGCCCATGAAACCATACAACACTGGGCCACTTTCCCATTATCATCAGAGGAGTCACTGGCAAAAAAACCCTTACGGATGCTATCACCTAAAGTGCAAGGTGTCTTAACTGGCAGCACGTACCGCTCTTTGGAAGTTATCCCTGACTTCTTTTTAGCCTTTAACTTCTTCTTTTTGTTTTTCTTATTTTTCTTTTGTGGCGACTTTTGTCCTTGTATTGTGACTCCTGAGGACTGAGAAGCTTGGGCTACTCCTTGTCGAAATGACCTCCTATTGAAGTAGGTTTGCCATCCAAAGCCATCATCGTCCTCATCATCTAATGTTGCCCATGCCTCTAAACTTGGGTCTAGGTAGAAATTGTATAAGGTTGGTGCTCCTAGTGAATGGCGGGGCACATCTAGATATGCCCACACTATTGGTACATTATCATCAGCAATGAACCTGATAGGGACTGCGTAAGGTAGTAATGACACTATTGGGATCCCTTCATTAATTTCTGTGGATGATGTGTGAGAGTCATCCTTTTGTTCAACTGTTGAGGTTGCATTTGACGATGTAGCAGGCCCTTCGGATAGAGCTCCTTCTATCTCAATTTCTCCCCTTATCATTATGCATTTAGTTATGTCTTTGAAGGCATAAAGATCTTTTATGGGGTGGCTAATGATCATCTGGTATGAGCAGTACTAAGGATCATTTGTCTTGTTGGCTTTAGCAGGTCGTTTTGGCTCTGGAAGGAAGATGGCTTTTGCAGCCATCAACTCATTGAATATCCCTTGAACATCATCATTATCGAAGGGCTACTTCTTTCTTTCCTCTCTTGGAGGGTGAGCTGCCGTCATTCCTCTTTTCGGTTGCCTTTGTCATTTTTGTTGAAATTTTCGCCAATAGTTGACTTTGGACCTGCTGTGACAAAGGTAGCCATCGACTCTCCCTTCTTGGTTAGCCTTTTAATTTCTTCCCTCTTAGGCTGTATACTTTTCTGACGAGCAAGTTATCTTTCTATATTGCTTGCCCTAGACACAAAGGCATCAAAGTTTTGAGGTTCAGCAGTGCTAACTAAGGTAGCAATTTGAGGGTCTAAATTGCTAGGACACATTTGAATTGTCGATTACTCGCTTAGCTTCTCTAGGAATTATAAGCTCAAGCTCCTCCACCTTGTAATGAAGTCATTGACGCCCTCGTTTGGCCTCCACCATCTATCAGTAAGGTCTATTATAGAAACCTTTCACTTCAAACTCACAAATTGGGCTAAGAATGCCCTTTGGAGGTTATCTCAAGTGAGTAGTAACCCAGGCTGAAGCTGAGTATACTATGTAACGACTACCTCTTTAAGGGATTATGCAAACTACCAAATCAGTGATGCATTATTCAGGGTAGTTTCACCACACGCTGAGTAGAAATGGGTCAAATCTTCATGAGATGACCCATTTATTCCGTCGAACTTCTCAAAGTTCGGCTTTGGTAACGTATGGGGAACAGAACTAAATCGTATTGACTTGGATGCAGGTTCCTATATCCCAACACTGGGGGATACATGGCTACTTAGTGTTCTCTGATTCCTTGGGCTATCAGCTCCTTCATATCTTGCAAAGTGATAATGATGTTGTTACTGTTAGCCTCGTTAGTTTTTTCATGCTCTTGGTTTTCAAGGCGAGTAATGAGATTAGCAATTTCAGTATTTGTTTCTGCAAGCTTCCTTTGCAGCTTTTGTATTTGTTCCTCGAGGCTTAGGGTGCTAGTAACCAAGATTGGCATGTTTCTAGCCTGGTCATCCTCGATAATTTGGTCCTGTGGGATGACAGTTGACAACTCCTCTTCTTGGAACAGAGTTCTACTGTCATAAAAAATAGGACTTATAACCTCCTCAAGTTTGTCCGTGCCTTGATCGAAGGTAGTGACTAAAGATTATAAGGTCACCTCAGTATATGTTAATACTTTAGCCCTTGATCTTGTGATCGGGCCACTGCATACTTGTGATTCGACCCCTTATGAGGTTGAATCACTTTTACTTTGTGATATAAGAGGCAAAATCCTCCCACCTTTTGTAGGGCCTCGACGAGGAGTAGCCTCTATGACCTATAGAGGTCTTAGCACCATAGTGGGGATGCTTGAGGCTGAAGGTTTGACAAATTTAATCTTCAATATTTTAGGTCTTGTTGCCTCCTCTGAATAAGAGGTCATCATTGCCTTAGCTATAGGAATATGGATGGGGATGGTCCCAATGACATTTTACCTTGCACAGCTAAGTTGAAGAGCCTTTTTGACTCCTGAGGTTCCTTCCCCAAGTGGCTTATTGGGGTTGTTCAAGGTTAGGGGTTTTCTGCTTGACTTTATAACCCAAAATTTGTTTAGGTTTACATCATGGAGTGGGGGATGTCGGCTTGAGCCCATTTTAAGACCCCAATTTAGATTGATTCAGAAAATTTTATATAGAGCTTCCTACATATCTTTAACGAAATCAAGTCACCATAGTTCTAGTAAATACTCAAAATACTTTGTTTGTCTCTTTTTGAATTTTTCACCGAGTAGATGAATAGATATTATCTTCATCCACTCAAAGTTCATCGACCCCCACCTGTAACTTACTAAAACATAACCTAGATAATGCCATTTAAAGGAAAATGCTTCCTTTTATAATACGATTTTCGCTGATGCTTTATTTGGGTTACTAAGTATACGTTGATTGTCCCCTATACACAGGCTTAATTATTATCGCTCTTCCGCATAAACATTATTCATTGCAAGTGAATTTTTATTCTCACACTATTTACTTTCGTCGGTACCTGATTTTAATCAACAAGCCCCACTCACTTTTTTTATAATTTTGGATGGGACCCACATGACCAAATTATTTTTAATAGAGTTGACACTTCTTTTAAAAGAAAAGATAGTCATGGTTTCGCTCTATCGCTT
The DNA here is from genome assembly GCA_029747015.1 of Carnegiea gigantea. Lineage (NCBI taxonomy): Eukaryota > Viridiplantae > Streptophyta > Magnoliopsida > Caryophyllales > Cactaceae > Carnegiea > Carnegiea gigantea. Next base: position 183,634 of record JAKOGI010000956.1, read on the forward strand.
TTTCTTTTAGTTTAATGAAACCACAAAACTCAAATTAATCTGGGGTGTTTTAACTCCATATATAAGTTCTGCCTCAAGACTAATTGGATGGTTTTCCCCTATTCCTTTACTTTATTTTGGGAGTCACGCAGGGTAATCAAAAAGATTTTTGTTTTATCACTTTGGCAAGCATATTTTTTTTAAATGACCTTATCCCTTTTATTTTTAGAGCAAACCATCATCATTTAGATGTAGTTACCATCAATAGCTAAGATCCTTCATCTGCTCTAAAAAATAAAACATTAATATGCTTAGTCAGAAATCAAAATTTTGAATTGAGAGGATAAAATATATCTTCCATGAATTATGATATCTTCACAACATAATCCTATTTCCAGTAATCTTACTCTATTATTAGGTCTGGTTTATAAATATTACCCCCATGTTTTTTTTTTTTTTTTGACCCACTTACTCTCACTTTCTAATTGGCATATTGGCTTCCCTCCACTGTTTTGAGGTTTCACAAACTGGGGAGACACTATTGTAAAAAAAAAAAAAAAAACCTCGTTGACTCCGATGAACCAGACTCAATTAAAGCCTGCAACTTCTGCAAATTCAGAGACTATTTTCCATGCCATCCTTATCTATTGTCTTTCATTGCTTTAATGCCAAAAACATGACTAATACATTTTGTAGAAAATTAAGTGGATAGGCTTCAAATGTCAATCACCTTTGCATAGGCCATATTGTTCTTTTTTAAAAAAGGGAACTAAATGTGTGTGGTTGACCATCATTTTCAAAGAACTTATGACCTTCATTCTTAGTTCAATCATAGTGGCTTTTTTTTTGTCTTTTTCTACTTTATTACATGGGGAGGCCTCTTAGTTTTCTTTTTACAGATCTCCATTAATTCTTTTTTTTTTGAAATCCTAAAATTTCCATTCGAGGCATAAAATCTTTATGGCAAAAAGCAAAAAAGTCATTGGTTTTATCAGAATTCTCTATCTACAAGTCCAAAGGGGCTTCAGATCCAACAGGATCAATTACTATTGTGATTCCCATGGGAATCAGGATCTGACAGGATCCAAGTTTGGCTTATAGGTCTATCAAGACCCAAGTTAGGGGTTATGACGCCCAAGTCAGGCAGAACTCAAGCTATAATTGTTGTGACGCATTTTCGCTATTGAGTTTCTTGATGAAATTATTCATCTTCTGCTTGGATGTGAGACGAATCCAGAGCTAAGAGGTGTTTAAAAAAAAAAAATGAAGACATCATATTTGCTTACCTTGAATCTTCAATTTGTTGGAGAAGAGGATGAGAGTTCTGCTTGAGTCTCTTCTTCACGAATTGATATTTTTTTAATCTCTGCTCTTGTACCTTCCACTCATTATTTTGATTCAATGTCTCTGTTTTTTTTTTTTTTTTTCTGCCCTCATCTCTTCACCATCCCTCCTTTTATACCCATATTATTGTTCACTAAGTCTAACTTTCCCTCTTTTGGCTTTGTGCCTTGCTTTTATAATGGATAATGGGGCAATTACTTTCCACGTCCAGAGAAAATGGGCAAGTGGTGTTGCTGGGGGGAGGGGGACTGGGGTCATAATAGCCAACAGGCATGCACTAATATTCAATAATTTTCTCTCTTCTTCTTTTTTTTTTAATGTTAACAAATTTGCATATGGCCTTCACATGATCCTTCAACGCACACATTATACTTCATTTATTTTTTACCTTTGTTTTTTAATAGCCTATTATAATTCATGTCATGGTGTCATGATTTCCCCCCCTTTATTTCTCCCCTTTGTTTTGTTTGCACCTGATGGTGCATCTTAATTAAAATCTTTTTCTTTTGGTTTGCTTTCTATATATATGTGTGTGTGTATGTGTGTGTGTAGTCAAGGTAGACAGGATGGTTGTGGTGGCCTCCATTGAAAACATTGTTATACCTTTTTATTTGATAAGGTATAAACAAAAGTGGTCAAAATGGATTTCAAATTTGATCCATGGTCATTTTCCATCCATGTGAATTTTGATTCACAATAGAACAAGTTTGGCTTGATTTGCATATCATGCAATATTGCTTTCCAACTTTGTAGGTGGATAATGATTATGAGCATGAAAGGCTTTCCTTTTTTATTTTATTTTTTTATGCATTGAACTTATATTATATCCATCGGTGTTGATTTTTTGTCAAATTAAATTCCTTAAAATTTCATGCTTAATAGTCATTTGAAGACCTAAGTTGAGTGCTTGATCCTCTGTCATATTGTTAGAGCACAATTGAATAGGTAAAAATGAATACAAGAGGATGTGCTTTTTGAGAGAGATGAAAACTACTCCTCTACCAGCACCATATTGTTTTGCCGCTCCACCAAAATATATTTTCCACGGATGGAGGATATCAATGAAGAATCATATCTTTCTCTGGCAAATTATCATTTGGTTCCCAATCATCAGGAATTGGATGATCTATGAAGGAATCTACAAGTGCTCGCCCCTTAACTGCCCTTTATGATACGTAAACAAGATCATACTACTTTAATATTACAACCTGTTTTGCAAGTCACCCATTTAAGATTGGCCTCAACAAGATGTACTTGATGAGATCGTCTTTGGAGATGAGTTGCACTACATAGGCTTGCATGTAATTTCTGAGTTTCTTAATGGCAAAGATGAGCAGCAAGCAGATCTTTTTGATGGGAGAATACTTTAATTCAGCGCCAACCAACATATGACTTTAGTAGTATAGAGAGACTTCTTTATGCGGACCAAGTTCTGAGCTTGGGCCTACCTTCTCAATCAAGGGTCTTGAGTCAAGTTGATCCAATATTGACCCTAGGTCAATACAGACTTGGGGCCTTTAAGAAAGTCCAAGTAGGGTTAGGATTTGGGAATCTACTCCATTAGTGGTTTTCTTTTGTTTGGGAATTCTCTCTCTTGGCTCATCTTTAAAAAGATTGGTCTTCAACATCCATTGGGCTCATCAACATGGACTTCACACCTTTATTTGATCAAATCAAATTCAATCCGCATCATTTGGTATCAAAGCAAGTCCAATCTGTATCATTTGATATCAGAGCACAATTATCCTATCTCTTGATAAGCTTCCATTTCAATCATCCATGTGTAGGGATTGCTTAAAGTTTCCCCCTTTATATACTATTTTGTCATTGGTTGTTCTTCTGTAAATCTCTTATCTAGTCTAACAAGAATACTAATAATAACTTAAACACAAGCCCCAACCTAAACACATCTATAAAACTCCACAAAAGGGACGAAAACATGAAACTGGAAATTTAGCACTTCCACCCCATACCACTTGGCATGCCCGTGCCAAAATCCTACACTTTAAAAATTTAACTCAGAGATTTGGCACAACCCCCCTTGCTACCTGGCACAATCGTGCCCCTTTCCTGCGCTCTTAAATCCCATTCCAGAGATCTGGCACGACCCCTCCATGCCATAGAGCATGACTATACCTCCCTTTTTCTTGCGATTTCTTACCATACTTATCATAGCACGTCTGTGCTTTCCCCTGTGTCCATTCCTTTTTCCTTCTTTTTACCTTCAAACATCTTGGAACCACGGCTAATGAGATATATAGGGTTTAGCAAATAATGCAAATGGAAAAGGCCACGTAAGAGCATCCCTACTTTGATGGTAATAGTTTGGATCCTACCATCTATTTCATATCGATTCAAACACTTGAAGATTATTTTGAGGCTAAAGGGTTTTGCAATGAAGAGAGATTCTTGATTGCTACTCAAAAACTCCAAAGTTATAACTACTATTGGCTTTAAGTGCCTTCAAAGGGAAAGAGCTCTACAAGGCAAGAGCAAAATCAAGACTTAGAGTAAGCTTAAGTCACATATGGATGTAAGATTCAATCCACATCAACTCATTGAAGAAGAACTCCTGAAAGAAAAACCAATTGTTCTTCAAGAGAACATATTGGTTCAAGATGAATGTGACCCTATTTTGGGTTTTGATGAAATAAGACAAAACTTGGCCAAGAATGAGAGCTCCCTTAAAGCTCCCATTTAAGTGGAGTCTACACTAGTTCCTTCTTTTGAAGAAACTATAGAGGTTCAAGTTCAAGTTCAAGAAGAAGAAAAGCCTACCAAGTTTCACGAAGAGGCCAAGAAAAAAAAAATGAGATCCTTTTGGATCTTAAAGAAAAGGAAGTTGAATCAAATCCCAACGTAGAGGCTATACTATTGTCCCTTAATCTCACTCTTATCCTCTCCATTGTCCCAATTTAGGAATTGAGGTGAATATCACTAAGGAAGCTCTATTTTCATTTTCAATGAGCAAGTTGAGGAATGATGCTATCTATGTCATGTTTCCCATGGATGCTTGGTATCTAATTCTTTGGAGACCATTGGAATTTGGCCCCAACATTGTCTTTTATATGGAACCTAACTTCTATGACCAAACTCTTACTCTCAATCTTCTAAATCCTCCTTAACTTCAAACCCCACAAAAATCAAACCTCCACAAAGAAATCATTTGACCTTATAAGGCAAATGTAAAACTCTCACCCTTATTGGCACAAAGATCATTCAACGTCTTTTCCCACAAATGTAAGTCCCCAGAAGTTAAGCTTGTGAATCATAAGAAAACTCCTTTTGGGATGAGTTGTGATGATTATATGAAAATTTTCAATAGGCTCTTAACTGTTGGAAAGATCTTTTATCCCATTGAAGTATCTCCTAAATCCTTCAACATTTCATATTTATTCAAGAAGGGTGGCACTCAGTATAATGAGTTTTCTCAATTTCAATGGTTATGACAAGTTATCAAGAGTGGTATACTTGAATTTCAATCCCAAGGATTTGAGGGCAAATCCTCTTTAAGGGGGAGGGTTTGATACGGAGCAAGTACCGAGCTTGAGCCTACCTTCTCAGACAAAGGTCTTGAACCAAGTTGATGCAATGTTGACCTTAGGTCAATATTGACTTGGGACCCTTAAGAAGGTCTATGTAGGGTTAGGAAAGGTGATTAGGCCATTAGCAGCCCTAAATAAGAAGTTAATCACTTAGTCCATCCAAAACCACCTTCATTAGCTCATTTTTAGTTTCTAGGCATAATAATTTACGTCATTTCTAGCTTAGTTTTTATAGGCAAATGAGCTTCCATTTCTACAAATTAGACACGGATAGAAAGCCCCAATTTTTATTTTCCAAGGAGCCTTGACTCTTCCTCAAATTCTAAGTATGGAGAAAGTTACAAGCTAAAAACTGAGCAGGGATCGATCTAAGACTGAAAAATGTACGGCTCTGATTATGAGCTTAATTGAGGGGATTAAGGCTGTAATTTTAGAGATTAATCAGCATGGAATGATTCTTCACACATAAGGAAAGAGTGAACAAGTGGTGGCACCTCATTGGGAGGAGTAGAACCCACTCATAACTTCTAGAAGATGGAGGATGAATCCTAAAAAATACAACTCATGGTGATTTTAATTATCTTAAGCATCTTGATTTATTTTCCTAGGATGTTTTGTAAGCTTTCTATTGGTCCACTTGCTCCACTAATGTACAGCTAATGCTCTTTCCCATTCGGTATTTATAGGCCTAATTACCTTCATAAAAAATCAGATTGGATGAATGATATGAGAGCTTGGAGCTTAGTTTTCCTCAAAATCTCAAATTCTTTATCTCTCTTAAGAGGGTCATAATTTGAGTATTTCCTTTAATCTAATCCTTGGTGTTAAGGCTTTTGAGGGTTAGAGGTGGGTTGATTTAATCTAGAGGTGGTTTAACCTTTAGCCTATATATATCCTCTTTGATTTATCTCTTGGTTATATATTTCAATTGTTAAATCTACTCTATTAGTGGTTTTCTTTTATTTGGGAATTCTCTTTCTTGGCTCATCTTTGGAAAGATTGGTCTTTAACATCCATTAGGCTCATCAACATGCATTTTATGCCTTTATTTGGCCAAATAGAATCCACTTATGCATCAATTGGTAGCAGAGCAAGTTGAATCTGCATCACTTCTTTTCCTTCCTCATTCTCCTGTATGCATAATGCTCTTAGAGATTTCTCATGAGCTGCAGTGCATAATATAAGAGATCATTAGACTCAGCAATCTCCTCGATTGCTTTGATCTTAGATTGGTCGATCTCGATTCCCTTGTTGTAAAAGATGACACCTAAGAAATTTCCAGAGATGACACCAAATGTGCACTTGAGTAGATTCATCTTCAATTGACGTCTTTGTAATCGCTCCAAGGTCAGACAAAGATCTTGTATGTGGTCTACCTCATTTTTGGCTAGACCACCAAATTGCTGACATAGGACTCGACTGTTTTATGGACTATGTGATCATAAATCATTTGCATTGCCCTTTGGCAAGTTGCTCCTACATTCTTTAGATAGAAGAACATCGTGTTATAACAAAAAGATACCTCTAGGTATGCAAGAAACTGTGGCCTCCTAATTTTCTATGCTATCTGGATTTAATTATATCCTACAATACAATTCATAAACAAAAACGCTTCATCCCCTATCGTTTAGTTGATCATGAGCTTTGTGATAGGCAATAAGAAATCATCTTTTGGACAAGTGTAATTGAGGTCCTAGAAGTCTACGCAAATACAAAGTTGCATTTTTTTTTTTTTTGACAAAGACAATATTTACAATCCATCTTGGGTACTTGACCTAGATCTTACCTCTCTGAATTTATTGACCTCCTTTTCAATTTTCAGTGCCAACTATGGGCAAAAACATCTCTAAGGCAGTTCTTAGGTGAAACACCTGTTTTGATAGAGAGATGGTGGATTGCGATTTTTAGATCTAACCTGGGCATTTTGTTGTAACACCAGGAAAACACATTTTTATACTTTGACAGGAGTTCAAAGTACTATTTTTCCTCTTTAAGTGTAAGTAATGAGCTCAGATAGACAGGATGAGGCTCTTCATTGGTTCAAGATTCAACTCCTTCAAGTCATCAACTATAGCCTAACCCCTGTCTCTGAGAGTCTTAGGAGTTTCTGCCAGCTCTATCTCTGAGTCGGAGTTATCACATTTGTGGATTCTGATATGATTGGAAGGAACAACTTGTTCTTTCTTCATCTCCTCAATAGAATTAGAGCTTTTCCGTTAACTTGTGAATACCATAGTATGCCTTTTTACTCTTAATGAACTGGCCGTCTTAACATCCAATTAGGAGAAATGCCTCATACGACAAGGGATGGAGCTTTAAACTTCAGTTACAACCACTAAGCTATAACTTTTTTCATGCTAAAGTCATGAGTTTGAAGACTTTTCATTAGTTTTTATTCTGGTAAAAATCAAAGGCTTTGGATGGAAACCACCTTTAATTCTGTTGAAACTAGAGCACTTGTAATGTTTTCCTTCCCCTATATGGCTGAATATTGATGGATGTTTTTCCAAAGTGGATGATTGTAGCCTATCAACATAGTAGAGTTGGGCTAGGCAGAGTACTTTTATCTTCACTCTCCTCTACCTCTTCAGCCGACATGTGCTAAACCGCTGACTGCTTATCCTTTTGTTGCCCTGAGATTCTAACTGGCTGTGGTGGTACGAATTGAATTCCCACTTTAGAGACGCTTATGAAACCTCTCTACATATGGATCATTCTCTAGGTTTCAGTGAGACCATAGGGTTTGGTTTCTTCTACCTTTCCTAATGTGGCTAGGTTTTAAAAGTCATAACTAGCTCTTTACATGGGCTTGTATGCATTCAACTTAAATTCCTCTTTAGTCTATGCATTTGGCAAGTTATTGCCTTCTTTAGAAGAAGCGGTAAACCTAGAAAGAGTTGACCTACCCACCTTAGCCTGCCACACATTAAGTGTTGGAACCATTGCACTACCTTTTACAGTATTTATGGTAGCCCTGTTATCTCTCTTAGTAGCTTTGGTCTAGATGCTTCCGCTGCACTTGCTAAAGGGTGATTCACCCTACTTATGACAACACTTAGGTGTATGCCTTAAGACTGGTGAGATTGAGCTTATTGAAGTAGCAACTAGTTTAGCAACTTGTTTAATGGGAGAAGTTATGTTTCCTTACTTGCTTCCTTCCTTTTGATGCTGTTGCTTAGGGGTATCATTCTGTGTTGCTCGAAGAGCATTCCTTGTGCTACCTTTGCCTACAGAAGAAATGGTTAATGGCAAAGCTTAGATGTTGCAGCTTCTTCAAAGAACCTTGCATCTAAAAAGTGAGACTCAGTCTTAGCGAATGGCTTCACATCCCCATTTATTTTATTCTCTCTATCTTAGTGGTACTTCAGGCATTGGTCTAGAGTGAAAGCCACAATCCTATGTTCGTGAAGCCATGGTCGCCCAAGTAATAATTTATATGAAGTCTTAGCATCAATTACATGGAAGACTGATGATGATGTAGTTTTTGAGGGGGAGTAGAGTGGAAATGTTTCGTCCCCTGGGATGGTGTAGAAATTAAGTCACTAGTAATTTTCGGCCCCAATTTTAAGATAGGGAAAGCGATAAATGTCACTAAGCATAATTAATTAACTAACTGCTCATTGATCATAACCTAAACATGATTAATTAAACTAAACTAGGTTAAAGCACAATTAGCAATATCAACCCAAAACATCATATTAACTAACAATAACTAGCAAAGCATCTAATTAACTAAGAAAGCATTAAATTTACTAATTAAATAAAGAGAGAGAATGGGGAGTACTTCAAAAGCTTGAAAGTCCAATAATAAAGGTTGGCCTCCATTAATAGAGCAAATGGATGATAATTGGAGATGAATTCTCCACTTATTCTCACTAATCTAGCTCAATACTCCTAATCTAACCCATTATGATCCAAAAACTCAAACATGTAAAAATGGGTTTTCAAACTCTAAGATGGAGGGGAAAGAAAGAACTTGAAATTTACATTCTTGAAGAAAGAGAATGAGAGATTAAAGGTAGATAAGAGAATAGAAGGATGTTAAGGAAAAGAAAACACTAATTTCAATCCGTGAACAGAAGATAACATATAAATTTGGGCATTAAACTAGTAAATCAAACTCAACAAAGAAGGAACTTGAATAAAAATGAAGAGTAACGACAGAGAAAGAAAGGCAATTGCATCAAAACTTTATTACTCTTGAAATGTGGCTACAAAATGAAATTAAATCTATAATGATTTGTCCTAAACCCTAGGCTAAACCTTATTCCTAAAACCTAAAAATTATATTCTTATGTAAATGGGCAAAGGGGTTTTAAATAAATCCTGATGCAGCAGGCTTCGCACGGTCGTGCTAAGTGGCATGGGTAGACTGTGCCAAACCTCTAGAGGCTAACAACAAAAGCAAGGTAGGACAAGGGCTGCATGACCATGCCACATGCCACGGGCACCCCGTGCCAACCCTCTGCCCTCTTTTTCTTCCTTGTTTTTGCTGGCAGTTTCAGTGCCTACTGCCTTGGGTTTGCTCCATGGTTATGCTGTATTGACTATTAGGATAAACACGGGTTAACACGACCATCTCTTAGTGTATTTTGCTCCCGTTATCCACTATTGGAGAATTTCTCTTTATTACCTACAAGACCAATAAAAACACTAATAAACAACTAATTTACCAATTATTATGAGCTAAATCTAGGTAGTATGGGAGTATAAAATTCATACATTTGGAGCCTGAGCAGGTACTGCCACACCAAAACTGTGCTTGTCCTCAAGCAAAACAAGACAAACCTACTAAAACCTAACTCACTTTCACATGAATCATAGTTGCATTTGGCATATGCAACAAGCCCTTTAAATTTCTTGGTTTATCGAGTGGATTAGTGAGGTCTCATGAGGGGTTTCAAGTGAAATACCCACAAAAATCTTTTCTAAACGAAGGAAAATCTTTTTGGTTTTTCAAAACATAAGCATACATATAAGTAATTAGGGAAATTATGTACACAACTTAGGTAATTGCATCACTCTAGTAATCAAGTCACTAAATTATATACAAATAGAATATATAATCAAGAGATAGTCTAGCCACACGAAGCACCCTGACTTTCATTTCTCTCTCAACACTATATGCAATGATATGTACAACTTGGTGCATATGCAAAAGTGTATCAATCCCGATAAATCGAATTGCTAGCACTGACATGATCCTTATTTCGTTGCTTATTTGCCTTCTTTGCTCTCTTTTCCCCCTTTTAATTTTTTTTTTAAGAATAATAATGCACACACCTTAAACCCACTTGACTTGCAAATATTCGGGCCTTCCCTAAAAAGCGGTTTTATTAGAATGTGCAAAGTACTTACTGTCATTGCCCAAACAGATCTGTAATCAATTAAAATAGCACATATTCAAGCCAATTAAAGATATGAAATAAAGATAGTGGCTCTAACTATTAGTGCCTGGATTTTTATTCTCATTTTTAGGGTTTTTTTTTTCTTTTTGTCACATTATTTTGAAAGCTTAGAAGACAACTTCAATAAACAAAAAACTCACATGCCAACTTAATAGCAAGACCTACGGAGTTGTTGGTAAAGTGAATAAGGTAGACATAAAATTACATATATGAGACGGGGTTATTATTAAAAAAAAAAGGGATCCCCATCCTCAACTAGAGCTCTCATCATGCAAACCCTATTTACATATAACTTAATAATCTAGTAACATGGGATCATAATCACCTAAGAAAGAACACAAATTTCTAAAGAATAATAAAATCTTTTTGATTTTTCAAAATTTTCGAAAACTATATGCAAATGGGCACCTTAATCCCACACTAAAACTCCACAACGTCCTCATTGTGGGAACTAAGGCACCAAAACGCAATCATATGAGCTATACAATCGTGAAACCAACAGAAACTCATAAGTGTATACATACTAGGACGCCGCCAAAATAAAAAACAAGCCCAAAATCAACATCAAAATCACCATACTAAAAACCAAATGAAACCAAGGACCTACTAAATACAGAACAAAACTAAACCAAACCTTAAACAAAACAAAATACAAAACAAAAGAAAAACAAAATACAAAACCAACAAAACAAAAAAGAAAGCATTAAAGCATATCTATAAAAACATACCACCAATAAATAAAAATACAAAAATAACCACAATTAAATAAGAGTTTACTAAATAAAAACTAAACAAAACCAAAACCAAAAAGCAAAAGATTAACACATATTCACAAGCCAATATACCATTAATAGCAAAACACATAAAACTAACAAGAGTGATCATAGCAAGCTCAGCTCAACAAATCCCAAATTTCTCGTCGAAATTGATCACCCACACAATCACAATCCTAAATATTCACAACTTTGTATGAAAGGAAATAAAGAAAAGAAAAAGAAGAAGAGAGAAGAATTGGAACGATCATACTAGGTTGAGTATAAAATGTACCCAAACTACGCCTCACTAAGATGATGCTACATAAGACTTGAGGAGCATCAGTCACTGCTTTACATATCAAGATCAAGGGCACCACCTCAGATGCGATCAAAGAGCAAAGAAGCTTATCTAATGTCTGAGCACACAAATCAGAAGCACGTAAGTAAGAGAACACAAGCACAATTGTATCACTGATATCCAATGCTCTCTTAAACTTATCAAAAGCCTTAGAAAAATAAAAAGAATGATTAAAGAAAGTGGTCTACATGATTTTTCTAGGCAAGTCCACTAAGTATGCATGAAAAGGGTCAAGGGGGGATTGTGGCCTCTAAAGGTACCTAGGGACGAAATAACATCAAGCATATTCTACTTAAGCATATGAAAAAGTTATTCACATGGCCCAAATCCAAACTAAGGTCACACATCACATGATAGTCCATGGGTCTAGAAAAATGATGCTTGGGGAAAGGAGAGGGTGATGAACAAGGGAAGTAGGGATTAATTTAAGAGGGTTGGGGGATATATATTCAACAAGCTCAAGACAAGGAGGGGAAACCTCATACACAAGCATCCCATATGACTCACCTAAAGGGGTGTCCTCAACTATGCACTACTCCTCATCATCATTACCGCCATACCATTCATCACACTCATGACCATGCACACTAGTATCACTTTTAAATTCCTCACTATGCTCAACCTCTCCTGAGGAAGCTATAGGAGTAAGGGAGCTAGGGATAATTAGGACATCCTCGAGGATGTCGATAGAAATGCTAGCATTATAGGGAGAAGCACATGCAAAACAGGTGAAGATATGTCATCATCTCCCTCAAAGTCACACAAAGGGGCATCAACATGAAATTTAAGATCATAGGGGTATATGACTCAAAATCACCTAATGAACAACCGTTAGGTGAGGAAGGTCCTACCCTAAGGTCAATTTCATGCAAGGCAGGCACAATGGTCTACATAACTATTAACCAACTCATAGAATTAGTTTATGAGTGTACTTGTCATATCCTCCATGGACTCCCTATAGTTTTTTAGTTCTTACTCAAGTTGTTTAAGTCTAGAGTTCATAAAATAACATGAGGACAACAGTTGGTATCATGGTAGAATGATTGACAAGAGTTACAAAGAGTGGAAGTATGTTCAAAGGATTGAGGGGAAGGGATAAAAGATTGCACAAGTTGTTCCTCATAATATGATCTTGCATGAAAAGCACACAGATTGAGGAAAGACATCTCGGAGGCAAAACTAACTTGCTCAAACTTATAAGTATCACCAACCAACGATTCACGTATATCCCAAGCTTCATCTACATTTTTGGAATGAAAAGGCCAATACTCCAAAAGTGTTCGGGTTTCACAATCCTCACCCTCATTAACAACAATAAAAATTTTTCAAATCCCAGATGAATAATCATGATGAGCATGTTGAGTAAGAGAAGCATTCAAATGATTCCAATAACAGTGAAATAATTCTTGCTCATATTCGGGAAAATGGAAAACTGTCACTTGTTTTATTTTTTTTTTCAAAATTTTTAATTTTTTAGGGATTTTTGGTTTTTTGTAAACACGAATGGATAATCTAACATAGAAATATCACTGAGCTAAACACAAAAGGCGTAAGAAAAAACACAAAGTAAGTTAATTTTATTCCATCGTCCCCAACAACTGCGCCAATTTATTGATGTAGTTTTTGAAAGGGGAGTAGGGTGGAAATTTGTCAACCTCCGAGACGATGTGAACATCAAGTAATAGTTATTTTTGACTCCGATTCTAAGCTCGGGAAAGTGATAAACGTCACTTTACATGATTAACTAACTAATTACTCACTGATCATAGTCTAAACATGATTAATTAAATTAAACTATAACAAAGCATAATTAGCAAAATCAACCCAAAACATCATATTAACTAACAATGACGCATATAATTAATTAATAAAGGATTAAATTTACTAATTAAACAAAGAAAGAGAAAGAGGAGTACGTCAAAAGCTTGAAAATTCAATAATCGATGCTGGCCTCCATTGTTGAAGCAAGTGGATGATGATTGGAGGTAAATTCTCCACCTATTCTCACTAATCTAACTCAACTACTCCTAATCTAACCCATTGAGATCCAAAAACTCAAACTTATAAAAATGGTCTTTCAAACCCCAAGATGGGGAGGAGAGAAAGTGCATGAAATTTGCATTCTTGAAGAAAGAGAAGGAGAGATTAAGAGCGGATAAGAAGAAAATAGAACGATGATCAGGAAAGCAAGGCACTAATTTCAATCTATAAACAAATAAAAACATGCAAATTTGCGCATTAAACTAGTAAATCAAACTTAACAAAATAAGAACTTGAATAAAAATGAAGAGTAAAGAGAGAGAAAGAAAGGCAATTGTATCAAAACTTCATTACTCTTGAAATGTGGCTACAAAATGAAACTAAATCTATACTAATTTGTCCTAAACCCTGGGATAAACCCTATTCCTAAAAACTAAAAATTAGATTCTTATACAAATGGGGGAAGAGGTCTTAAATAGATCCCGATGCAACAGGTTTGGCACGATCATGCCAAGTAGCACGGGCAGACCGTGCCATACCTCTGGAAGTTAACAACAGAAGTAGAGCAGGACATTTGTTGCTATCCCGTGTTAACTCCATGGTTACCCCGCGTTGTCCATTAGAGTAAACATTGGTTAACAAGACCATCTCTCAATGCAGTTTGCTCCCGTTATCCATCATTTGAGCAATTCTCTTTATTACGTACATGACCCAAAAAACACTAAGAAACTACTAATTTAGGAATTATTATCAGCTAAATCTAGGTAGTATAGAATTCACACATTTAGAGCCTGAACAATTGAGGATGTTGACAAGTCTCCCATCGTCAGTTCAACACGGATCACATCGATTGCATGTTGGCCCTGAGTCATCATTCGAATCTTAGAAGTTCTTCCCCTGTGATGCCTAAGTCATTCATCTTAGATTTGGGCATGATGTTGAAGGCTTATCCTCAATTGACGAGGATGCGCTTAACTCTTTTCTCCCTAATGTGGCTAGTCACAAATAAGGGACGATTGTTGGGCTCAGATCCTAACAATAGGTCATCACTAGTGAAAGTAAAAGCAGTGTTGCAAGAGGCACACTGAACAGGGCTTTGTATCGATCCTCCAATATCCTTGATTTAGTTAGTATAAAGTTCTGGTTGTTGCAAGATAGCAACAATAGATTAACGTATCTCGTTGGGAAGAGGAAAGATCTGTCTCCAGTCCATAAGAGTTGGCAAAGTCTCTAAAACAATCAAGATCTTGTCCTCTGCTCTTGGTCTTGGAGGGTTCTCTTGTCTGTCACTCCCCTTGTCTTCCTCTTTTTTAAGGTCAGAATATGAGGTCATGTTGACAGTAACTTTCTCAAAGAAACCTACTAGGAAGAACTCTTCTAGTGTCATAAGAATAAGGGGCTCCTAGTTAAGTAGGTCAATAGGCTGAATTTGATGCCTTTTAATGTTCTTCACCTTGTCTCTTCTTCCAACCTTGAATGACGAGGGCAGCTCTTCTTCCAACCTTATCTCTTTGTATGGTAGAGAGAAGGTGGTTGAACTTGATTTTGCTTCCTCGACCTCCATCGGGTGACAAGAGTCCTTCCCTCTTCATTTTAATTAGCTTCATCAGAGACATCCACAAGAAGATGATCTCTGTTAAAGGTCCTTGAGACGCCATTAGAACTACAACAGACTCTAAACTTCCAAATTCAATTGTAATTAATTTCTCTCATCTGGAGGAAATCAATTTAGTGTTTACTCTACCATGACGTTGAGTATGTTTTTGTTGTCGAGGTGATGAGCAACATTCCCATTAGTGGAAATACGATTTATCTCAACAGTGTCATCAAAATTACATATTGCGCTCCTTAAGTGTAATGCATTTCTTAAGATGCTGACGAATCACTCTATGATACCAATAATATTTTAGGTCGATAACCCTTCCAACTTCTTCATGTGGTTTTAACTCTAGGAGTTTAACAACCCCCTTCTTAAGGAGATCATCAAGCATTCTTAACAAGTTTGAATCAAGGAATGGATATTTCCTTCCTTGCAGCTCCTTTAATATAGGACGCTTCTTTCCAGCATCCTTGGAAAACCCACTTTCTTGTTTTCATGCTTGGGGGACTAGCTCACCAGTTAAAATAGCCATAGAGTCTTATTTGAAGAGTTTAAGGACATGGGATTTTTCTCGAATTCACCATTGTCCTTTTTAGAATCAAATGAGGAAGAAGACTTGCCACAGCGACTTGCAGTTATCATCTTCATATCATGAGTCTTTGTTGCCAACTCCTGGAATATTCTTGGCTTACTCATCTACAAGATGTAGAATAAATCCCCCTCCATACCCTGAGTACACATTTTAGCAGCTGAAGCTTCTAATAGACGGTCTTTACACTTGAGATTGAGAGACCTCTAACAATTGATGTAATTGACAGTCGGCTCGTCCCTCCATTGTTTAGTGTTTGTTGGCTTTGTCACGCTAACAACACCTTGAGTACTATAGAACCTATTCAGGAACTCCTCCTCTATTTATTCCTAGCTATCAATGGGCTTAGGCTTCAAGTCTATGTACCAGTCAGATACAATCCCTTTTAGAGTTCAGAGAAACTGCTTCACCATTCGATCTTCCTCTGTTAAAGGATCGCTACACGTCTCGAAGAAGTGGATGATTTGCTATTTGGGATCACCCTTACCATCAAACTGGTTAAGTTTGGCAGGCGGACAGCTGTGAGGCATATGAGGAGTATCAATCCTCTTCGTCTAAGGCTTTGTATACAAGTCTGTCTTGTAAGATCCGCCTCCCAACTGAGCCTTGACTGCATTTGCTATTAAGATTTGAATATGCTCAACAGACATGGCGCCTAAAGAACGATCCTTCTTTGCTCTCTGCTCATCGTCAGATTCTTCACTATGATTGGGCTCTTTATCAGAATATTCAGTGCTTGAACCTTTGTTAGAAGCTTCAGAGGACTTCTTCTCCAGCATCTCCATCAGCTCGACAATCTGGTTGTTTTGATGCTTGATTAGGGCATCCTTTTCTGTTCTCTCCTTAGAGAGCCTATCTAGTGTAGCCTTCATGTTCACCAGTTGTTCTTCATAGTTAGTAGCCCCAGTCTCCATAACTAACATGATGATAGCGTTATAGGATTCGGTTTTAGCATGTGAGGAAAGTGATCCCTTTGACAATGCCAAAGAGGAATCACTACTCGAATAGCCATCATCTTTAAAGATGAACGATTGGAAAGTAGGTTGGCGTGGTTTGGAGTTCATCTGTCCCGCATGAAATTGTTTACGATATGTTGAAGCTAGCAACAGATTTTTGTTTCAAAGCATGTGAAGCGATTTGGTTGACTTCATTAGACACCTTGGAGCCAAGGTTTTTTATTTTATGTGACTACAATGGCACAGTTGTAATTGATTGCTCTACGGCGATTGCGACAATAACTTTTTCCATTCTCCTAGTCATAACGCCACCAGATGAAGCGCTAGCGATTTTTGTCCTTGAGATGTGGATCGGATAGTTTATAAAAGAGATGAGAGGTAGAGATGTTCCATCTAGCGAGCCAAAAATTTGTAAACACAAATAATCAAGCCTAAAATAAATTAGATAAGAAGTTGAGAAACAAATTTTATTTGTGTTGATGTTATATTTGTAGGATAATCTTTGAATTGGATGCGATGAAATAATCCTTGTATTCGATCTTCTAGTGACTTAGGTGTTCCAAGAGTGTGATGCTCGATCTCAGTCAATGTAGAATCAATTGAGGAACTTTGAAATGGTTCTTGATCTTGATGTGCAGATGGTTAATTGTTGTTTCTGGAATGCAAATTTTTGTCTTTTTCACTTGGTAGCTAGATGTTTCTTGCAGTCTACACATCTGAATTCTGCACATGCTTAGTGTGTCAAATGAGGAGAATAGCCCCCATTTATAGGTTCCACTAGTTAGGGTTAGAGTCAGTCCTTCGGCCTAGTCCTATGATTTCAATAATTAGCTTCTTATTTTAGATAAAGAAAATAATTAGTATTTCTGTGTTTGCACATACGTCGCTCTTTTTTTTACCTTATACCCTTGTCAATCAGACAGTTCTTCAAAGTCCTAGTTCTTAAACAAAAGAATAGTTCTTTTTCATAATTTGACGATGGCCCTAATAGTATTGTGGCGTTTAGTTTAAAATGGACTGATGTTTATTTGCTGAATGATGACTAATAGTATTGTACAGCTCATATGTTTGTGCAAATTATTTCTAGAAGGAAACCTTATATTCCCAATATAGCAACGGTGAAATAATGTATGGCATCAATTCATTTTCACATTTCTTTCTCTCTCTGTCTCTTTGCCTTTATCCACACACATACCTGCAAATTATTAATATTCCTTAGCATTTAGCTTGTAGAGCAAAATAATTATTTAGTTCCTCCATATCTGTCTAATCAATTGGGGATAATGTTAGAAATAAACATCACTGTGACTAGGGGGTGGGCAGAGGATCAAACTGAGTTGGGTTGGGGTTGGCTTGCTTATAAAATGGATCTGGACGAGCCATAGCTGGGCCATTAACTAAGTGTGTCAGGCCAAGTTTTTTATGTAAATAAATGTGTCGGATCGGGTTAGGCCATGGATGATCCGCTTTTGGTTAGTTTTAAAAAGGAACAGACTTGTACAAAAAGCACTCTATATAACTATTATTGTTACATATAAAGTATTGGTAGTAAATTTATCTAACTGTAATAAGTAAATCAGTGTGACTAGTAGGTTGAAAAAAGCACCTAATTACTAAACTTGTCGTTAATAAGCCAACCTGACCACTATTAAAAAATCACTTTTTAGGACTGATTTTCCGACGGAAAAAGCAATATTGTCAGCTAGAAAAATATTCCTGCCGATAATATCCGTCAAAATAAGGCCGGTCGAGAATGCGTTCCAATGAAAGTCTCATGTTTGTCGAACCACTTCTCCGACGGAATTCCGACAGAATTGAACTCATCTGTCGAATACAAAAAAAGTTTGGAAAAAATTTCAAAAAAATTGATTTTTTTGCGGATTCCATCAGAACCCGTCGGAAATCTGTCGGCATTTTTAAATTTTATTTAAAAAATACAAAAAATATAGTAGCCAACTATAAAACATTTGTCAATGTATCTAATACACAATAAATTCTCATCATTGATGTTAAATTGATATTAGCATTACATTATGCTTAATTAATAAAAAATTATATTCTTCAACAATAAATTATGAAATTGAGGACAAATTATCATCCTAACAAACTAACATCAGCTTAACAAACTAACTATATAAACTATTAAATTTATATAATTACATGTCAACTAATTATACAAATTATTAAATTCAACATGTATACTTAATTCACTATAAATTTGTACAAATTATACGCAAAAAAACTTTCTCAAAAAGTCGATGACGAATGACGACTGGAGGAGGTGACGGCGGTGGGATGGTGGCAAGCGATGCTAGGGCGATGGCAAGCGGCGGTCCTCCCTCTCTTTCTATCTCTCTATATTCTACAAAATGAGCATCGAAAAATAAAGCATTGAGCGAAACTTGTAAGAGAAATTCCGATAAATTTTTCCGTCGGAATATTCAAAAAATTTGAATTTTCCCTCAATTCATGTCGGATTAGAAAAACTTTTTTGAAATTTTTTAATATTTTCCGATGGAAATTCATTCGGGATTCCGTCGAAAATCCGTCGGGTTCCGTCGGGAAAAAGTCTGTCGGAAAATCCGTCGGAATTCCAATGAATTTGGCAGAATCCATCAGAATTCCATTAGAGATTCCAATGGATTTATTTTCCATCGGAATAAGCTGAATTTTTAGTAGTGGAACCGACCCGTGAGTGTTCTTTAACAAGTTATCCCGTTATTGACCCGACCCATTATTTTTCCAACCCTTTATTGGCCATGTTTTAAATGGGCTAACTCATTTTAATCGATGGGTACTTAACCCATTGCCATCCCTAACTGTGATTATGCTGTTTAAGGTCCAAAATCGAGCTTTTGTTTTCTGTAGATCCACTATGACTAAACAAGTAGACTAAGGCAACCGAACTTGGCCTAGGCTAGGGCAGACCTATATGGGTTAGCTGGTTTGACAAGCTTAACTTTACTTGATTGACTTCACTCACTTAAACACCGAGCATATATGGCCTTTGTCCATCATGGTCTCTATAGGTTACATCAGCTTACAGACAAGCATAATCTAGGCTTGTTGTATAATGATGTAATCGTAGCTGGTGATCCTTTGCAGGATTTAGTGTAAGCATAACACTAGTGCTTCTGCTACTATCTTCCCATCGTCTTCGTAGAGTTATCAAGAGAAAAGGGACACCAAGCCAAGGCTAAATACGAAGAGAAATGGTGGTTTATTGTTGCAACAATGAGCTGATTTTTCTTGTCTTTCTACTATTTTTGTAACTTTCTTCTTATATGAAGGAATTAATGTATCCAATTAAACATAAACAGATTTACCTTAATCCTACAGCGAAGGATGATCGAACCTTGGCTTTGAATCACTAGTCAAGGAAGGAACTCACTACACGGAGAACCATCACTATCTCACAACCTAAGAGCCCTAGGGAAGGAACTCACTGTAGAAAACTCTCTTTAGAGAATCCTTATTTTTCTGATATCTTTCATCTTAGACTGGTTCCCTTTTTATATTAGATACACCAGTCAAGAAACTAAGGTTCCTAAGGTGGTTAACCTATCAACTTATAATGTGGATTGGACCTGCAACCCTTAGGGGTGTATCATGCCCTAAATCCAACACTCTCACTCACACATAAGGGATTGCTTATTTTTACCTTAAAAAAACTTATTTTTCATTATTTCTACACAATCTTCATATGAGGCAAATAGGTCATGTGACCAGCATACTTGTGAGAGATCTATGCCATACATCTATTAGGAATCTCGTCCGGAACGATAGGTGAGTAGTTAGAAGTATGCAAAGTACCATAGAGCATTTCAATGTCATTAAGATATCTTACTTTGATCTCATCAAATCATCATATCTCATATTCACAATTATGACCCATATGTCATAACTGGTGCACCACGAATAAAAATTAATGAATTCCATAGATCTCACGAGATTTTCGACCAAGTTCAACTCGTTTTCTAGACATGTCATGTCAGATTAAATCGCTCATAAGCCTTTGAGAACATACTAAGATAATGGATATTGAATCAAATCTCAAGTCATTGGCTAGAGTCATGAAGTTATAAATATAAGGCCATAACTTTATAGTGTCTTACAAAAATATAAGTAGAGATCTAACTTATATTAATCCGATTGGTCGTCCCTTGCACACATGGTATGACACATGCGCTGCAGCATTCTCTCCTTCCCATGGAGCGTATATCTTTTGGTTCTTTAACCAAAATGCTGTACAGATGATATTTGGATGCCATATGGTTCAAACTAAGTTCCCAAATCTACTCATTAACTTGAACTCATATTTGGCCTCTTCGTGATAGACTAGGCAAAATTCATTTTAACCCATATGTTATAATAACCTTTTGTCATTATCAAGGCAACATTCATGATTTAAGCTGACAGGTTCTCATAATTGTCCTTTTAATAATTCTACTTAAAATATTGTCTTATCTCCCATCAATACTCTAATCAATGTAGGCGGTTACCAATGTGAGAGGGCAAACCTCAAGTCCACCCAACATACATTTTACATTTAAGAATGCACACAAGCATCCATGAATAAGAATGCATATTCAAACATTCTAGCAATAAGTGTATGCAAGACAACTTATTTGAATTTCACAATATTAGATAATTACTTGTGAATGCTGGGAAAATAATTAGTGAACAACATACCAGTGCATAGTTGTCATCTATGAAGACTGTTAAGCTCTTATATTCTTAATAAGCATAACCCCTTATCAAGGCTAGCTGAATGGCTTAACAACCATTTCCTTCATACAAAACTACTTTATGTTCACTCACTTTCTTGCCACCATGTCATTTACAAAATTGAACCTTAAGTGCAATCCGTTTAGCATTATGATAATACTTAAGGTTCTTGGCATGCGTGATTACAACTTATCCCAGTAAACCATTACTAGACGATACTATTTTGTCTACCAATGAAACAATCCAAGTGCCTTTTCAATCAAACACTTTTAAGGAGAGTCACAAGCTTATCTTGTAATAAGGCAACATATGACTGATTCTTGCTGCAATTGCTAATTAGGAAGACATATATAGAGGCTTATTTCTCATCTAAACCTACCGCAGTCAAGGCCATTACACCCCTTTTGATGCAAGTTATTGCATATGTGCCAAAAAAGCATGATTGGAGGTTTTTTTTGGGTTCCTTATGACTTAACTGTCTGTCCCCTCTGCTAATCTCAGGCCCAGTTGATATCTATGTAAAGATATCATGTCTAATATGCACCACATCATGCACTAGACTTCTAACTACACCTACCAAAGCAAGGTATTCTTATTAGTCCTTTTCTAATAGAGTGTGGACACATTTTACTATAAGGCTTATCTTGGTTGATGTGAGTACTACTACGTTCATAGTTGTGCGTGTCAAATTATTCAAAGACCTTTTGACGTCATTCTTTTTGAGAAAAAGAATAACCTCTTTGAATATTTGCGCAAAAACTTTATCTCAGGAGCATACAGTACTTTGCCGACATTAATCACCTCAAAGTTAGATGATGACAAGGCTTTTTGCCTTACTTAGTAACTCTACATCATTTCTAACTATTAGTAAGTCATCCACATATAATGACTTGACCACAAAATTGCTTTTGGACCTTGTGGTATCAATCATAATGTAGCCGCTACAGATAAACATGCTAGGAAAAACAAGTATACCAATCCGTTGAAGAGACTTTAAGGTCATGGTTGACCTCACATCTCCATAAACCCCATGCATATGACCCTTTTTAGTGGAGTGTCACTTAATCCCCTTTGAAATTGGTATTTGTACACTCATTTGATGTGACTTTAGGTCCAATCAAGCGATAATAGTTAGATAAAGGAGAAATTAGGACAAAGTACACAATTAGAGGGAAAAACTCTTTATAGTTGATCCTATCCTATTGTATATACCCTTTTGCAACAAGTTGAGGCTAATGCCAACTGTACCATTAGGCTTACAATTTAAGAATCAATATGTTCTCAAATAACTTTGTGTCCTAAAAGGTTAGCCAAATGTTCACCTTCATGTACTCCATTTTATTTTCATTGCCTTAATTCACTTATCCTAAAAGGGTTAGAAAGTGCATCTTTGCTCGTTTGCATTTTATACGAATGCCATGAAAGTTTTGTGTACCTCATTGCCCAAATTACTTGGAGGAATGCTTTCTGACAATCTTGTCTTTGCAAAGATTCATATAATCTTAGATCATTGCTCTTGGGATCGATTTTACTTGCATTCAAACCAAGACCAATCATCTTGTTCCCAATTGGAACAAGAATAGAATTTGCTCCCACTTGGAAGATGAATAGGATCACTTTTATTCACTCTTGATGATGGAGGTGGACCTTGATGATAAACTTATTCATTATCAATTAAAATCATCCCACTCAAATGAAGGGATCCAATTTGGTTTGGAGAGCTAATAGAGATAAGTCTTAACCTATCTCACCCTTCTTTAGAAATTCATTCTTTAAAATGTGATATATATTAGTTAAATTTTACTTGCACTCCCACTATCTTATAGCGCAATAAGTCAGAAAGCGTTAAAGGTTAGAGTTTCACATAAAGACACTCTTCCTTTCAAGTTTGGCACTTCCATAGAAGGGGTTGTATTCATGGTTGTATATCCTTAAGGTCCAAAGACTCTCAAACTGAGCTCTAATCTATAGCTTCTATGGAGTGGTAGCAACTTACTTTATTAGTAGAAGGTCAATACCATAGATTGTAATAAAAGGAGATATCCTTAATAGGAGATTCATAAATTTTGTGTAATTGTTGATCCTGCCATATCAAGGAGTATTCTATTTTCTTTCTCTACAACGACATTTTGTTGTAGGCTTTTAGGGACAGTTACCTAGTAAATTATTCCCTTTTCATCATAATATCTACTAAAATAATGTAAACAAATATTTCGTAGTGATTTGATCTTTGAGGCCTTAACCTTCTGGGTTTATTTGATGTTTAACCAAGCTCACATGTTTTTTGAAATAACTCATCATTTCAGACTTATCTGAGGTCAAATAAACAAGATCAAATAAAGTGAAATGTGATGAAACATAGAAGCTCTATGCCTTATTATCACATTCATTAGACTATAAATGTTCAAATAAATAAACTATAATGGAAGTAACACTCTTCATAACCTTTAAAAATTAAATAGTTTTCTTACTGTTTTTCCTGCCAAACTATGTTCACAAGGGGGTTAGTCCACTTATATTTGCTAATAAATCTTATTTGCTAGCATTTGCACATATGTGCTTTTGACTCATATGGCCTAGTCTAGTATAACAAATAAACATTTCACATTATCATAATTATGTGAATACAGAAAAATAAATATCTGGATTAATAGAATAAATATCCAATCCATTACAAGCAAAGCATTTCTAATAAGGTAGAATCAAAACTAAAGGTGTGCTTAAAAGGAAACTAACTGGACTTCAATCCCATGAAATAGTCAAAGAAAATGAACGTAGCAATATTACTCTAACAAATATTATGCGCAAGTAGATTTTCACATAGGATAGGGTATCAGCTGCAATTTAGTACTAGCTTGCATGTTCCGGTTCCTACAACAGCCATATTATTATTGTCTCCACATGTGTCCCCATCGAACCATGCAAGAACTCATTAGAAGGCCGGTAAAGGTTCATGGTCCCAAGCACTTTGGTTCTGATTCTTGAACCTAGAATCCACATAGGATTAGTTTTAGAAAGAAGAATATAACTAGCAACACAAAAGTCACTAAAACATATTGCTAAGTACCTTCTTGTGCCCAGTGTAATCACGAGTATGGTGACCCATTTGGTCACAGCTGAGGCACATAGTTTACATTAAATTCTTCTTGCTTGCACATTTTTCTTTGCCTTGTTAGTTATGCTTAGTTCCCTTATTTGACTGAGCCTTACCAATCAAGTTCCCTTGGTCCTTCCTTTTAGAACCTTTGCTTGAATAAAGGTTGACATATGTACTTCTACACCGGTCATTTCAGTAGCCTCTTGCCACTCTTCCTCTAACTCAAGTCGTTGCCTAATGTCCTTAATATAACCCCAGTCATTAGGCAAGAAATGAATCACGACATAAACTTGTTGCTCATCAGTTGAAGGATTTTCAACCCCGTTAACACTCAATATGAGTTTAGAAGGATTTTCAAAAACAGAGAAAATTGATGCAATTGAAGGTGAAGAAGCATAGTCTACTTGCCACATCGCTAATCAAAGAGGTGCCTCGAATCGGGAATGCTCTATGGCCATGGCCGCCACTGAAGCGCTACAGCCAAGTTTCAGTGCCGATCATCTTTGACAAGTGATTCGCGATGGTGATGACTCGGCCAGCAGAACTTGGCAATGATGGAGGAGCCTTGGCGACTACAATGATCAACAGAGATGTATACAATGTTTAATTTTGTGGGTCATGTTATGTGGCACAATAGCTACTATTGGAGGCAATGATGCCTCAACAGTGGGCATGCAACCAAGGTTACAGGAACCGGGCCGGACCAGACCGGACCGGCTAGCCTGACCGGTTAGATCGTGAACTGGACAATGAAAGGGGCTATAAAATCTTTGTTTAATTGAACTAGTTAAGAACCGATTAAGCTCAGTTGAATCATCCGATTTATCCATTAAACCGGTGGTTTGAACCGGTTGAACCACATTTCCTCTGCTTGCTTGTGTAAAAAATTTCATAAATTGCACACCCTGAGAATTGAATCCACGATGCTGCACCTCTACAACATGATCATTTGCTTCAGCAAACCAACTGCTCCAGAAGCCCCTTTTGTCTTATTCGTTCTCATATTCTTTTTATAAGCTTAGTCCAGCTCCTTTACTGTGCTGGGATACGATTTTTTATTATATTATTAGAACATGATAATATACTAAAAATGTAATAATATAGTTGAAAATAAACCATGGCGTTTGTTTCTTTTTTGTAGTCAAAAGTGAACATATTAATACATTACTAATTGCTAATATTCTTATCTACATGTAATAATTTTGCTTATATTTTATGAAAACCAGGTCAATAAGTTTAATCTGATCCAATCGGTTCGACTGATTGAACCATCGAACCGCTAGCTTTACCGGTTCACCAACCAGTTCAGTTCTGGCAAACTTGCATGCAACTTGAGAAAGAATGGGGAAGGGAAGGGGGTTCAAAAGCTGTAATTACGAGAGAGATGTAAGACAGACAAAAGTATTAACTTTCTACAAAGGTTATAAGTAAATATCATCAATGGTCTCGATTGATTTTATTTAAATCAACAGTCTGAATTGTCAAATGTCAACCATAATAGTTGAATTTTTTCAATTATGGTAGAATTTTGCAAGGAAAAAAGGGAAAGAAGCGTGGTCAAACAAGGTTAGTACGCAAAGGGAGGAACATGTTAAAACGCTATTGAGCATACAGGAAAGTAGTAAACACACCAAAACTACCTCTCTTTTACGCTCTTCCACAGACCCTAATACTCTTTGTTGAGTGTTGTTGGAGACTATCATGGCTCAAGACAGATGAGAAAACCACAACGCAAATGGTGCAAGTGCAATTTAATTTGAACCCTAGGTACAACCATGTTACGATTCAAATATATACCCTGAGAATCTTGCTTAGAGGACATGAGGCGAGGAGGAGGCCTGTCTTAAATTACAAAAGATTAATTGGTCTTGTTATATCAAAGACCATAATCCTATTTCACAAATAGCTATTAGCTATTAGTTACTCATATTAATTGAGAACTGTTAGTTGTTTACATGAACTATTTGTGTTATTTTTTTTAATGAGTTGTTTTAAGAAAATAAAATTAACTATTTATGACAGAGTTTTATTATTGAAAAAACTAACGTCCTTCTAAAAACCAATCCAAAAAACTAATGTAAAAGACATCCAATTTAATTTGGGTCAAAAGGCTCAAAAAAAACTGTTAGTTAAACACCCCCTAATAATTGGATACTTGCTATAGAAAAATAAATTACCTGCTTTCTTTGTTTATTAGCACTGTTTGGGCTACAAAATACAGAGTTAACCTAGTTCTGTTGATGTATTATTGAGTCATGAGCAGTAGTTGTCAACAAAGGGCCATGTTGCTTGGCGTCTGTAAATTCTTTTCGACCACAAGTCAGGTAGAAATACGAGTAATGAGATGCGCCTGTCTCAATGGTTCTAAAAGGCATTTTAAACGATTTATCCTTAAGCCTTGTGTGTCCAGATTTCCTTATTTGAACTTGTGGAAGCCCATAGGTCCTTTTAACTCTAGTTAATCTGCAAGCCCCCAAATAGCCTCATGCTATTTATTTCTTTTCATATCATCCAGTTAGGTCATCTTTGCACAATCCCAATAAGTGGATAACTTAACTACCATTAAAAAAAAAAAAAGGAACTTAGCACATGAGTCCTTTGATTTTAAATATGGTCCAACCATACTAGGGCGCCCCGGGGGAGGAGGGGGGGGGGACCTCGTGTCGTCCAGCATCAGCTTCGTTTGATCTTGGGCACGAACAAAAAGTCGAATCCAAATGTGAGGCGTCTACTTCTACCTCTCTTCCATACAGGAACTAGGAAGGTGTGAAGTTACTTCCCAGGGATCCATAAAATATAAATAGGAGCAGGGCTCTACAATTAGGTGCCATGACATCAATAATAATCAATCCTGTGATGTCTGTTGCATCATGCGTGAAGGAATGAGACGCTAACTCTACTGCATAATACATTACACATTCTCTCTAGACGTAAAAGGCATTCATTGAAGTTCCATCATAGGCACCTGTTTGTGAATACACGTGGGGATAAGGCATGTCTATTCAAAAGGGCTCCTCATGTATATTCAAGGTCCAATCATTTCATCGTTCGGTAACTGATAACTGCTTCCAACTGTTACTGAACTCCCATAAACGTTTCTCAATCTTCTTAACCACTGATCAACATGTCTCTAAAAGGCAAACTCTGAGAAGATTCCTCATAGAAGCGCTGCCGTTACGTGAAGCATCGGCTTTATGCTTTTACTACAACTGATTTTTTTTAATTTCTTTTTTTTACATATTGACTTCTTCCTAGCAAAATCATGATAAAAATTCAAGATCATTTTCCCAAATCTCATCCAATCTTATGCACCTGTTTATAACATAATTTTATGCTAGAGAGTTCCACAGTTCAATGATGGTGGATAAGCAGTATGCATATTTTTACCACTGTGCCTTAAAAAAAAAAAAAAAACCTCTTTTTATCTTTTTGTTTTTGTTAGAACAAAAGCCAGCATAGGATACAACAACAAAACATAAAGAAATAAACTCTATCTAGGCGTAATTCTTGCCCCCTTGGTCTGGTGTTGTTATGATCCAAGGTAGCATAAGAACTGGGAACAGGGTAGGTGAACGAACTAGCATTTGAGCTCCCAAACATCCTTGTGTAGACGAGCTCACCGAGGAATCCTATTGTGGGGTTGATAATGCCAGCAATTGTAGTACTCACAAGATTGGATGACAACATTGTGGTATGATGTCCAAAAGGGATAGGCAAATACTGATGATGAAAGGCCGGAAATTGTGGTTGAAAAGGATCAGACAAAAACTGTGGACTTGAAGAATGGGTTTGGAGCCTGTGCACAGGTCTAGGCGGGATGAAATCACAAGAAGGGTTCTCAGGCTCAGATTCAGTGGGGGAAGGACCATGGCTGTAAAGTGGGATCAATGAAACTTGTGAGATGCCTGCCTTGCAAATAGGGCAAGCTTGTTGTCGAACTGGGTTAGAGTCAGAGGAGCTCTGAACATTAAGCCACTTAAATATACATGCCCAGCAATAGAGATGGCCACAGAGAGTGACGACAGGATCATGTGCCGAGTCAAAGCATATATTGCAATCAAAAGAGTCGATTCTATTCTCAGGCTCCCTTAGTGGATCCAATGAAGATTCACATTTTTCGTTGACTGTTATGTCCTCACTGGAGTGATGTTCTGCCATGGCATCTTCATGGTGTTCAATCACGTCCATTCCTGTAAAGGCCAAAAATTATGGAAGACGCATTTAGGAAGTGAGTCACTTATTTGGGAGAATTAAAAGGGGCGGGGAGCGGGGGAGGGGAAATGAATATGATGACATGGTTAAGATAGTAAGCCAAGAAATACATGTTTGAATGCCCGCACAAGTGAATACTGACACTGATCAAAAGAATAGCTCTATACTGAAACTGATTAAAAGGGGCGTAAAGCATCATTTCGAAGCATAACGGAATATAATTATTTTGACTTGCATAAATACAGTCCCTCTCTCTCAAAATTCGTACATATCAAATATCAGTCTAACGATCTAATCCACAGCTCTATGCTGCTTTCTTTCAGCTCTTCCAGTAAGCATCATTCCGGAATGCAGGGATTATACAGAGACTTAATGCTTGGTAAAGCCGCCAAAAGTCAATGAACCAAAGTATAAAACATAGACGTTCAATGCTAAATGAAGACACAGGGGGCAGCCTTTAGCATGGACAGATTCATCAATGATATTCTGTACTTTTTAGTATACAACACCTACAGCCTAAACATATAATTGGCCCTGTTTCATTTGGATTTTAAACAGAACAATGAAGAAAAGATTAAGAAATGTGCTGGTTTTTATAAGAATGTAACCAGCAAAGATGACCGCGCAAAGATAATTGCCTAACCCCAAAGATGACAACTGAACCCGCTGCTTCGGTGACGGTAAAATTAACAACTAGCTGGTTCTGTTCTCCACCTTATTAGAGAACCTACAAAGAAAATGGTAATAATTCTTCCAGTGACAGACTGATATAATAATATTGTGAAGGCTGGAATGCTAGAGCTTAGTCCTCATTATGTACCACCACAGCATCAGGATGATTCCTGTTCTTCTTTTATTATCTTTCTATATAAATATATCTAAAATTGAGTGCTTCCATATGTACTTAACAAATGGCGCATTTCCGTTGATAGCATAATGATGAAGGGATTATTAATGATGGATACTAAGGGTTTTCACCATGCAAATGGCAACGTTCAAAAAAATAAATATAATGTACAACCATTCCATTATTAACAATTAATTACTAATCACTTATGAAATTGATTAAGACAACAATTATAATTGAATTGATGAAGCTTTTTATTATCCCCATTCTTAAATTTTATGCGAAAATTTCATAAAAGAATAATATTT
This sequence comes from Carnegiea gigantea, assembly GCA_029747015.1. Classification (NCBI taxonomy): domain Eukaryota; kingdom Viridiplantae; phylum Streptophyta; class Magnoliopsida; order Caryophyllales; family Cactaceae; genus Carnegiea; species Carnegiea gigantea. The sequence goes on from JAKOGI010000956.1 coordinate 213,340, forward strand.
GTGAAAAGTATACATGTCAGCCTCTAATCTTATTCCTAAAATAATAGCAACCTAGAATTTAATACACGTTTTTAATATAAAATTTTCGGAAAAAAATCTCCGAAGATCTCCACAACTAGACCTGGCAAAGCTGATCCGAAATCCGAACCGAACTATCCGGACCCATATCCGACCCGACACCCAAAATATGCTCACCCGAAACCCGAACTGACCCGAACCGAACCATACTCGACCCGAAATGTTTTACAAAATTGCTTATTTTGGCATGACGAGCGAATTTGACCAAAAATCGGTTGACTCGAAATCGACCCGAACCGAGCCATACCCAACCCAAACCGAAACGACACTTAACCTGAGTATGACCTGACCCAAACTTGACCCGAACCGAATGACCTATTTGCCAGGTCTAACCGTTTCTACTTTGCCTTTTTGCTTGGTCGACTAAATAAGAATTCATATGTGATAAAATCATTTATATGATTCAATAATTACTGAAATAATTGATTAATAAATTTCATCATCTATTCTCATTCTATTTGCAAAGGAATCATCGAAATAAATATGAATAATAAATTCTAAAATTAATTTTCACAAACAATAACAGCTTATAACTCAACAAACATGTAAAAGAAATACCAAAAATTTAGCTTTTGATTCGAAAGCCATTCCTTTGTTTTTTATTTTTTTAGATGAATCACAAATTACTATAGTACAATTTACAAAATTAACTACAAAAGTCAATATTGAGCTAAGAAAATATAAATGTTATTATCAATTTTTCACTCCATCCCCAGTCATGCCCTCTAACAAAAGTCTATATGAAAAAAATTCAAAAACTCATAATAGTTCTCATCCTTTTTGTTTACAATAAAATATGCTACAAATTTATTTATTATATAAAAATTGTAGATATCGTATACATATTCTTTTTAACCTTTAATTTGATTTTTTTTCAAGTGTGTATAAGCAATTAAATTAAACCATTTGATGTTTAGATGCCACAATTGATTATTAATGCAACAATTCGTATTGAATACAGACATCTCATTTCAAGTAAACTCTCACAAGCATAGCAAATGAATAAATCAATGACTCTGAGGCACAAAAAAGGAGGCTACTCATGGAAGCAGTCAAAGAGTTTTCCATAATAACACATCAGCTAATGTTTGTGTATAATTTCATTATTTTTAATATTAGAAGGAAACTTTTATATAATTATCCCTTTAAACATATGACCAAAAGATAACATCCTTTGCAAAGAATAATAATGCTTAAGTATAATACTAATAACAATAAAAGCATCCTAATAATTTTAAAAATTCTTAATTACATTTTAAAAGAAATAGTTTGTATTTGAGTATTTTTATTAACTCATTTCTCATCATCAACTTTGTGACAAACGTTTAAATTGAGATAATACTTTCAAGTCTTTCAATTACGTATTGCTAATTTTCCAAATGCACTCTTCCTCCCACTTTTCCCCTAAGACACTAGTAGCCTTTAAAAGGAAATAGAAATATTAGATAATGTATTTACAGCTAATTGTACCAATTTCGCAAACAAATTGTCACACATAAATCCAAAACAAATCGTGCAACACAAGGCTATAACACTAGTCATTGTTGTTATTGAAACCAGTTAATTTAACTGTTTTACTGGCTATGGGATAACTTAAGAAGCACATGTATACCTATCCAATGAACTCATGCCGAGAACTTCATGCTTGTTCCTAAAAGATTTAGATAGTGTTTGGCTAGGGATAAAATGATTTTTTAATTTTTTATTGTTTAGCACAGTAAAGGATGGAAAAATATGTTCTAGGGGCACAATAAAGGATGGAAAATTATTTTCCAAAGTAAATGATTTTCCCCCAATAGAGAAAAATAATTTCCATTTTGAGAACATAGAAAGTTGAATTTCTTCCTTCAAGCCTTTGACAATATGGTCAACCAAAATTTATATGCAAAATCTGATTTTAACAATTTGGATCAAAACTTGACTATTTGATGGGAAAAATAAAAATACACTCAAATCCAGATTTTGAGCTAAAATTTCTTTCACTTGGTAAACGTTTATCTCTGCTATAATAATTCAGTCGAAATTTTTTGACACTTAAACAATTCAGTCGACTCGTTACTAAAATAATTTCAACAGGTGGATCAAAACTTGATCCTTAGATAGGAATTATTCAAATAGGTTCAAATCCAGATTTTGAGCTCGACATTCTTCCATTTGATCAATTTTTCTTCACCACAACAATTCAATCGATTTTTCCACCAGTTAAATAATTCAGTTAATATTTTTCACTGCTAAAATAATTTCTACAGTTTGGATCAAAACTTGATCCTCGGATGGGAAAGATTGAGATAGGTTCAAATCTAGATTTTGAGCTCAACATTACTTCATTTGATCAATATTTTTTCCACCACGATAATATTTTTCGGCATTTAAATAATTTGATATTTTTCATCACTAACGCAATTTTAATGGTTTAGATCGAAACTTGATTATCCTACTAGAAAATATTTTAAAAAGTTTAATATGAATTTTAAACGCAACATTCATTCATTTGGCCAACATTTATCTCTAGTATATGACCATTCAGTCAAAATTTTTCACCATTTCAGCAATTTAATTAACATTTTTCTTTTTCTTCCACAGAAGGTGATTTAGCTTGTACCAAATGGCACAAAATATGACGTGAAAATCAATTTATTTGGTAAAATATTTTCCATCAGAAATGATTTTTCGGGAAAAACTATTTTCCCTTTAACCAAACACTAATCAATTCGGAACAAATGTACCAAGATCATTCCAAAATTTTATTTAGTTACATCCTCCACCATACCTCTATCTCAACCAGAAGTATAAGCGAATTGAAAAATCAATAAAAATATCTGGTTCATCTAGAATGTGATTAATAGCACAGCATATGATCTGAGGACATGTTTAGAGCAGTTTTGGAAATAAGCATAAGAGATTTTTTGAGCTAATCACATGGCGAAACCATTCAGCAAACCCAGGTCAATCATTCAGTTTGCTCATATCAAACGGTTGTTTTAAATGCTTAATTATTCATTTTGGTCAATTTCAATTGAGGCAGACCCAGACAACCATTCTATTCTAGCCCAGTAAAACAAGAATCAAACATAATAAAACCCGCAAAAAAAACAATCAAGAATTAAATTTGGATTTTTTCTTTGGGGGGGGGGGGGGAGGCATTTAGCTTCAAAACAGGGGACGAACGATCAAGTATCAAAACTAATTGGGCGTGAAGTCAAACAAGAAGAAAATCATAGTCATACACAAAATAAAGGAAAAGTTACATGGGTTGAACTTCAAATCAAAGAAAGAAATGGTAGCTGAAGAAAACCCAGCAATAAGCATAAAGCACAAAACCAAAACAAAAAAAGTCAAAAATACAATTTACGAAAAGGTCACGAACAGAAAAAAGGCAAAGTACCTGTGATTCAGGAATGGTGGGCTGCAATGGAGTATTTGCTCAAGAAAGGATGGAAATGAGAAAGAGAAATGAATGCAACTAAACAAATGAGAGGGGAGGGGGGACACAGGGAAATTTGGGGTTAAGACAGGGAAAACAAGGAGGGCTGGAGGCGAGGTATTAATAGGCACTGGAAATTCGGCGTAAATTCATCACCTACCAATTGCAATTCAATTTTAAGCAGATTCCCCGAAATATGAACTTCTAGTTGTCGGCATGAGATTTATATCTCAAACAATTTGAACTGCCTACCAAGATTACTGCTCCAATCACATGACATTGGTTAAGCTGATAGCGAGGGACAATGGCGGACGAAAGGGGCTATGACTTATGAGAATGGTCGACGAACGATAAAATTTTTTTAAGGAAAAGATTTATGAACCTAACACATTTTTTCATTCATTAATAAATGAGCTCACCTGCTTGTATAGTTTTATCCCTTAATTACTCTTTCACAAACTTCATGATGCCAATCGTGAGTTAGTTGGAGTATTATTATGTTTGATGGGCTTGAAAAACCAAAACCTATATCATACTACTGAGAATATACACTCTCATAAGCTACATCAGCGCCACGTATTAAAAATTATCTATATGATAAATACACGTTGAAAAAATATGTATCCTTGGCAAATGAGAGTACATACTCTCAAGTGCATGATATACATTACTCAACACGAAGTATGCAGTAGAGGGGGAAGAATGTGAGCAGAGAATGCAGATCCCACCAAGAACATTTATTCTCTTTTCAATCCTTGACATAAAAGAGTTTAATCCTTCTGTTCTTATTATATTCATATTTTTTTATGGACTTGTAAGAAATATCTATCAGTATTTATTGTTAGAATATATTAAACTTGTTCAAAAATACTAAGACAGGTAGAAACTTGCTGCATTACGCTAAATAAGTTTATTTTATTAGAATCTAATTATAATTGAGCTAAGAAATGTATCTATAAAGTTGTTTAAATGTGAAACACTAGTTTTGTTATTCTAGTCGTTTTCGTTTTAGTTTTATAGCTGTGATTTTTAGTTTTTATTTCATTTTAATAATTTAGTTTAGTTTTGATTTTTGAAATAAGTTAGTATTTTGATTTTTGATTTTTGTTGAGATTAGTTTCAATTTGATTTTTAGATGTTATTTAGTGCTGAAAAAACAATACTAACAAATTTGGTTTATGTGCAGCAGAGATGTTATTTAGTTTAGTTTTATTTTTTTAGTTTATTTTATTTTGCTAACTTAATTGTTTAAGTCTCTTGTTTTTGTTTTAGTCCATAGTTTGTAATTAGTGTCCTAGATACATTTTCTTTAAAAAAACCTTAAAAAAAGGAAAACATTGAAAATCCCAAAAAAAATTTAAAAATTCTTAAAATTAAAAAAGGAGATTCAAGAATGCCAGTTTTTAATGTCTCACAATTTGAGCATGAACCTTTTTTGAGCTATTTATCGCGACTTAATGATTATCGTGCTCAATTAAATCAACGATTTAAAAAATAGGAAATATATGAGGTCATCTTTGTGGGTCTCAATGCTAAGTATAGAGATTATGTCGAGTCTATGTGCCCTGGAGGTTTATTAGGATTATTATCCAAAACTCAAGGTGAAGTTTGGGATTTCTTTAAAAAACTAGCTTGGGATACCTATACGTTTGAATGAGCTAACAAGAATTTTAGATACCCAACTCATGACGACTCTATTTTTCATGCTAATCCTTCCCATTAGGACCACTTTATAAACACATATGACTCATTTCAGTCTTATGTGTCTCCTGTTTTGTACGATTATTGTGAATCTTCTAATCATGATGTTTGTAATTGCCCATATCGTGATTATGTTGATACTACCTGTGCAAGTGTTGGAAAGACGATTAACAATATGACTAATAAAATGATAGAGAGCATGAAAAAGAGAATTGCTGAATATTCTCACTGTTTCAGTTGTAGGAGGGAGGATATTAACTTACAAGAGCCTGACTCTAGATTTGGATCTTCTAATCTTACAGTTAGTCTTTACGCTGATTTTGAGCTCTCTTATCTTACCAGGCCTAACTTGAGTGATGACATGCCTTTGCATAGCCTAGAACAAGAAAGTGACCTCCCTATGTCTCTATCACCTGACCTTGTACCCTACACTAGCTCATCTAAGGATGTCACTGATGATATCCTAATTTCTGTCGACCCACCCACCTCTTTAGATCATTCTTGTGAGTTTGAGGAGGATGAAGACCTTGAGAACCTTAGCGAGTTAGATCTGAGCATCACGACTTACAATGAGCATCATGATAAAGATGAGTCAAAAGAATATATTTCAAAGGAGACATGTGTGGAGGTAGTTGCACCCACTAAATTGGAATTTAATGATGATATTTTTTATGTAGAATGTGAATCTTTTTCATGTGGGTTTGATATCAACAAAAGTCTTGATAAGGTTTTTTATGTTGAATATGAATCCTTCTCTTTTGACCCCATCGTTACTGATCTCTTCTTTGAACCTCGCAAGTCTGAATTTGTAGAGTCCGAGACTTTTGTGCCTATGATTGCTGATTTGGACCAGACTCTTGCACATGTTGAACTTAAAGAACTTGTGGACTTAGGACTAATACTTTGCCTGGACTGTTCATTCATGATGATGAAATTTCTAGGCCAATGACTCACTTACTGGCAAATTATGAGTACATTTGTGTGATACCTAATTGGGCCCAACTATTTAATAAGTTAAAGCGGCCCTTGCTTGTGCTTCATTGACATGGTGGATGTACTTTTTCTATCTCCGACACTCTGCTTTTTACTATTTCCATGTGCTTGAAAGTTGATCTTCTTTGTTTGATAAGCTACTTCATGTGCTAATAGGTTTTGATTTGAGTAGCAATGTTCATTTTGATATGGAGTGGCTGATACTCCATAAATTCCTTAATCGTAAGGAAGGTATAGTTTAGGTGTAATTCCACACCTCACCTGATATATTTGTTCCTTTTTATTTCTCTTTTTTTGTTTTCATTTGTATATATTTGTTACTTTGTTTTATTTTATTATTTTCTTTTTGAGTTTTCGAGTATTGTCTTTGTTTTTAGTTTTGAGTTTTATTTTTCATTTTGTATATTTGTTTTTCTTTAGTGTTTCTTTTGTGTTTTATGTTCTTTTCACTCCCAATGATGACATTGTGAGATTTAGATGCGGGGGTGAGGGAAACCTTGAAAACTTTCAGAAAATTGAAAAAAATGAAAATTTTAAGAATCCAAAAAGATTTTTACTTTGTTTTGGGAAATTTATGCGCTATTCTGATTGGCTATGTTCTCTTGTATCCTTAGTGTTAGGTTGTATATAGATGTTTTGTACATTGATAGAACCTAGTCCTAAAGTATGATGTTTGTATACAATCCTAATCCCGACATTAATTCTAAGCAAGCTTGAATTTAGTAGATTAACCCGTGAGATTTTGAGCCTTATAGAATAATTTATCAGTTTAGCCTCACATTTTCCTTTCATGTGTGTCTCTTCCATGATTTGTGAAACTTGCTTTGATTCTGTTTGAAATCACATTTAGCATATGCATTATGATAATATGATAGAGGTGTTCTTTGTTTTTGTAAGCTACATAGCCAAATTGCCATCCTTGTGTTGAATGTTTTACCCTTTGCTAGCCCTTTTGAGCCTTGACCTTCTTGTTATGATCCCTTCATTTTAGCCCTCAGCCTAAATGCATTTCCTACCTCTAAGTCAAGGCTAGTGGGCCATCACTTCATTATTTGGTGGGTGACTTTTGGGCATTTTATGAATTTGGTGGTTGATTTTGGTGTATGTTAGTTGGGATGTATCATGTGATAATTTGGAAATTGAGTTATTTTGCTCTTGCACATGCCATTCATTCATTTACTTCTTGAGAAAAAGAAAAAAAAGGAAAAAAAAGCAAGAAAAATGGAAAAAAAAGGGGAAAAAGTTCAAATAAAGAAGTTTTCATTAGAAAAAAAATGAAAAAAAAGGTTGAAAGAATCTTAAAAATGGAAACAAAAAAAAAAACAAAGTTATGAATAAGAGTGTTTGACATGGATGCATCATTATGTATATTCATTTCCAATGGTCAATTTATTGTGGGGTGTGCTTTATTTTATATTTTGAGAGGGTATGTGCTCGTCATAATCGGTGTAAGTGTTGGTTGGTCATTAACTTTGGCTTTTAGCTCCTCATTTTTCCAAATCGTTTGTCCCTCTCCTACCTCAACCCTTAGCCCCATTACAACCCTAAAAGTTCTCTTGATTATTATTTTCCATTTTACATTTTAGTGGCAGAGAATCAAGAATCTTAGCAAGCCTATGGTGGTTTGTTCAATTGGAAGAGAGTTAAGTGAACCTTTTATTATATTTTAAACACATGAGTGGGAGTCTTCTACATTTCCCTAAAGCGAGGTTCTACCAGTCATGCTTGTACATAACTTCTAAGTGGGGGTGAAATATTATGTATAGATATCATTAGTGGGATTAAGGTTTGTTGATGTGTACATTGCTTTTGTATGTGATCTAATTCTTTGATTACTTGAGTGATGTAGTTAGGTAGGATGTGTATATTTTTCTCTGATGTTGTGTATCTCTGATTTTGAAGAAAAACCAAAAGATTTTTGATTTTTTGTTTATGGTTTTCTTTTATAGATTTTGTGGGTATATCTTCTGCAAACCTTCATGAGACGGACCTTCCTCGTCCACTAGAGGTAACCCAGAGATTTAAAGGGCTTGTTGCATGTGCTAAGGGTAACCATGATTCCTACAAAAGTGAGTTAGGATTTTATTTTCTTTTGTATGATTTTTAGTTTTATTTTACTCGAGGACGAGCAAAGCTTATGTGTGGAGGTATTTGTTAAACCCAAATTATGATATTTTGTATCCTTTTACTGCCTAATATTTGCTCATAGTTAATTAGTTCGTTAGATTTTTAATGTGTTTTTATTGTTTTGTAGATATTATGGAGATTTGAATAAATTAGATATAAAAGTTGGAAGAAAGTGTTGTTGGATCAAACAAGAGCAAAGACCAAAAAAAAAAAAAAAAAAGGAAGAAGAGCAGGCCCAGTGTCCTCTAGCTCTCGGTTCGCCTACACGCCGACCCAGCCCAATTTTCCCTTCTTCCTCCCATTCTCTCTCTTCCCTCTCCTCTCCCTAGTTGTGTGGGCTTGGCCCAGCCCGTACCCAAACCTGCGGCCCCATCCTTCTTCTGACTTTTAGATTTCCTCTTCCCTCCTGCCCCTCTTCTTTCCCTCTTATGGGCCGGTCCAAATGCGTTACTGCCCCCAAGTCCCAGTCCAGCTCTTCACCTTCTCCTTTCCTTCTTTTCTCTGTGGGTCAACCTTCTTCTCATTTAAACCCACGACCTGGGCACGTGCTACTTAGCCCTTCTCCATCCCCTTTCTTCTTCCTGCTCCTTGATGGTCCACTATGCAGAAATCCAGATCGAAAAAAAGAGCAGCAACTCGTTCACATTCCTATCCCCATAACTCGACCATTTCATCATCTCTCTCTCCTTCTTTATGTCTAAAATCATCGCCGTCATCAATGCACCGGTTACAAGGATTGATTGAAGGCAACTGAAGGGACTGGGAACGGCGATTATGAAAGGTACAAAAATGGATGAGGGTTCGAGAACAGAGCAAGTAGGGAGTAGCAGATTAGAGTAGTTTCACTTTCATTCGAATTATGGGTTTCAATCTTGAGTGGAAATTGTAGTTTTAGCTTCGATTCTTCTGTTTTCGTATTTGCCCTTGTTTCTCGTTTTTACTTGGTTTTGCAAAATCTAGGACTTGAGTTTCATGAATCTAATGTTATTAAGCCAAGGTTTATTGAGTTTGAGTTGAACTTTCAATTTATGGCGGTTTGGAGTTGCTTTATTTAGGTGCAAATTGAAGTCTAATCTTAACAAAATCATGGTGCTTTAACTGAAGGAGTTGGGAGGTGCAGAAACAGAATTTTAGATTATGTTTTTTTCCTCACGCTTATTTTGCCTTACTCAATTTGATTCATGTTATTCGAGTTTAGTCTTGTAATTTAGTAATTCATTGAGGTTGATTTATAGTCATTAGTTTTAAATCCATCAAATTTTAGCATAAAATAATTTAGTAGCCTAAATTCATAACCCGTCCCTTAGGACAACACTCGCAACTGCTATGGCGATAAACCATGTACTTGCGGATTCACAGCAGTGGTTATGGAGGCTTTAGAGAGAGAAGGAGAGAGGTTAGGGAGAGAAGGATGAAAGGTAGAAGAAAGTGAAGGGGTGCTGGCTTGAACAACCCTTCTCCGCGGACGAAAAGCCTCGCACGGACTATGGGTCTACCACGAAGGGTACATGGCGAGCTCTGTCTATGTGTTTTCTTCATTTTTCCTAGCAGCAGCTCCACAGACTGGATTGGCCACCGTGAGGGTCTGCGGAGACCTCTAATACAGCTGCTAAAATTCTCTTGTTATTTTTTTTTGGGTGATTTTGATATTTTTTCACTCATCTTTTTGCTTCTTTTTCACACTTGCCCCTTTGTTCTTTTTTGCTTCCTTTTGCTCTCTTGTTTTTTTTTTTCCCCATCTATCAAAATAAGACACTATATACAATCAAAGAAAAGAAAAAAAACTAGTCAACGGAAAAAAACTTGAGTTGCCGCCCAAGAAGTGCTCTTTTAGCGTCGGGAGCTTGACCATCTCTTCTGGGAGGGCTTGGGATCAGAAAGGGGTAGACGGCAAGCTTGTCAATAGGTTCCCCCATATCTCTTAATTTTCCTTTATCAGGGACCTTGAAATCAAACTCTTGGACTAGAAGATACCATCTCAAAAGCTCAGGATGGAAGTCTTTCTTTGTCATCAAGTGACTCAATTTAACGTGATCCGTGTACAAAATGAATTTGTAATAGGCTCCATCAAATAGGCCACTACTAAACTCGACTCCTAAGTCAAAGTCGATATCATCAATAGGAGGCATGGACTGCACTACTTGAGCAAACCTCCAATAATCACTCATGGACACCCCATTAGTAGCATAAGTCACATCCTTGACTATGCTAGGTGGTGTAAGCGCATTGAACTCCACCCTAGCATAATCCAGTCTGAGGCCTTTAGATGTAAAACATTCAAACACAAATGGATCAACATGCCACCAATCCTCAAATGAGCCAATCTCATGAAAATTCATATCTTCTTCTAAAGTAGATGAAGGAGAGGGGATATTCTAGCTTTCAAATAAGACAAATTCAAAATGACATTCCCCTATATCAAATTTCAAACATCCTCCCTTCACATCAACTTTGCAACCAGAAGTGGCCAAGAAGGGACTTCCTAGAATAACCTAGGCATACATGTCTATGGCCATATCTAAGACAATAAAGTCATCAAGCACATAAAAATCACCTACTTTTATAGGAACATTCTCTAAAATACCCAAAGGGCAATTCATGGAACCATTGGTTGCAACTTACCTAAACCAAGCTTCTGGATTATGGAATAGGGCCTAAGACTAACACTTGCACCAAGATCACACAAGGCCCTATCAATCCTCACTTGATCGACCATACAAGGAATAGAGAAGCTATTTGGGTCTTTAAGTTTAGGGGGAAACTCTTCACCTTCACATCATGCACCCCCCAAAGGGTAAGGTCTCAAACTCAGCATTTTTCACCTCACTTTTAGCTCTAGGCATCTCTCCACGTTCCTCAAGCTCTATACTCATTGACTTCTCTACACCACCTTTCAAGGTAACATAGTTACACTGCTCACTGGGATTTGCCTTAGACTTACTAGGAAGTCTACCCAAGGATGTAGATGAAGAGGTAGCTTGTTGAGCAATTTGTGCCTTTGACATGTTATTATGACCAGTAAGCACATCAACCTTAGAGGCTAATTACTTAATGTATTCATCTTACTTTTACTGCGCCAAAAGCATATTCTCCATCATGGTTTCTAAGTTGGATTTTTAAGGTGTTTGTTGAGGATAAGGTAGTCTTTGAAATCCAGGGGATGGTCTAAAATTCATTTGATGCATAAAAGGGACATTAGGCCTATCGGAGAATTGGAGTGATTCCTCCAACGAAGATGATAGGAGTTAAAGAATAGGTCATTGGTCAGTCTAGGATTAAAATTATTGACATAGTTGACTGATTCACTAATATCTTGAGCAAATGGACTCTCAACATGATAATTCACAGTCAAATGATCAACTGACCCACAGATTTCACATGATGGAAAAGGGGTACTTGAACTAATTGAATTAACATTCAATCGTTCTAACCTTTAAGACATAGCATCTACCTTAGCAGAAAGTATAGAGATAGCATCAAGTTCTAACTTACCTCCAACCCTCTTGGGTTAACTTCTCTTATTAGACTATTGGTAGTTATTTAGTGCTATCTCTTCAATAAGATTGTAGGTCTCGTCTTTAGTGTTATTCATAAGTGTACCTCCCGCAGCAATGTCTATAGTAGACCTCACTACTTGGGTGACTCCATTATAGAAAGCTTGCACTAACATTCACCATTGAAGGGATGATGTGGACATAGCCTCAATAGGTCCTTAAAATGCTCCTACGATTTATATAATGATTCATCCACCCTTTGAGCGAAAGTGTTGATTTAGTTTTTCAAACTTGCCGCCTTGCTAGGAGGAAAGAATTTCACAAGAAAGACTTTTATGAGCTCATCCCACGTTATGATGCATCCGAAAGGCAAAGAATGTAGCCACACTCTTGCCTTGTCCCTCAATGAAAAGAAAAATAAATGCAATCGTATAGCATCGGTAGAAACTCTGTTTAGCTTCAACGTGTTGCACACCTCTAAGAATACTGAGAAGTGTAAGTTGGGATCTTTTAGCGGGGTGCCTCCAAATTGGGATTGTTACACCATGAAAATAAGAGCCGGCTTAAGCTTGAATTTTTAGGCTTCCAAGTTAGATTGAGCAATACTAGAGGCAATGCATGGGACCCCTAGGGTGACAAAATCCCGGAGCATCCTTCTTTGGTCATCTCCTTCTCCTACCATCGTCGAAGAGGCTTCTTGAGATTTGGCTCTTTGCTCCTCTAACTTCAACTTCTTCCTCTTAGAGCGAAAAGTCCTTTCAATTTTAGGATCAAATTCAAACGGAAAGGGACTTTACATATAAGTGGAAATATCCTACAAAAATCACCACAAACACTACCAACGCAAATCAGGAAACAACAAAGACAAAAAAAGACAAAAAATACTTAGTGAATCCAAATAGGTGAACTAAACATTCACAAATTGGTCCCGACAATAGTGCCAAAAACTTGATGCTACCACAAGTACACAGTTGTTGTAGTATAGTTTTAATATCGATCCCATAGACACCAAGTGTAATATGTCGAGTTTTAACCTATTATAAAAGGCTAAGCAATTTTCAATGGGTTGTCTCAACTATCACTATTTAACTATTGGAAATTCAATCGGATTAAAAACATCTAGGGAATTATTTCGCCTAGTAAAGAGTTGGATCGTTGGATCTAAATATGCACTTTATCTAGACTGGATGATTCAAAGGAGTGCAATCGAACTAAGAATTCAATCTTTTCTTTCAAAATAAACTGAATTGCCTAGACTAACCCAATTAACATTCTTTTCAAATATACTTGGTTTAGTCTTAGTTATAGATTCATGATTGCTAGAATTTTTCTCTCAGCAAACAACTCTCTTTCAAGTAGTCATTAAATTAAGTTCTAACTTGTTTTAAAAGTGAGTTCTCCTTTAAGTACTTCACTCAACTATCTAATGTATGCAAGCAAATTTGGCCTAAATTTACTTACAACCGTTCATCCATAAGATAGAATTCAATCCCAATTTTGATAAAGCGCAAATATTGAAAATTAGAGATCTAACATCAATACTTCGGTAACAAGTCCCTAGATTAAGAAAAACTACTCATACATAATTGCATGATCAACATCTAAACAAAAGTTTAAGAAGAGATTAGAAAGGGAAGAAAACTTAGTAACTATGGTGGTCTTTAATGGCTTCCCAAACTCCAAGCCTCCAACTCCCAATCTTCCACTCCAATTCTCTTTTACTCTAAAGAAAACTTGAAAAAAATCCTAAAACTAATGATTGAAGTGAGTGTTAGATGCCTTGGCTTTCTATCCTCTCTCCTTTTTGCAGCCAAAAAAACCCTATTTAAGCATGAGCTCGGCCATCCTCAGCCACAAGATGAAGGAAGATGAAGAGGCAGATAGTTTCATGCTTAACATGGAGGGTCCGTGGTTGCCTTTGTCTCAGCATTCTCTAATTCTTCTTTCTTCTACATAGGCATAGTGACTTAGGGGCATCCGTAGGGGGTTAAAACACACTCAATTGGGGTCGAAGCAAGGGCAAAAAGGTCCAAAAGCATACAACACACAATAAAGAACCATAGCCAAGCGTAAAACAGAAATTAGAGTATAGATTATAACAAGAAGTTTATAATTCTCCCTAAAAATGCAGTGAAATGACCCTAAAATAAAGTGCACTCTAAGCATATATCAGAAGCTGAGGATCGGGAGATCCCAGAAATAGTCTAAGCGACCTTTTATGCTATGATAGCGACATTCGCCAAGGAGTTGGGCGTCCTTCCTATGTTTGTGGCTGGCGTTATTGAGGAGGCACTAAAGGAGGAGAAGTGATATTCTTTTGAGGGTTGGCTGGCAATTCGCATGGAGCAACTATTGTCTGCCAGTCAGGGGCACTTGCTGGCAAGGCTGCGACTGCATTAAGCCCTGCTCCTGTATCTAAGGAGAGTGTAGGCTCGAACAGCCCTCCTCAAACACGCGATGGAAATTGACCTTTGTCTAGGTAAGTCGTGTCCTATTCTGCTTAGGGCATAACGCCCTAGACGAGGATTTTTGGTTTAGCTATGTGCTCCTTCCCGAGGCATAGAGGTACATTTTTTGAGGCAGGCCTGCATGCCCACAATGCCCCTTCACCCTGTATAAAATGGTAGTGGTAAGAGTAGGCTACCATCCGCCTTGGCTTTTCATTTCGCTTCAGCCGTGTGAGGCTTGATGATGGTTTTCCTTACTTTTTAAGTATCAGAGAAATGGCTGATCATGTTTGGGTGACCTTCAGTTTGTGGAAGAGAGGAATTGCAAATGCACCTCAGCTGCCCCATCTTCTACCCGAGGACTACCGCCAGCGCTGCCTAGACTTCGGTCGTAGGAGGCTGAGGAGGCCGCATGAATTTCTAAGATCCTCAAGATTGTCCAAGCCACCTTCAATACCATGGTAGTCAACAACGCTCTGTAGCTAGGTGTGGTGATGAGGAACATAGCGTTGGCGCTAAAGTCAGTGCTCATAGACCTCTGGTGGAACAACTTCAAGGTGTGGCTCAGAATCCACAGGCACCACATCTTGGTCGTTCGCCAACCTCCCTCCGTGGTCCCAGCCTCAGAGGGTTATTTGCTGGCCTTTGTCCTTTCCACAGGGCGAGAAGAGACTGTGGGATCTAGTGAGAGCCCTTCGACCTCCGGCGATGAAGTTGATGCATGATCCACAACGCCCCTTTTCTTTTTCATACTTCTTTTTCTTTTTATTATGTTAAGTGGCACTCAGGTAATTTTTTAACATATTAATAAGGCATTAGGGATGGCCTTGGGGCCGTGTCCTGGTGACCTTATCCCCTTGTGGGATTAAAGGTATTTGAGGCGACCTTAGGGCTATACGTTATCGACCTTAGCCCCTAGTGGGGCTAAAGGTGATGGGGATGGCCTTGGAGCCATACATTACCAGCCCTATTGATGCATAGTGAATTTCATTTGTCCAAATAAAGGTATGGAATCCATGTAAATGAGCCCAATGGATGTTGAAGACCAATCTCTCTAAAGATGAACACACAGAGAGAGAGAGAGAGAGAGAGAGAGAGAGGGAGAGAGAGAGAGAGAGAGAGAGAGAGAGAGAGAGAATTCCCAAATAAAGAAAGCCTCTAATGGAGTAGATTCAACACTTAAACTAGGTAACAAGTAGATAAATCGACCCCATCTAACCCTCTAAAGCCTTAGCACTAAGGATTAGATTAAAGGTAAGACTCAAATCACCAGCCTCCTAAGAGAGATAAAGAATTTGAGATTTTGAGGAAAACTAAGCTTCAAGCACTCATATCATTCATCAAATTTGATTTTTCATGGAGGTAATTGGGTCTATAAATACCTAATGAGAGTGAAAATTAGTTATACATTAGTGGGGCAAGTAGATCTATAGGAGGCTTACAAAATATCCTAGAAAAATAGATCAAGATGCTTAAGATAATTACAATTACTATGAGCTATATTGTCCAAGATTCATCCTCCATCTTTTAGAGACCCTTGAGTAGGCTTTACTTATCCAAATGAGGTGACGCCACTTGTCGACTCTTCCTCTATGTGTGAAGAATCATCGCATGCCAATTAATCTCCAAAATTACAGTCATAACTACCTCCAATAAGCCCATAATCAGAACCATATATTTTCCAATCCTGGACCGACCCTTGCCCAGTATTTTGTCCCTAACTTCCTCAATACTTGGAGTTTGAGTGCGATTTAAGACTTTTAGTAAATAAGCATTTAGAGCTTTCCTGACATATGTAATCTATAGAAATTGGAACTCATTGGCCTTGCTAAATATGAGCTAGAAATGAAGCAAAGTACTCTACCCAGAAACTAAAAATGAGCTAATGAGGTGGTTTTGGGAGGATTAAGTGGTTAACTCCTTATCTAGGGCTACTATTAGCCCAACCATCTTTTCTAACCCTACGGACCTTTTTAAGGGCTCCAAGTCAATATTAACCTAGGGGGACGTAGTCCTTGACCTGGGGTCAAAATTTGGCCAATTTGGTTCATGACCCTCACTAGTGAGAGTAGGCCAAAGCTCAGGAGTTGCTCTACATTAACCCCACCCCCTTGAAGAGGATTTGCCCTCAAATCGTTGGGATTAAATTCTTTAACATCACCCTTGCATGCCCTTTACCATTATTGGGTTTGAATACACCCAAAGTACTAAGGACTCCTCTCTTCTTGAATGTGTAAGAGTTGTTGAAGATCTTTAGAAGAACATCAAAGCATTGAGTGGTTCTCCTAGTCCTCATGAGCTCATTGAAGATTTCAACATACTCATCATAAGAAATCTCAAAATCATCATAGTCATAAGAGGTGTCACTTATGGCTTGATCACTTGTATAAGGGCCTTCTCCTAACACCATTTTGATAGGCAATGGGACTTTGGGGATGGGTGCTTTTGGGGTTTCATCCTCAAGCTATTGGCAAGCTACAAGGGGTAAAGTTTTCCCTCCCTTACTTGTGTTTGGCTTCACCATTTAGTAAGACAATTCAAGGTTTACTCTACGAGTGGTACACTCTTCCCGTGTTTCAGTCTTGTGGGGGCTTTTCTCACTTCCTTTCCCTGGTTTAGCTTTGTGAGGTTTGGGTGGAGGTAAAAGGACTAATATGAGGCTTTTACCATTGTGATTGAGTGTATAGGTGTTAGCATGTCCATCATAGACCACATGGTTATCAAACAATCAAAGTCTACCAAGTAACAAGTGACATGCATCCATAGAGAGGATGTCACATAATACTTTAGCACAATAAGGACCAATTAAGAATGAAATAGGAGCTTGCCTTGAAGTGGTTACCTCATTACTTAGTCCTAACCCTTGAAGGGTATATGAAGTAGGATGCTCCTTGGTAGGAATTTAAAGCTTGTCAATAAGTGTGTTAGAGGCTATATTTGTGTGACTTCCTTCATCTATGATTAAATCACAAACCTTGCCTCCAATGGTGCACCTTGAGTTGAAGATTTTCTCTCTTTGGCTATCTTCATAAGGAGCCTTTGTGACATATAGGGACCCTTGATCACAACAATTCTCCAATATCGAGGGTCACCCAGGTAAAACCATCATTTTTATCCTCTTCTTCACTTGATTCTTCCTTAATGGCTTGAATCCTTCTACTTTCTTGATGGTAAGGGTTTTTTTTTTTTAATTGGGACAGTCGGCTTGTTAATGCCTAAACCCATGACACTTAAAACATTTCTTTCCTTCCAACCTCTTATGAGGGTCACTGGCGATTCCCTTGCCCTTATCAAGAGCATTGACTTGAGGGGGTAGGGTTTCACTTTCAATATGAGTGGAGGGGTTTTTAGTAAGGGAGTTGTGAAAGGACTTCCTATCCTTAAGTTGCTGCTCAATTTTGATAGCTAAGTGGCATACATCATCAAAGGATAAACAAGGTTGTAATTCCACCTTGCTGGCAATGCTAGGAGATTACCCCTTAATGAACCTAGAAACCTTGAGCTCGGGTTCATCATCCAAGCAACCCTCATTTGGAGTTGTTCAAGCTCCCTAATGTACTCTTTTACCTATAGATTCTCTTGGTTAAGAAAGGTGATCTTGACGTAGAGTTCTTGTTTGTAAGAAGGAGGTGGAATCTCCTGTCCATATGCTTTTTGAGCTTGGACCAAGTCATGATTTGCGATTTGGCTTCTCTAGCCCTACTCTTCTTTAAATGTTTATACCACAATGAAGCATATCCCTTCATCTTAAGGATGGCCAATTTGATGGCCTACTCATCATTGTAATATTTGAGTTCAAAGATCCTCTCATGGGCTTGAACCCAATCAAGATAGCTTTCTGGGTTAAGATTGCCATCAAATTTTGGAGCCTCAACTTTAAGATCCTGAATATCATCCCTTCGAGGACTCGGTCTTCTTGGTTTTCCTTCCTCATCATTAAAGTCTTCATGGAGGAAGAGTATTTGATGTCAATAGGGCAAGCAACATAGCCTCGTCAGTGAGGGCCCTACCTATCTCATAGGCTTGCTCAAGAGGAATGTTCAAGGAGTGAAAAGGATTGCACTCATTGGTCATGGTTGACAGAAAGGTGAAAAGAGGAAAAAGGAGGGAAAAATAAGGCACGGGCATGCTGAAGGAGCAAAGAAGGGAAAACAGTGAAAAGGGAGGGGGCACGTTCGTGCTCTATGGCACAAGGGTTGTGCTAGATCTCTGGAATGTGATGTAAGAGTACAGGAAGGGGGCCAGGCTCACCCCTCCCAAAGAGTGGCTCTCAAGGGAGTCACCAAATGATGAGGGACCAGATGGCCCTGGGGTATTCTTCCCGGTTCACAGTGTCCATCCCATTCCTTGAGGTCGATAAGAACGTGAAGGCCGAGCTAGTCGAGAGGTTAGCCCGATTGTGGGACCTGCCCCTCAGTTCCACTGGACGCCCCACTGGTCATCGCAAAGTAAGTGGCCATTACGAAGGTAATGCCCTATATTTAAAACATACGCTTCGTACTTAACCTCTCATGCTAACTTGGTATTACTGTACAGGTCTTCGCCTAAGCATTGAAGGCGATGAGGACCACCCCACAGTGACAGGTATAGAGGAGCAAGTGAAGGTTTTTAAGGAAGAAAAGGCTAAGGAAAAGCCTCAGTGGCTAAGTATCAAGGTAAAGACAAAGACCTTAAGAAGGAGAGGAGAGGATAGGAAAAGTCGAAGAAGGAACTCCGTCAGAACATGAACAAGCTCGAGGCCCAACTCTCCGAGGAACGGGCAGATGTTCAGAATAAAGTTTACCGGGCCGAGTGCAAGGGCCACCTCTAAGGCAGTAAGGAACATACCGCCTTCTTCCGGGAACTCCTGGAACTGTGCTCGCCCGATTTCAAGGAGCGGCGAGGCCGCTTCGAGGTTAGGTGTGCTACATAAGGGACTGGCAATGGGCGACCCACGTTGTTCAGGATTCCGACTTGGTCCTCTTCAACTATGAACTTGAGGATGACCCGAAGTGGTAGCCTCACTAGGAAGAAGATAATCAGAAGGAGTCTGAGGGGTACGAAGAGCCGACCGAGGCTGAACGCCGCCCTGACAATGGGAGCGAGGACGAGGTTAGGGACGAGGATGATGCTCCCTAAGATTAACCCCCTACTATCACTTGCCTGGCTCACGTTTTTTTTATAGCGCTCCTCCCCTTCTCTCCTATTTTGTAGAGGTATATCCCTTCACGGGTGACATCAATGAAGTAATGACATTTTAACTCGCCTTGATTTTGGGTTGTCTTCATGTTTTGTTAAGTTTCCGTTCCTTCATTTATTACCTCATGATTAGGCCGTAGCCTAGATGGTCGTTCTTGCCAAGGTAAGGCCTGGCTAGCCGCAAACGCGTGTAAGTAGGTTGCCCCCAAACTTAACAAAACATGTGAGGAACACAAAGCAGCATAGATGTGTTTCATTACTTAGCAAAAGGTCCTTACAGGGTTCGTTTTTTATGAGCCGAGGGAACTGGTGCGACAGAAAAAGGATGGCAGGGACAACTAGGCTAGAGCTAGGTGTATTACTTCTGAAGGTTGCCGCTCTTCCATCTCCTGGGTATGGGGGTCACCTGCGTAGCCACCAGTTGATAGGTGTCCGGTTGTACTTGCTTGGCGATAATATACGGGCCTTCCAAATTGGCCATGAGTTTCCCGTGCTCGGTGGATCATGCTATGGCTTCGGTTTTCCTCATTACTAAGTCACCCATATTGAGGTGCTACTCTTTAACCCTACAGTTGTGGAGCCGAACGAGGTGGTACATGTATAAGTATTTACGCAGGTAGGCGTCACCTCGAACAGAAGGTAAGAGGTCCAGGGCTTCATGTAGGGTATCATTGTTCAGGTCCTCCTAAAACATAGTCAGATGATGAGTATGTAGGGCGACTATCACAGGCAAGATGGCCTCCAAGTCATACATAAGCATGAATGGGGTCTCCCCTGTAGTTGTCTTCTCAGTAGTACAAATGGATCATATTATGCTCGGAAGCTCATATGCCCATTTCCCTTTGGCCGCATCAAGCTTCTTCTGCAAGCCGTTTAAGATAGATTTGTTAGCGGATTTAGCCTATCCATTAGTCTGAGGGTGCGCTACTGCAGTGAAGCAAGTCTGCTAGCTGTATTGTCAGAGGTAGTCCTTAAGCTTATCAGTGTTAAACTGCCGACCGTTATCAAAGATCATAGCTATGGACACCCCATATCATGTGATAATATTCTTCCAAATGAATCTTCGGACTTTAGCAGAAGTGATAGAGCCACGGCCCCAACCTCCATCCACTTGGTGAAGTAATAAACTACCACAAGTAGGTACGTACGGTGTCTAGTGGCTTTAGCAAAAGGACTTCCAAATGAACGGGGCAGAGGCTGGCATTATACATGAGAGAACTTTTGACACTTCTCAAATCACCTTGCCATGTCCACGGCATCCTCCCGCAACCATGGAAAGTAGTAGCCAGTGTGATGCGCTGTTATCGCCAATGCTCATCCGCCTATGTGGGTGCTGCATACCCCTTCATTAATTTCTTCCACTATTTTTTATTTGATCTCAGGTATGACAAATCGAAAAAGGACGGGAGTATGATAGCTTATAAAGGACCCTGTCATAAAGGATGAACCATTCCGCCCTTTTCTTGATGAGCGCAGCATCTTTGTCATCAGGGGGAGTGTCCCATTGGAGAGGAAGGTGGTGATAGACTCCATCCAGGTGGTGCTATGGTCTAGCCACATGATTTCTCATGGCTCAATACTTCTTTCCAAGAGGTCCATTGAATATTCTTAGGCCGTCCATTAGATGAAGAACGGGCAAACTTGGAAAAGGCATCAGTCAGACGATTTTCTAATAAGGGAATATGGATAATCTCAAAGAGAGATAGATGCACTGTTGCCTCTTGAACGCGGCATACATACGCGACCATGTTATCATCCTTGACCTCACATT
Source organism: Carnegiea gigantea (assembly GCA_029747015.1). Classification (NCBI taxonomy): domain Eukaryota; kingdom Viridiplantae; phylum Streptophyta; class Magnoliopsida; order Caryophyllales; family Cactaceae; genus Carnegiea; species Carnegiea gigantea. The sequence goes on from JAKOGI010000956.1 coordinate 234,553, forward strand.
TCCCATTGAGCTGGCTGACTACCAATTACGAATCAGAGTATGCTTAAACTGCTTCGGCCCCAAAGGACCGACACAGTTCAAGTCCCACATTCAACGCCTCATACTCGGCCTCATTGTTGGACGCTTTAAACATGAACCTGAGGGTGTGCTCATGCCACTTCCTCAAGGGTGTATCAACAATCAAGTCGGCTTCACTTCCTGCCTTCATGGATGAGCCGTTCACATACAGGCTCTAGATTCCAAGGGAGAGACCAAGCGACTCGGCTGGGCAACTGGTCTTCATGGAGAAGTCCACTAGGGCTTGGGCCTTAATGGCTTCCCTAGCCTCGAACTTTATGCCATACCTGGACAACTTGACGGCCCACTTAGCAAGTGTCTTGAAGCATCCAATTTTTGGAGTACGTTCTCGAGCAGCTGGACAGTCAGGATGGTGACCTTGTGTGCCTCAAATTAGGATCGGAGCTTCCAACTGGCTAGAACTAGGGCGTAAGCAAATTTTTCAGGTAGAGGATAATTGAAATCGATCCCTGCAAGCGTGTGGCTGAAATAGTACATGGGTATCTAGTCCCTCTCCCTCTCTACGATAAGGGCTGCGCTAACCGCCTAGTTAGAAACAGCCAGGTAAAGAAGAAGGGGCTTTTCTGGGCTAGGACTTACTATCCAGGGCAGATGCGATAGGTAGTCCTTAAGGGACTGAAAGGCCGCCTCGGACTCCTCATCTCATTTGAAAGTGACTCGCCTCTTGAGGATGTGAAAGAATGGTTGGCACTTGTGGGCCGACTTCGACAACATCCCCAATGCCGCCACAAAACTGGTGAGTTTTTCAATGTCCTTGATAGTCTATGGCGGCCTTATATCCAGGACGGCCTGCACCTTATCAAGGTTGGCCTTAATTCCTCGGTTGCTGGCCACGAACCCCAGGAACTTTCCTGACCGAATGACAAAGATGCACTTCTTGAGGTTAAGCTTCATACCGTAGCTTTGGAGGAGTGTGAATGTTTCGCTTAGGTTGGCCCTGTGCTGGTTGTCTGCCTTGTTTTTCACAATCATGTCATCTACGTAAACCTCTATATTTTTCTCAATGAGCGGTAGGACACCTAGTTGACCAGTCTCTGATAGATTGCTCTCGCATTTTTAAAGCCGAACGGCATTACCTTGTAGTGGAACAGTCCTTGTCAGTGACGAAGGCAGTCTTTTCCTGATCATTTCGATGGAGCAGTGTCTAATGGTGCCAGGAAAGGCATCCATGAAACTTAGGAGTGCGTGGATAGCTGTGACATCCATGAGCTTGTCAATCTTAAGCAATGGGCAGCTATCCTTAGGACAAGCCTTATTGAGGTCTGTAAAGTCTATGCACATGCGCCATGTTCTTTTTGACTTCTTTACAAGCACGACATTCGATATCCATTTGGGCTACTGGCATTCTCAGATAAAGCCTACTTCAAGTAGCCTGTGAACCTCTTCTACGGCGGTAGTGCATCGCTTGGCTCCCATATGCCTCTTTTTTTGGGCCACCGGCTTGCACATTAGGTCAACATTCAGGTGATGCTCTATGACACATGGGTCGATTCCGAGCATTTCTGTCGGGGCCGAAGGCAAATACGCCCCTCAATTTCTAGAGCAGCTCTACCAAGGAATGCCACATGCACTCCTAGAGGTCCCCACCGACATTGACCGTCCAGACGGGCGGTCGTCTTCTAGGGCAACGGACTCAGTGTCGCTCGAAGGTTCAAGGCGAGGATGCTTCAGATCAGAATTACGTAGATGGCCAAAGCCTCAGCTGAGGTTGGCCCTTACATCCTAGGCTTCTTAACGACAAAGGCGGGTTGTTCATTCCATGCAAGAGGCTTTGTGCTCACCAGCTAGCATTCGCGGCTGGTATACTGGTCTCCAAACAACCTCCCCACCGTACCATCGTCTACCTTATAATGGAGCTGCAGCAGGTAAGTTGCTATCACGACCTTCACCTGATGAAGGGTCGGCCATCCCAAGATGACATTGTAGGCGAAGGGGACATCCACCATCAAAATATCAACCTCCAGATTTCCGGATTTAACCTTATTTGTGAACCGTAGGGCAGACGTGTTGTGCCTACAGGATTGACCATCTGTCCCCCGAATCCCAAGATTGGATGGACGAGAGGGATGATGTCCCTACCAAGATACTTGATTCTCTGTAGACACTCTCAGGTTATGATGTCGGCCAAGCTTCTGGTGTCAATGAGAATTTTGCGGACCAGTGCGCTGGCTACCTTCAACTCGACCACTAAAGGGTCATCGTGAGGGGGTCACGAGAGGTTGGCAGTTTGCTCTACCGAATGTCATGGTGGGCACACTAACCGTGCTTCCACCCTCCGCTGTAACAACTTATTGTGTGCTTCGCTTACGGGCTTTCCATGTGGTGCGCTACATCGCCTCCTTGTAACCCCTGCTATAGTGGCGACAATCTCTGTTGAGCATTCCTCCTAGGATGGCTCAGATTCCTTGCCTTTGCCACCTTTGAAGGCCCTTACCCCGCGCTTGAGGAAATGGTCAATCTAGCCCTTGTGGGCTAATTCATGGAGGCCCTACTTTAAGTCGCAGCATTCGACCGTAGTGTGTCCATTCTAGTCATAGAATTCGCAATATTTACTCATGTTATGTGGCTTGGGCTGGGAGGCCATAGGTGGTGGTCTTGTGAGCATGGGGTGGTCCTTGATCTCCATGAGGATGCTTCAGGGATCTGCATTTAAGCGTTGATCCCGGCCTCTGCCCCTGTGCCCCTGTTTAGCTTTGGCCTGAGTTCTTTCTTTGTCGCGGCCCTTTGCTGTTGCCATCTCTGCCCTCTACATAAATATTCGTTGCCCTAATAAAGTCAGCCACCTTTTTTAGGGCCTCTGCCAGCGAAATTTCCTTTTACTTAGCCAAGGAGAACTTAAACTGCCCATTCTTCAATTTGTTGAGGAAGGCAGCATGTGCAACTGCATCCTCCAGGTCAGGGATAAGGACGGCTTCCTGGTGGTATCTCCTTACAAAGTCGGCCAAAGACTCATTAGGCCTTGCTTAACTTTGGAAAGGTGGATACACATTCGCCATTCCTTGTGACTAGCGATAAATGCGCTGACAAAGCGATCACTAAGTTTCTAGAAGCATGTGACATTCCCGGGAGGTAATCCGCTGAACCATTTTTGGGTTACCCCCTTTAGGGTAGCCTGGAAGTACCTGTAGTAGGCCGTGTTGTCTACATCTTGGATGTACATCTGGGTCTTGTATACCCCAAGATGCTCCTCTGGATCCGTAGTCCCATTATACAGTTCTAATTTGGGCATCTTAACTTTGTGCGGTCTTGGCGCATTCATGATTTCCTTACTAAGGGCATCGAGAAAGGGAAAGCACACGATAGTATCTGATAGCTTAATTGGAACAGGTAGTCTCCTCTTTAGCTCCATCAAGGAGGGGTTGCGCAGTCGGGCACCACTGCAGAGTGGACTATGCCAACGGCGACCATCCCTCATTACGTGCTGGCCATCGGTTGGTGGGCTGCAGGTTAGGTCTCGGACGACCCATCGGCTCATGTGGTTCTCATCCCGAGGTTCGGGGGAGACACCTCCTTGTCATGGGTGTCCCTCGCTTGGCCAGGACGAGCACCCCTGTTCCTCGAACCACGCCATCCAGCGAAAGTGAGTGGCATAAGGGGTTAAGGCTGTATTTTTATTGTGTTAGATCCTCGTATACCTGGTATAGGGCAAGGTGCGCCTGTATAATTTTCCTGGCGTCCTCCCCGCCGGTATCGCACCACCTAGACTCCTTGCGACAGGCGAGCGGCCCACCACGTGTATCCCTTCCTAAGTCTAGTGGCTGCCTCAGGGAGCTCGCCCCCTCCATGGTTTTCTTGACCTAGTCGATGTTCATCATGTTAGTCATGAAGGTGCTGACAGCCTCAACAGTAATGTACGTCTGGACCTCAGGTCGCCTCGGTCCTACCGAGTGAGATGTAGCTCAGGAGTTCTCCGAGGCATCCTGGATCTTAAAGGTATCCACACTGGGACCCCGCAAGGCTCCCGAGGGATCAGGCATGGGGTTCTTGTCTATTCGTGGGCAGGCTCTTGTTGCGTCACTGACCACCATCGTTCACCGTTTTTCCCCACAAAAGGCACCAATCTGTTTCCGAATGGCTTCTAGATTGATGAGGTGGCAAAAAATAGGTTTATGTGATGCTGATCGCCTGGGCCCCCATGTCTTATGTTGCACCTACAACAAAGGCACCCCTTGGGTTTGAGTCAGAGGAACGCCCCCTCCGACGGTCAAGTTAGAGTCTATCGAAGGAAGAAGGAAAGTAGAAAAGACAAGAAGAGTTAGAAAAAGTGGCATGGAGTGTCAGAAAAAGTGGCTCGAAGTACCAGAGCACAAGAATCTGTGCCCAGAAATTGATTACCTTCCTCAAGGGTAGGTAGACATTTATAGTGTACGGTAGGGATTACTCAGTAATTTCACAGGGTCGTCCTTGCCCCATGGGCCTAAAAGGGAACGAGCTGTACCTGGGCATACCTAGGGGCCCATGAAAAGCCACCCTAGTGGGTCCCTTGGTGTGTGCTGATGACTGAGCAATTTACAAATATATGTACAACTTGAAGTCACTTTACAATGATTTTATGTATTGTTAGATGGATTATAATGTTTTTAATACAAATCCCTTTATTATTTACCAATAACATAACCTTAGTTATGATATAAACCATGAATAATATTCTAATTGTGCAATGCATATAATTTTGAAGAAATATTGTATTATTTAACAATAAACATTTGTCATTAACTTACTAAAATTGCATAATTATTTTAACTGTACTGAGAACATACAATCAAGCTACATAATTGTTAGAACATAACAAGTCGACATTACAGATTTAGTCCCTTCGTCCCAAAAGATTGTCCCTTCGCCCCAAAAGATTGTCCAGTTTGATAAATTTTTACTGTTAATTTATTACAAACAATAGTGGTTCGTAATACAAAACAAATACCATTAGAAAGCCATCTTTAAAAATATTCTTATTGGAAAATAAGTTTGTAATGTTTGTTAAAATAAGACAATAAAAATTAATGGTCAAAGTTAGTCAACCAGAACACTTGTTTTGGGACGAAGGGAGTATATTATTACTAAAATAAGTCCAATTATTGATAAATGAGAAGGTGATTTGTGTTAAATTACAATTTAATGCACTAATTAAGTACTTTCAAGTGTTGAATGGTGCTGCATATTGTCGAACTAGGTAGGTGATGCTGAATGGTAAGCCCAAAAGAACATGGCCTGTATGTTCATGTGATTATCAGATACCCCTGATAAAGTTGGAGGCCCTTTATGTTAGGTCTTTCCTATATATGGAATCTCATCATCGAAAAAGTAGCATTAATAGCATATCAATTGCTGAAGTCTTTTAACAGACGGATTTTAGCGATTCTAGAACCTTCTCTTTTACTCAAAAATATCACTACCCACAAACACTTCCACGTCACAGCATTAGGTCGCCGGCAGTAGCTTCCCTGAGGGTCATCGCCGATCACGCCATCTGCCCTAAGAACTAATTTTGCTTTTCCTGTTCTAATTCTGCATCTTTATTTATTTTCTTCATACGATAATCAAATTAGGGTATAGGCTTTTAGTTGCTCAAATAATTTGAGTGACTATAATATAATCCTGAATTTCATCGATATTTTTTTTATTACAAGCCCCAGCTAAAAGAGCTAAGAGGTGCAATTAACGTTTAATTACTTCAATTCAAGGGGAAAATTACACTTGCAGATTGAAAAGCATCTCTAGGAATTGCATGGAGCCTACTTCATGGAGTGAAAATCTGGGTCCTTATTTGCTAATTTAACTGAGGATCAAATCAAACATGAATTTAATGAAGATGTGAAAACAATTACTATGAAGATACAATCACCTTGTGAGGCACTAATGAAGTCTAAAGAATTAGAGGAAGGAAACAAATTTCACATGTCAAAGGCCTTTCACTGCGCCATAAATAGGTATGATAAATCACTTCAATATCTATGTGTAGGTATTCCTAAAAATCAGGTGAAGCAAATGTGACGGGGAGCTTGCAATTTCTATTAACCTGAATGTAACTGCTTGTTGGTTGAAATTGAAATAATTTAAATTAGCCAAATGATAGTGTGATATGATTTTGCAACTAGATCTATTTAATGCTGAAACTCGATTTAGGCAGCCCAAGCTTTGTTGAACCTAGGCCTAATAGAAGATGCATGTTAGGACCTTCGAGTAGCTATTCGATTCGACCCAGATAATGAAGAAGTAAGGAAGGAATTAAGTAGGGTGGAAGAGATGCGTAACACATCTTATGGAAAAGAATCCATAGAAAACAATGGGGTTAGTTATGAGGATGTTAGTAGGAATTGTACTAATGCAATTAATAGGGTTGCAGTTGACCCTTTGAAAATACATCATTCACCTATGCCTACCGAACCCTGTGCTAGTGGTGCCCACTGTGTGTTTACTGATCCTATTGAGGCTCTCAAAAGTAAAAGGAAACCTAACTTAAGTATGCAAAAAGTTGGGACCTTTAACAAAGTGGGATTACCAACAATCAAATAGCAATGGCGAGGTGACAACAGAGGAGCGACAAGGACAAGTGAATCCTTGGGAAGAATCAAGTGTGGTATGCAGTGTAAAGCAAAATGTGATGAAGGATGAAGGAAAGAGGAGGTTAGCCTATGTAATGAGCATAACATGGATCATGATGTGGGTAGTACAGACTCTAAATCAACACTGACTGCTATGTCATGTACAAGGAAAAAGTGAATTTATTAATCTTCACACATCCTCAATGATCACGTCAATTGGCATCTCTAAGTCTGCAGACTTAGTTTTCCAGCTTTCAAGTTGAAAGAAAAAAAGTGGACCATCAAGATATCTTCGGCTATCGATAGCAGCGTATAGAATGATTGAACGAGGGAAGAGGATTGAGTTCTTTGACCAACATTCAATGGCTTACGTGACTATTTAATTTGTGTGAGAAGTAATGATCATCATGCCCAAAGAGACATGTCATGTGCAATGATCACCAAGGAAGCCCTCTAATCAATGCCCTTTAGTTTTATGTCAAACCCTGAAGAATTTAGTTGAAAGAAATTTTAGCAAAAGTAAACAAGAGGAAGGCTTAGCCGTGGGTTTGCTAATGGCCAAAGTTATTTCATTGATTTCTCTCTCCCTTCACGTTGATATGCATATGTGTTTTATACATGAGCAAAGTAACCCTATTGTTCTCTAACATGGAAAGCAAGAAATAAAGTGTAGCTAAAATACAATCTAATAATATCTGGAAGATACGCTTTCCTAATATGACTAAATGACTTCTATTATGACTAAATAATATCTTAGCCGTATCAAACCCCACCAAAGATAAGGAAAAAGAAGAAAACAAAGAAGGCCGAATTCCCGGACTCGACAGAAAAGAGAATGCACAAAAGCCTCATGAATCAGAATCTATAGAAAAAAGGTATGGTTAAGTTATCTACATCTGACTGACTTGTGTAGTGCAGGGAGGAGTGTAACAATGGCAAAAGGTTCAAACAATGAATACACAATGCCAACCACACAGTTGACCGAGCTAGGCACCATGAATATGACTACGTATGCTAAAAGGAAGTCTGAAGCATCAAGTATGGGGAGCAATGAACCGACACTAAAGAAGCGCATTACTAATCAATATGATGTTAATGGGGTTGTATATGTATTACTACAATAATTTCACTAGACTTTCTAGGTTTCCGGCAGAAGATATCGGTTCACTTGTAACTTAACAGTAACCTAACTTTGTATCTGTTTTAGTTATATTGTTAAAGATGGTTCAGCCACGTAAAGAGGAGAAGTGTGGCCGCCCCAGTGTGGAGGTGCGAGATGATTGTCCCCCCGGTGGAAAGAGAGGGAGGGGTAGATCGAAGAAGAGTCTAGAGAAAGTGGTTAGAGAGGACCTGAGAGTTGCCGGTCTGACGGAGGACATGGCTCAGGATAGGAGGTTGTGGACGGATAGGATTAAGGTCTCTGATTGTAGGGGACCAGCCGCGTAGGTGATAATAGCTTCGGTAGGGTGGGGCGGGTAGGGTTTTGGTGTGCTTGTCTGCAGGTCATGCTTTTCTGGGATGTGATGGCATCTAGCACCCCTGGTTGGTTGAGGTATGTCTCTACTCCTTATTTATTTTACTCTCCGGCCCATTTTCTCCTCCTTGGTTTTTGGTTTGCAATCGTTTTCTCTATAAACCTTTTTCAAAAAAAAAAAAAAACTGTTTTGTCGGTCTTAAGGAATCAACCACTCTATGGGTAGGAATACCGGTAGGGGTAAGGTTGCCTACAACTGGATCTCCTCAGACCCCTCGAAAGTAGGACCCAAACTGGAAGTTGCTGTTGTTGGTTATATTGTTAAACTTTCATTATCTTACTGACCAAAAAAAAAAACTATTGTTGATGTCTTTTAAACATGTAGATCACTAGGTGCACGAAACAAAAATTTTTTTTACACGAACATAGTGTTGGACAAAAATTTTAAAAAAAATTAATATGCACAACACAATTTTCCAACGTACAAAAATGTACGTCGGTTTATTTTGATTACGACCTTATTTAAGAGGATAGACCTCCTTAATTACGTCCCTCTCCCGAGAGACCACCTTTTGATTCTGATGCATCTTGTTTTTATTTTTCTTTCTTTGTTTTGTTTTGCATTAATGAGACTTATAATTTGGATCGACAATTATCATTCATTTAATGTTGAATTGCCCACATTCAAAACTTAATTGCATCAGATAGCGGCTGTACAGGCACCTTCTAGGAAGGATACTGTACGTACAAATTCTTCATGTGTAGGTTAAGGAATGGGTAATTTTATTTTATTTGGAATTTGGGTTGCACTCAGTTTTTATCGTGAGTTGCCTACTTACCTCTTTTTTGATAGAAGATCAAACCAACCATAGCTCTTTAAAATGTTATTTAATTTAATTTATCTTTTATTTTGGTTAAGTTAATAACCATTTGGTGTGGTTTTAATTATTTATGTTGGCCTAAAAAATGACCATAATTTTGATTTAATTTTGATATTTGATATTTTTTTAAAGTCATGGCTAAGTTGTATTTTGAGCCATTTCACAATTTTTATCTACCGACTTAAGTTTTTATTGAGGTCGGTCCATTAATTTTGTTTAACTTGCGGTTGCACCCGAAATCTATTTATGGGTTTCCTACGTACCCTTATTGGGATCAAATCGACGTAGTTCTTGGAAAGCTCCTTTCTTTATTTATTTTGGTTATGTAATGTGTAACGAAAAGTCACTGGACTATAACTTTAGCCTTTTATTAAGGAGAAGGGAAACAAATAACGGTTTCTTGGTCCATTTCTTACACCTAAAAATTTGTGGGGGTTGGTTTCTATTTTGTAAGGCTTAGTCTTCGTCGTTTTAAGCAGGCAAAGCGCAATTACCTAGAAAAATTAACTTTTCGTGAGGGGGTTGTCGGTTTAAGCCCGTTTGAGGACCCCGATTTAGATTGAACCCGAAAAAATTTATATCGAGCTTCATAGTATCCTTAGTGGTATCAAATCATCGTAGTTCTAATTACTACCAGAACTGGATATACTTTATATATACATAAATTTTATTCGAGTAGAAGCGAAAAATTTATTTATACTTGGTGATAACTTATGAGTCCAGCTCTTTGGGCTTAATTTGATGTAGTCACATAAATAGAACTGCTGAACTTATAATTACAGATCAGAGGCTTTGTAACCTTATTTTTTTTTCTTTGGGCTTCACCCTCTGTTTTTTTTTTTTTAACCCAAACAACAAAAGATTGACAGAAGCGTTTGGTTTGTTGGCGAACCAGGATCTTGAGATACACTTGAGACGAGACTTGCAATGAAAGAAGCCGTAGCACCTACCAGAATATTTAAAGGGCCCCTTTTGCGCTTGGTGTTCCTCAATGTTGTTTGATTTGTTGCTTTGAGGCCATACATTGAAGCCATATGCCTGTATGTATGACTAACTTGCTCATTGACCCACGGTACTTCCTTTATTTAATTTACTCCCCCGTATAATACAATTCTAATTCTGTTAGACTTCTCAAACCAAAGCCTTCCCCTGTTTTTTTAGTATTAAAACTTAATAATGTAATCTGCTCGAAATATCCATGTTTATTTATTTGGATTTTTATAGAAAGAAGTTAATAGATAAATTGTATCTTTACAAGATAGCAAAATCATCGAAACGGAGTCCTATTCAGAGTCTGTGACTTGTTATTGTTAGGTTTTAACTTTACGATTTATAAATATCATTCCTTCGTTTTATTATCTCACTACCATCATCTTTTTTAATCGATAAATTGTATCTTTACAAGATGGCAAAATCGTCGAAACGGAGTCCTATTCAGAGTCTGTGACTTGTTATTGTTAGGTTTTAACTTTGCGATTTATAAACATCATTCCTTCGTTTTATTATCTCACTACCATCATCTTTTTTATCAGAGCACTACTTCCACTGTTTGTATTGAAACCCAACAAGAGGTATGATAAAGTCGAAGACTTATCAACCAAATTATTAATTGATTTATTCCCCCTTCTTCAATTCTTCAGTAACTGAAAGAGATTTTTTTTTTGTTTTAGCCAAACTCATTATATTATTGAGCACTTTAGGATTATTGAAAATCCAAAACAATTCTCTTCAACTGGATTTTTGAGTTACATGGCAGCAGCGTACACTGAGAAAGATGCAATATTCTCCCCCAACCTCTTCCCCACAGAAAATGTTCTCAATGAACGGTGAAAAGATTCATACAAAAAGAAGATGATATTTTCACCACGCAAAATTTGCCTGCCAAACTTGAGGATTTTTTTTTTTATTTTTTTTTTGGGGAGGTGGCCAGGGAGACGAATTGATATGATTTTAACAGAAAATCAATCTTAAGCATTTGAGTGATAAGCCTCTGATCTTGCTTTCCATGACTCAGGTCTCAGGGATGCTTTTTTAACTCGTTCCTCCTTTTTTAATTTATTTTTCTTTTGTCTTCCTTTACAGTGACAAAATACATATACATATGTCCCTTTTTTTTTTTTGGGTTTGTTGCTCTTCTAAAAAAGAATTCATCAGAATAGCAACATCTTCTTGGCCGGGACATACAATTAATCTTTTGTCTTCTTCAAAACATAGGATTTTATGGTTCCGACAAGATCTGTAGTTTCATTATTCTGGCAAGAATCAAGATTCAGCAGAATCCAAATTTTTCACAGTTCTGGCAAGAAACGAAATCTAGCATGATCTAAAAATCTAACTAAAACTTGAACTCGACTTGAGTGATTTTAAATGGATATGAGGCAACCGTATTTTATTGTCATATTACCTCGAACTTTGTTTGAATTTTTGAAGATTACTGGATGTAATCCCTGATTCACCTTCTCTGTTTCATCAAATTTTTGCGAAGCCTTATTTCCTTGTAATACTGCCTTGCCTTTCTTTCAACAGTTTTTTTTCCCCTTTTTAGTTCGTGTGCTCTGTTTTTTTTCCCTCTGTGTTCTTCTTCTTTTTCTCTATTTTCACCTTCCTCCCAAAAAAGTAAAATCCTCTTCTACCTTTGCTTAACATGCTAAAATAATAGGCACTAGAAGTATTTCACTTCCAAGTTTACTCTTTAAAGTGCTCAAATGAAAATCACTTACTGTCTTACCTGCTCTCTTTGGTCAAAATTTAGCCTTCAAGCGATGTTCGATTGATTTGAGCAAGCAGAAGTATTCATATTTTCCCCTATAGATGTGTTTTGATCATACGATTACATAAAATTACAAATTGAAAAGAAACTTCAATAATGAAAGTTAACTATGTAAGGTTTTTACATTATACTATAATGTTATGTTTATGTGCAGAAAATAAGGACTTACTTAATTTACAAAATTATGGGGTCGTGGCATGCCAATTGTGAAATTTTCCATCCTATTTGCCGCACTTATATGTTTCTTGCCAATTTGACATGACTTGTTAACTCCTTGAAGTGAATTTGGCTAAATAAAACTAGTCGCCAGATAATGATATGATTTTGTGAGACGAAATAGCTAATAAGAATATAATTGTACCTGTCATGATTGTAAATGTCATCTTTACCCAAGTGGTACAACAAGAAACTAAATGCAAGAAAATAAAAAAGGAGCGGTGGTTGTGTTTTATGTGCACCTGTATATTCTCTTTGCCTCCAGCACTTCGTCTTTGTTGACTCACCTGCAAATACCCAAAATTAGGTGTGACAATGTAAAAAAAAAGCCAAACGCGAGATTTTATACGAGAAGACCACATTTATATGCATACAGAATGAGAACTCACTTGGTTTAGAACATGAGGAGACCTAGATGTATGAGCAGCTCCACCTTTATCCCCTAATACAGTGGTATTTTCAATTTGACCTGTATCTTTAATATACACCTCATTATTCTTAGCTAATGTAGCCGTAGCTGTCAAACTATCTCTTATGATTTCACCAACTAAGGGTGTGTTATTCGTTTGATTCTCTTCAACATCATCACCCTAACCACAAACCAAGTAAAGAAATTAACATCAACCTTATCCAAAGTGTACATGTATTCATTATCTATTTTTAATTATGGCAACTCAATACAAAGTAATAAAAATGACCTGAGATAGAACACGCGCATCATCAGCTCGTTGAGACTTCAAGTAAGTGACCTATTGGCATAAGGATTGAACCTCTTTTAGCAATAGACTCACTATGCTAGAATCTGAAGGTTCAATTATGCTTTTGACAATTACGTTTGGCATTAAGTTGAGCAGAGGTTACTCCAGATCCAACTCCTCTAACCCTCCCACTACTTTCAGGTCCCATCAACTTATGATATGCAAAAGTCTCAATTGGCACTGTGGCTTCAGAAAATACCACTTCTGAAGCGCCCGTCTTTCGTTTGACAATATCAACATCAATATCCTATATAAATTATTGGTCATAGATACCAACATTCATCATTATGTTATTTACGTATGTATTAGTTAATGACATACTCTACACAAATTACAATAAGTATATCAATGTATATACCACAAATTTCTTAGTTGTCGGTTCATGGTAAGATCCTTCTTTATCGTGATGAGTCTCCATAAACCATTCCAAGGGACTAGGTTCTCTTTGATGCTCCTTCTCCTATAAATTATTGTATAGGCATAAACAAAGAATTCTATACATAGCAAAGTATATACAGTATAACACCCTAAAACTAGGGCTAGTGGTGTTAGTGATTTATAGAATTTTGCAAATAAACGGATAAAGTTTTCTCTAAAAACTTACCATAACTTAGGCTAATAGCCTTACAATAAGTACCTGTAGCAATACAAACATAATGAATATGTCCATGAGGCTCGACGGCTATACGCCGGAGATTACAACTCCATAGCCCACACGGCTGGAGTACCAATAATATAAAGCAAACTGATTCTATAATAAATTGTCTTACACTGTCATTGTACAGTGAATACACTGAAATTCTTACAAAATGAGATCGAGCACAAACAAGCTCCCTACAATTTAATTGTAGTGAAATGATTATCCTAGCCTTATACCTCAGTAGATAGCAACAGTTCACAGTTTAGCTGATCTCAATACGACAGGTTTTTGCCTGATGTTCCTGTATTATTGCCCTTGTTACAGTAACAGTTCATAGTTCACAGTTCACATGTTTTTACCAGGCAACATGATTATTCTATGCATCAAAGTAGACAAAAAGACTAAGCACTGAGTGATGATCCTCAGAAAGATTTTTTTCTCATTTTTTTTTTCATGCTCTATAGGATGAAAGGTGTGTGAGATGTCTTTTATACTAGGCCCACCCCAAATGATTTCTTTTATGTGCTTACTCGTTGACCTTTTAGTCATGGGATTAAGTAGTACATATAAGGTCACAGGGGAGGTTATCGAAGATTTGGGGCCATTGAGTCCGCCAAATCGCTTTTATGATAGGGGAGACTGGTAGATTCTAGCTAGCTCAATGTCACTAATCGTTTGTCATGTGCACTAATTTTGATTGCATACAAAAAAAATAGGGTCAAGGAAAGAGCAAGCAGAACATAGAATTTCAATTGAGGCATACTGATATCTTACCCTGCTAATGGCTGCTCAGCAATATTATACAATTTTGTTGTTGTTATTCCAACTTGAACGCAAAGAGAAATCCCACCATGATTGAATTAACAGTCAGTGGAAGCTTTAAAAGAGCATTCCAGCAAGCTACCAAAGTAGCAGGTTGAGAAAACAAACACTAGATTATCTAAACAGCTCCATAGTCATTATCGATGGCAAACACATCCTTAAACTATATAAACAAACCAATTTAAATACAATGTAAGAAACTGACCAATTTAAATACAGTGTAACACCCTAACCCCATGGCTAGTGATGTTAGTGATTTCTAGAATTTTGGAAATAAATGGACAAAGTTTTCCCTAAAAACTAACCATAACTTAGGCTTATAACCTTACAATAAGTACCTATAACAATAGAATATAATCAATATGTCCACTAAGCTCGACGGCTACACGTCGGAGATTTCAACTCCATAACCCACACGGTCGAAGTACCAACAATATAAAGGAAACTGATTCTGTAATAAATTATCTTATACTGCAATTATAGAGTAAATACACTTAAATTCTTGCATTAATGATACCCCACTAAAAAAGGAAATAGTCCAAAAGGGATAACCCTTCATCATCAAACTTAGAAGCAATAAATAGACCAACAATTAAAATTTTAGATCTTAGAAAATTATTAACATAAAGACTTCAAGTGGCCAAGTGCAACTTTCTAAAGCAAATAAAATGTCGCAGTCATGAAAGGTTAGCTCACACGGTCATGCAGAGTCTAAACTATTCAGAAGGTTAGCCCACATGGTCATGCAGAACCTAGACTTCCCACAAACTTTATACCCTATGACAGTCACACCATACTTAATATAAATAAAGTAAGCCTACATGACTTATAAAATTATCCCTTTTGTCTGCAAAACTTTGGGAGCCACTTGTATGTGCATGTAGTTGCTTCCCTCTTGGTCTTTTTCCATTAGTAGACCATTTCTGCATAACAAAAAGTGTTATATTGTTATAAGGGATATTGCTATAAGGGTGGAGAAGCCAAACAGTCAGCAAGGCAATTAAGAAAGCACCTAAAGGACATCCTGAATAGGTGTTATAAACACGGTTGTTGAATGCAAATGAGATTAAGCTCGTGATTTCTATAAAGAATACCATAAACCATATAGCTTCACCAAAGCATCTCTAAACATACGATACATAGACATGATGAAAACAATAGTTTTTAAACTTACCTGAAACTTCTCCGAAAAGAAATAATCGACCAAACTTATCCACATCTAGTCACCTACAGCAGATGGCTGCTTACTCTTTTCTAAATTATATGATGCCTCATTTATGGTATCTTCTTTAACATACTTACATCTCAAGGAATACCTGAAACCTCAAACCCTCTCCCCAAACTGACTTCAGAATTTTCTGATTGACTTGTACCCTATCTGGCGACAAAAACTTCCCCTTTCACAACAAAAGTTCAAGTAAGTATTTGAAGTCATTACATTTAGACAACATGCACCAACCAACTTAGACATAAATAACTACTTACCCTAATAAACATTATGATTCGACCTCTAAAGTGCTGTGGCACTAAGCGCCAATCCTTATAGTTAAGAGGACATAGGCTAGGTCTCTTAGCAATATCGACAAGGAATCTATTAAATAAACTCCCTACTTTCTTTATTAGTTGCAACAAGTTGTTTAAAGGTACCATAATACTCTGAGGAGGAACCAATTTATAAGCCAAGTTCACATCTATTCTCCCTTTGAACTTTCTAGCATTGCCATGTTCATCTGTATAAAAAAGAATAGATCATCATATTAGTAAATAAACTGCAGTTACTTAAACCATTGTGCAAGTAAGATGATTAAATAGGTATTAAAGATTCATTTACCAATGATTAACACCTCTTTGTCATCTTTAAAATTATCAAGTATGTTGATAAGAGAGGGATTCATATTAATTGAAACTCTTGATTCAAAAATATTCTCTCCAACATGTTCGACTTCTTCTTCTTCCAAATCAGCAATCATATCAATATCATCTAAAGACACATCTTCACCTGCTGCATCTTCATGTTGAATAGACTTAAGATACTCTTCTAAGGTAACCCTGGATCGGAACATGATTATGTCGCTTCAAAACTTACAAGGAAAACCCATGTTAGTTTATGACGCAATTTAGGAAAAAATGGTTAAAAGTAAAATGCAAGCTATATTACAAAAATCAAACATTATCTACTAAGGGAAACAATGTAAGCAAAATAATCACATACACCTGTGTACTGATATTCCTTCTTTTTACTTACTTGACCTGTGAGGTTATTAATCAAAGCTTGAAAACAGCATAAATTTAAATTAAAACATAATAATATTGGAAGCTTGAACTATTACGCCGATTCAAAGTAATATGATAGTTACTTTTGAAATAAGAACAAAATACAAAGATCTGCAAATGGCAACAAATGATAATGAAAAAACTAAAATTGTTCCTACTCCTCACAACCAACAGTATCCCAATTTATTGGATCTCTGAATGCATCCTCTTTTGATATATTAGGAGGCATGCATTGAGGATACAATTCATCCTCATCTACCATGGTTGCTCCTAATTGGTAACTATCTCTTGGCTTCACTCTCACAACATGAGCGCAGCCTTTGTCTTTCTCATCTTCAACGTAAAATACCTGATTGGCTTGCGATGAAAGAATATATGGATCATCCTTCAAGGTATTTCCTTTATGTATCTTATATGAGAAATTCAAGAGAGTGAATCCCCTTTTGTCCACTTTTCTTCCCCGACTTCAGTTTACATCCATCCAATCACATTGAAATAGAATTACCTTACATTCAGAAAAGTGGTCCAACTCAATGATGTCGGTGATCTTTCTATAGTAAGGTTTTCCATCAGCTTCTACCATAACCCCATAGTTTTGAGTTTTCTTTGTCTTATCTCGGGCTTGAGTGTAGAATCTATACCCATTGTTATTGACAGCCTTTATTCTTTTGACTATGGAGTTCGGACCCTGAGCCATAGCTTTTAACACTTTTGACTCTGGGTTATTATCATCATTATCAGTAATCTAAACAATTGAGCACTCATGTTAGTAATTGATAGAGTTACACTACTAAAGCACTCATCATAAAGTTTTGAAGTTACCATTTGTTGCAACCAACTTAGAAAATCCTCAAGTAACCATTTTTGCTTAAGCTTATCACTAGGCTCTTGTGAACAAAATGCAAGGCGTTCCTCAAGGAAAGATCTAAAAGTAATGAATTTTATCAAATTAAATGAATATTGGTAAACTTCACACATTTACCACGAAAGGCGGTGAAGCTAATTTTACTAACCTGCGATAAAAGTCCATCTTGTGAACATGTAGCAGCACATATCGATGGGCTTGCCTAAGGCTCAACTCATCCAGTTCCACCATTACAACCTGACATTTAGGTTGTCCACCAGTATCAAATAAATACATTTCTTCATTAGGAATAGAGTCATCGTTCCTTTGTGGACGATTGAATACAATTTCTATCCCTTCAAAGTACCTTGAGAAAAACATTATGCACTCTTCTACAATGTATCCTTCCGCCACTAATCCCTCTGGTTGTGCTCGATTACGGACATATCCTTTTAACCGTGCCAAGTACCTACAATTTGCCACTAATATATGATTTCTAGGGAAAAAACAATAAATAAAAACCCGTAAAATTTAAGGTCTTACCGCTCAATAGGGTACATCTATCTATAAAATACAGGCCCTCCAAGCTTTGCTTCCTCCATCAAGTGAACAATCAGATACACCATAATGGTGAAAAAACCAAGTGGGAACATTTTCTCCATATGACATAATGTGAGAACCACATTGCTTTGTAACTCATCTAATTTATCAACATTTAGCTCTTTCGCACATAATCCCTTAAAAAAATCAGATAACTCACACACCAAATCATAGCTCTTCAAATTAAACAACTTGGGCTCCTTTATATTGACACATCGAGAGATATTGCTTACGTATCCATCTGGCACCTTGATGTGCTCTAAGACTTTTAGCAAGGAGGTTTTCTCATCGACAGACAAATTATAAGGAGCTACAGGTAAATGATATTTGCCATTTGGTAACAAAATCGGGTGGAACTCAGGCCTTGTCTGCATTTGTTGAAGATCTTGGCGGGCCTTCAAGTTATCCTTGCTCTTCCCTTCCAAATTCAATAAAGTTCCCAACAAATTATTACAAATGTTCTTTTCGATATGCATTACATCCAAATTATAATGAAGACAATTAAACTACCAATATTGAAGATCAAAGAAAATGCTTCACTTCTTCCATATTTACTCTTCATCCCTCTTGTCAACATCTATATTGGTTTGGCTTTTCCCATATGTAAACATAGTTCCCTCTAATTCTATAAGTACCTGACTCCTTATTATTGAAGTTGGGGTGCTACCAAACTCCATATTTCCATCAAATCCATCCTTATCGTATTGAAAAGGATGGTCTTCTGCTAACCATCTCCGATGACCTATATAACAGAACTTATGTCCATTCTCCAGCCAAAGTGGTTGAGTTGCTTTCCCACAAGATGGACATGCGAAATGACCTCGTACTCCACCCAGACAGATTAGCATATGCAGGAAAGTCATTTATAGTAGAGTGAAGAGCACCCCGCAATGTAAATCTTGTGTTTGTGTGTTCATCATATGCATCTACACCATGCCATAACTGTACTAACTCTTTAATCAATAGTTGAAGATATACATCGATATCCATACTAGGGGCCTTTTCACTGGGAATAATCATCGATAGTATAATTGAGGATTGTTTCATGCATATCCAGGGAGGCAAATTATATGGAATTAGTAAGACTGGCCAAGTACTATATGTGCTACTCATAACACGAAATGGATTAAACCCATCACTAGCTAGCCCAAGCCTTATGTTTCGAGGATCAGATGTAAAATCAGGATATTGTTCATCAAATTCCTGCCATGCCTTTGCATCTGCAGGATGCCTCAAAATCTCATCCTTTGTACGATACTTATCATGCCAAATCATATCTTTAGCTATCTTTGATGATTTCTAAAGCCTAAGCAGTCTGGGAATGAGAGGAAAATAGCGTAATACCTTAGCTGGCAATTTCTTTTCAGTATTCTTCCATCGTGAAGAACCACCCTTGTCACATGATTCTTGTCGTTCCTTTTCACCCCAATACAATATGCAATCATTAGGACAAGCATGTATTTTCTCATATTCAAGGCCTAAGTCCTTAAGTAATTACTTGCAATTACTCTATGATGATGGGATGGGGTCTATATGGGGAAAAATAGAACTCAAAAGCTGGAGCAGCATATTAAATGATTTAATAGACCAACATACATGCATTTCAAGGGGAGTAAGTGCAACAGAAAAGAGACTTTTGAAAATTTTGAACCCTCATATAGCTCATGTTCAACTTGGTCTAGTAGCCTTTCATGTCCATCATCTTTGTCTACCATGGAAGTATCACCCTCATCTCCCTCATTCCCTAGCTCACCATTGTCTTCTTCATCCATATCACCCTCTTGATGAAACATGCCATTCCTACAGTTTTAAAAATATCATTAAGTATTCTCATAGTATCAATATCACCAAACCACTTTCTGATTGGGTATTAGTAGTATTGTGGCCTTTGTCACAAAAAATGAAGAAGGTTTAGAAATTTCCTCCCCATGATGCACCCACTCTTTATAGTATGGCCAAAAACCATTAAACATGAGATGATATGCCACTTCTTCTTTTGTGAAGTAATGATTGTGCCCAACTTTACATTTATTACAAGGGCATACGATTGGTTTACTCCCCCCAGCATTGCAAAAAGCAAATTTGAAAAATAACTCAACCCCATTCCTATATTCAAGAGAAGTTTTATGCATATGAATCTAACTTTTATCTATTATAATTTCTACCAACCCACCTACAAGGTCATCACATAAGTCAATATGCGCATTATAACTAAGCATTGGCAATCAATAAAGGACGAGGGGAAAAGAATCACAAGGGTCATAACAACTCATTAAATTCATGTGCTTAGAGCATACTATGCCATAAGAACTAAGCAGATTTAAACCACTAGCTACAAATTCAATTATATTAACCAACCGAAGATGAAAATAGTTCCACTTAATAATATGCATTTAGACATTGTTCAAGGCATAAAAATCACTGAGTAAATTGAAAAAAAAAGGAAAATTTCATAACAATTTTTACACTTAAACAAGCAAAGGAAATTCTCTTTTAAGGAAAGAAAAGCTAAGGAAAGCGAACAACTTTTGTGTTCTTGGGGAATGGGGGTTGAAAGGTACGTACTAAGTAAGTAAATAAATAAGTAAGTAAATTTTAAACGTTCAACAGGTGTGACATACAAAAGATTTCAAGATGTTCCTTCTTATAGCAATGCAATTACATTAAGTTAGAATCCAATTATTTCTAAACTTGTGTTTGTCGGTCTGTGTGTGCCACTAAAGAAACCATCCAACATGTGTGCTCAAACAAACATGTAAATGAAGAAAATTTGCGATAGAAAAACTCTACCCTATCAATTAAATATAAAATTGAAGATCAAAAAAAAAAAATAAAGTACCTAAGAACATATTATTATATTTATAATTTTTTTGGCTAGATCTTCTTAAATTTATAACTTATAGTGCAAACAAAGTGTTACCTTGAGATCTAAAATTGTCAGCTTCACACACATCATAACATCACATGTGTAATCCTTTGTTTCTTGTGATGCAAACGATGCACAATGTAGATGAGACTTAAACTCAGGTCCCAAAATAACCAGAATAGTGATTTTTTCATTATTTGAAATTATTCCCTGATTTATCAACATTTGAACAAATAGATTTACATGCATTTTGCATTTTATTTTTTCAGTATTTGAAATGATTTAAACAGACTATTTGTGAAACCTAGCCATAAGATCACTCAGTAACAGACCCAACAGTCAACACAGTGAAGCTATGGGTGTTGCAGGCATGATTTTTAAGCTAAGATCACATGCTGATCTGTCATATAACAATGAGCTAAAGATGACTAGAACAGTGGCAGTACTATCATATAATGAACTCAATTCAGTTCCATAGATAAGGTACTATAAAAGTGATTTCCAGCACAAATACTTTCAACGTCAGGCTTACTATGCTAAACACCACATACAAGGCCATGTTTTAGATTCCAGAAAAAGAGGGTGGGGAGTTGATTAGTTTGGAGACAATAAAGGGAATCCCAAAATACTTGCATCTCTAACAAAGTTACTTAGATCACAAACTATTTGAAGCTTAGCATTTATCGAAGCATGTCAAACACACATCAAAGATATATAACAAAACATGTCAAACTCAAGCAATGTAAACTAGGAATATGGATGCACATCAGTGTATTCCTTTCAACAGGAATACCTTCCATTGAGATATCAATAATGCTTTGCCTTGGACTAGACATGCTTGTATCTTCAAACTTGTGAGACCATTATTAGAATGATTCCTGGTTGGATTTTCAGCCTTTTTTGCTCGAGGAGTTGTTGGAGTTATACACAACTCGTGGGAAAACTAATTAAATGTTTCTAATCATATGGAAACATACCAACATTTTAGCACTCATTGCAATTTTCGTCTAGCCCATCACTATGTTGGGCTTGGGCAAGAGGTAGTGCTTGAAGTTAGAAAAGGGGTGGTGGGTGAAGGATACTGGAACATAGCCTGTACACTAAATATTTTTGGAATTAGACCGGTAGACCCTAGATGTTGCTCTTTACTGCCTTGATCTTACATTGTTGTTTGTCTTGCTCAATTGGAGAGGGTATAGGCACTACAAAAAAAAAGGTCAATCTTCCACTCTTATTTAACCACACATAGCTAAGTGTGGAGAGAAAATAAGAAAAAATAAACACTTAGAATTTTCTCCACACATAATAAGCGAGGAAAAATATAATTACTCTTATAAGAGTGGTAGTACGTAATTAAGGTATAGCCATGCATATTAAGCATGGCGATGTGTATCTTGTGAATACAGCATCTTAAGCACGGATAATAAGCATGGCAGATAATTTTTTTAGTTTTTTAAAATGTATTTTACTTAAACCCCCAAAATAATTAAAACTAGGCGAACGTTAATTTACTCAGCGAAAACTTCCTCCTCTTAATTTTCACAGTCGCGCCAGCTGCTTCCTGGAATTCCATCTCACTCAAAACCCTAGGTTGTCATATGGTGGTCCACGGCGACAGTTTTGACGGTCGACGGTGATAGTTCCGACCGTCGTGGTTCTGGTCCGGTGAGAATCGGGATTCTGCGCTTGCCTTGCCCAGATTCTATGCTTGCCTTGCTCTGCTTTTGCAATTTCATCTGAATCGGGATACCTCTGCTCTCCGACGACGATTGTAGGCACTTCTGGCGTCTCCTGACAGTCGGCGGCCATCTGTTATCCTGCCTAGAGTATGCTCCTTTTCTGACTTTCTGTTTTCTATGTTGCCTACCCACCCCTTCGTACCTCCATTGAAACCCATTTTGTTGCTTTTTCATTTTTTCTTACTATGTTAGAAAACTACTCACACATTTAGATATGAGAGTACTCATGAATTATACGGGCATGGTAGTCATATGAGTACCACATACATATTTGTTCATATCCCCTGCTAATTGGTTCTCTTTACCTGAAGACTGATTAGGTTAGATGGCATCACAAAGCTCTATATACGGCAACAATCCTTGTGGTCTAATTAGCAGGTAGATATCTTATTTTACTAGACCTCTATAATGAGGCAATCTAGTTCCAGTGGCCTCAATAGGAAAGGGTAGGGGATAAGGAGTAGGCCAAAATCCATAGGAATCCAAACCCAAGAACTTGATTGGTCACACACTTTGCTACTTTGCTTTCTCTTTCTCCTTTGCCTTATGAAATAGGCCAGCTTTTCTTTATTGAATACGCCCCTCCCCCCTAAGTTAAAAAGAAAACATGATTTAGAACCATTATAGTGTTACATGGAGTACATGATGCTTTACTTATACATAGCGAGAGCTATTTTGTTGAGGAAATGTGCTTTACTGTTGAGATACTTCGTATGCTCATTTGTGTAACTAGATGACATTAGATAGGAAAAGTTACTTCTACAGACCAATGTGCCCCTTCATTTTTACCTTGTCATGTCTTAATACTATTTTGTTTGTTGGCCTGAATTCCTAATGCATATTCCTCTCTAATATTGATGTGCAGAAATTGAGTATTTTTGTTAGCCCTAATTCCTAATGCATATTCAATCTAATTAAATGAACGAAGAGTGCAATCTAAATGAGGAACTATCAAATGCTATTTATTAAAGCCCTTAGTAGGTCTAGAAAGGTTGAAGGATCAAGGCAGTGATATTGGTGGGAATCATAGGTAAAGGAAAAGGTGTCATGAACATTGAGGTCTGAAAGGAACCAAGCATAAAATCAATCATAATTGTTGTGGAGTGTAGACAATGACAAGTTAAAAAATATTAACATAAATCAAAATTTCGAGCAAATTAAGCAAAAGTGCAGAAATAGATATCCACAAAATCACCGTAATTCATCAAATCAACTCTAAATATTCTCTCTATAATGTTGTGTGAGTCTTGATACTATTTCAAACAATTACTTTTTACTAATTGAAACAATTACTTTTTTTTCTTACTCCTAATGACAGAAATGGACAAAAGTTGGATTGATAAGGGTAGGAGATCTACGGAATATATAAGTGGAATTGAAAAGTTTCTAGATTTCACTTTTGCCAATGCTGAGGGTAGTGACATGATAGTTTGCCCATGTAATCGATGTAAGCTAGGGCGGAAATGTTGGTTTACTAGAGATGTTTTGACACATCATCTCATGTTCAATGGATTCCCGCCAAGCTACAAAGAATGGGTGCATCATGGTGAATCAATTTTCATGTCGTCTGGTTCGAAGCCCTGTAGTGGAAGCCATAGTGATACTAATACTGAGCCAAATTTGTTGGGTCATATTGATACTATAGGAATGTTGAATGATATTTTTAGGGTACATAAGCAAGAAGGCATTCTAAATGACATTGGGCATCCTATGATTAGGGAGTATGTTGAATTTGATGATGAACTTGAGCTAAATGACATGCTGAATGAGAAAGAACACATTGAAGATGTCGGACATAGAAGACTAGTTGACCAAGCTGAGCAAGAATTATTTTCGGGGTTGAAATGCTCGAAATTGTCCTTCCTTTTGCATTTATTTCATTTGAAATCCATGCACGGGTGGTCAATTAAGTCCTTTGATATGTTGCTTGAACTTTTATCTGCCGTTTTCCCTCAAATTAATCCATTTCTGTCGTCTTGGAGTAAATGTAAGCAGTTAAAAAAGGATTTGGGACTTTACTATGAAAAAATTCAAGCTTGTCCTAATGATTGCATTTTGTATTGGGCTGAGAGGGAAAACTAAGAAGAGTGTGATAAGTGTCACACTTCATGATGAGTCGTTAAGGATCGAATTGTAGCATATATGCGGGTGAGTTATATTGGGTACTGATGTGTGATATATGAATTTGTAGTTTTGCTTATCTTTATAATTCTTTTCCCTAAATTGCAGAAGAAGTTCATGCTACCATCGAATGCATTGGTTGATTCCAAAGTTTTAAGTTCTATTGGAGAGAGGTTAAGGGGTTACAAATGATCATTAAGGGTGAAATGCATTAAGAAACTAAGGGGCAATTGTATGCATTACCATTACCTGAGTTTGCAAAAGAGAACAAGATTACTCATCCTAAAGGAGTTGGAGATCCAATGTGGTTTGGATTTGTGGATCTTTGTTTTTCCGATAAGTTTAAGGTGAGTTATTGTTGATTGCCAGTTATGTTTATATTTCTAATTTATTATTTGAATACAACCACCTTAGTAAACTTTTGCTTCTTAATGTGACATTTAGCAAAATTCTAAGATTGGCAAAAGAGCTAGGGGGAAGCTTTTCCATACTCACACAAGTGGTTCACAAAGTCATGTAGTAAAGTGGGACAAATTTGTATGTATTATAGGTTTTTGTGATTTTCTTACGGCAACCTTTTATATTACAAACTTTCCTATTAATAATTTATAAATGCACTGATGTCATGGTTGCAGGAGAGGGAGCATAACAGGGAAACTGGGCCAATTGAGTGGTTTATTGAGACTCAGAAACAAAGGGGAAGACTTTTCATGAGCCTGTTACTATAAAGTTTGTGGTAATATTAGGGGCACTTCTAGCCATCACTCCTTTATTTTTTTTAATGTTTATTTTTTCAATGACAATGACTAGTTTATTTTATCTTATTGTAGCAAGTTATATATGATCTAAACTTTCCATTTTGTTTTGTTTGCAAGGAATCGGCGAAGACTATGATTAAAGAGAAAACTGGATCTTCTTAAGTTAAGTTCTTAGAAGAAGCCTTAAAGGTGAAGAAAAGTGTCTACCGTAAGCTAATGGGTGATGAAACTCATGGAAAGCTTATTGGATTCGGTAGTGGTGTGACTGCAAAAGACTTGCGTGCTAAGCACCAGAAGAGTGAATCTAAGCTGTTAGTGAAAGTTCTCAACAAAATGCTGATCATGCAGAATCAGATTGATGTCTTGACTGCTGAAGTTGCTGCCCAAGCTGCAAACTCAGAACCTGAATGTGTATGTAACACTTCAAAATATGCGTTTAATTTGACAAGTTTTGCTTATTTTTTGTCTAATGTACATGCATTATGAGTAGAGTACTAGTTCATCGCAAAACTTGGTAAATGATACGCTATGTGATCAAAGAAGCCACGAGTCACGTAGGTCTGGAGATGCCCTTTTAGTTTCGCATGCACTAGGTAGGCATATAAAAGTGTATTTTTCAAGGAAGTAAAAGATATGTTGGCTTAGTTACATTATAGTGTTATCTAACTATAAACTGTTTTTTTATTAGTATGTAGTCAACGATACTCAAAGAGGGTTGACTTTGTCAAAGCATATCAATGTAGAGCCCAGTAAACAACAAAAACCACAAAAAAATATCCAGGTATGTACAAATTATATATTTTAACACGTTCTTTAGTGTATAATAATAATTTCACTTTTTTTTATCCCAAAGTATTTGTCGAAGCCATCAAATCATCCCACAAAAATGGGACATGTTACTCTTGGTGGAGGGACTCCTGCTCATGAGCAACCTGATGGTGGACCTACTCTTGGTGGAGGAACTCCTATTTCAGCTGGCACTTCAATTCCAAGTGGCACTTCCACTCAAAAGGTATTTTTAAAATATGACGTTTGTCATTCCAAAAGATATGTTAGTTGCGTATATGATTATCAAGTTTTTATTTATTTATTTGCTTTGCTAAAGAACTATCATGGCAGTGAACAACAAGTTCACTGAGCAAGGAAATTCCAAACGATCAAAGTTAAATGTTGTGTATCCAATATGTCTACTTTTTAAAAATATTCTACATCATTCATGTTCTATGCATATCCTCATAACCATATACAAATTTTGCTAGTTGACTTATGAGGAAGTGACAAAGATAACAGAAAAGTTGTTGAAAAAGAATCCTAATTCAGTTAGAAAGTACGCTCGTAGTGAAAAGAAGGTTTTTGACGCTTTGTTATCTTGCGGGCATGGTAAATATGGCCCTATCTTTCATGTCTTCTCAATTTTAATATGATAGATTCAATCACATGTTAAGAAGTTGAACATGATTACAATAGGTATTCAACACATGCGATTACAATGCTGATCCCCATATGGTTGACGATGTGTTGCTTAAGAGACTGCAAAATGTGAACATTGTGAGTTTAGTTTAAAAGTTTTAAATTACATGTTTTTATGGTATTAAGTTGTTTGATTTGCGTTGTGCATTCGATTTTTTGACTTATTCATGGAAATGGGTTGGATTTATGTTGGGTACTCCAGGTGTGTGGCCTGTTGAGTTGATTTGCTCCGGCATATGGCTGTTGAGATTGTGAATAGTTTGTTATTGTATTTATGACATGTTGTAAAAGGAAAATAGCCAAGTTTTAGGTAGAACTTTGCCGAAATTTTTTTAAAATTAGGGAATTTACTAAAAGAAAAAACCTAACCATAAGGATATTATATAATGTTTTTAGAGCACGAGTACATAGTTATGGAGGATAATAGCTAGATATTATATCTTACAATCTTTTTAGAAGTTTTTTCTTGTTAGAGGCATTGTTTGTTGTACTAGACTCCAATATATGGACTTGGTGATTTCAAATTGAAACTAAGGGCAGCATGTCACAACATCGGATATGAAGCTAATTTGGGTTCGTAAGGTGTTCACTTGAAGTTATGGAGTTCCATGCCATCTGATCTGTTCTGTTTTGTTTCAATCTTATACATGTTATTTCAAAC
Source organism: Carnegiea gigantea (assembly GCA_029747015.1). Taxonomy (NCBI): domain Eukaryota; kingdom Viridiplantae; phylum Streptophyta; class Magnoliopsida; order Caryophyllales; family Cactaceae; genus Carnegiea; species Carnegiea gigantea. The sequence continues at coordinate 262,067 of JAKOGI010000956.1, forward strand.
AAACGCAACTTTTAGGTAGTGAATGCATACTTTATATGCATGTTGAATTCAATTTTGTACTTTTCATTATGTACTTAAACACTAGTTACTTTAGAACTCAATTGATAATAATTTATTTATGGTTATAAAGTTGATGTACTTTTTGTATCATTTAAGCTAAGATCAAATATATGCTCTCTCTATCTCTTCCTCTACCTCGCCCCCCTCTCTCTCTATATGTATATATGATTATAATACATTAATGTCAGTGAATATAAACTATTCGCATTTTTAAATATAATGATTTTTCATTTTTTAATATAAAAATTTTCCTGCCAAAATTAGTTATGCGCTTATAGCATTTGAAAGTTAGTTATCACATGCATAATGCCACACTTATAAGCGAGGGGGTGGTGAAAATGATTTTTGTCCCAAAGGATACTCTGGTCACGGATACAAGTGAGGGTCATCTACCTACACATATAAGCATGGTAAATAACGCAGTCTTCTACGGATATAAGCGTGGGTAGTGCATAATTCACCACGCTTATTAAGCGTGGTGAATTTTTCTCCACTGATACCCTATGCACGCTTACCTTAAACGTGGTGAATATGCTCTGCCACGAATATAAGCGTGAAAAGAAGCAAATTTAAGCGTGGTTAGATGCAATATTTCCTGTAGTGAGGGGTTAATCCCATATGTTGATGAGTATGGGTACACAAGTGTTCTGACTTCTGAAGGGATATATTTTCAGAAGTTCAGGTGTCCATCTTGACTATTTTCAGTTAACTTGTAGGATTTTTTAGCCTAATTTGAAGTGCCTAAGCACTGTACGTACCTATGTCCCCGTATTATGCCTGACAGATGGGTTCCCGGGGGCTAAAAACCACTTAATCACTAAAATCCTGCAGAATGGCCTAAACTATGAGGGATTCTGGAAATTAAATCAGGAAAAAACGAAAAAAAGGAAGGGGAAATAATAAGAAAACGGCAATGGTGAAGCATAATCTACCCTAAAATTAGATCTCTGCATGAAGAGCTCCAGCAAATTCTCTCCAGCAAAATTTCCAAGCACCATAAAAAAATCCAAATTCACAATCACACGTCACACATTCAAAGCCTTCTAGAAAACAAACACATAGAGAATTATTCTAATTTCCCATACTCTGAGTACATTCAGATTAACAGCTGAGGCTAGGCTTACCTTATGAAGACGACGTATATGAATCGCTGCCCAAGTTCAGATAAAAAACAAACTCACAGAACCCTTAATTTCTTCAAGTGGCTGCCCTAATTTTGCCCTAACTGTTTAATTTGATGCTCCTGTTCGATTGTTGCCCAGAATTTGTTGCCCAGAAGTGTTTGTTGCCTAGAAAATCCCACCCAGATGAAGAACGAATTCAGGGCTTCACTTGCACTGCTCAGATGAAGAATGCCTAGAATTCGCTTACGCCACCCAGATGAACGAACTGCCCAGAATTCAGGACTTCTGGAGAAGAATTTGCTGCCCAAAATTTGAATTAAAGTGTTCAATTTCTAGGAATTAAGGAGTTTTGTAGCACAAATCGAATTCACTAAGCTACCACCGGCTAGATTGATGAAGAACGAATTGAGAATTGAGTGAATTTCTAGGGATTGATCGATGAAGAATACATTGAGTTTTTTGGTTTTGGGGGGGGTGGGTAGGTGCTAAATTAAAGCTGAGTTTTTTGGTTTTGCGGGGTAGGCGGGCAAGCTATATTTCATGGCATGATTTTAATTATTTTGCTAAATATTTGTGTATTTTTTAATTATTTGTTCTTTTTTTTGGCTAATATATTTAGACATGCAAATTACCTCATTAGTATATAAGAAGTAATTATAAAATCTCTTTTTAATTCCCCACACTTAATAAGTGTAGGAATAAGTTCATAATTTACCCACACTTGTTAAATGTGGAATCGAGAAAACTACTTAAATCTTATTATTTTTCTCCCCACACTTTAATTAAGTGTGGTGATACAAATACGGGAGGATGCATTATTTTTTGTAGTGAGAAAGTGGGTTGATGCTTTGCTTTGTCAACACCTAGCAATGAGGAGAAAGTGGGCTGATGCTTTGCTTTGATCAACTTCCTCTTTTCAATTTTTTTTAATTTCCTTTTGGTTTGCGGTTTTTCCAAAACTACCAAGTGCCAGCTTTAATATCTCCTTGCTTCTAAGATAATGATCCCACTATTAATTAATGGTGAAGATGATCCAGTTTGATAACTATAGTGAGAGGGAAATGCCAATAATCCAATTTGGGGTATAGTCCATTCAATGGATGATCCAATTTTAACTATAAAGGAAATTGCTGCTTTCTATATGCACCATTCTTATTTGTGCATATTTTAGTAGGTGGGATCATTCATTGAATGAACCCGCCTTCCTTTTAAATTATTGTCTTCTTTTTAGTTTGACATTAACATAATATCTAGAATATATTTAAGATAATCAATAATAGGTAAATAGGGAGTGAGGTCATCTATTCATCCTTTTTTTTTTATAACTTAAGTTAGTACGGTACTTACTAATGTATACAGGGTCCTAGTTCAAGAGTCCCAATTTTATTTTACATGCATAAAGCATTGGATCCTTATTTATGATGAATTCTCATTAATTTTATGAGTGTTAATTTTGAAAAATTCATATCCATCAACAAGTTCCGTTCAACACATAGCGTGAAAAAAAGGTCGATGCTGCATCACCTTTCTTAGTTCTTTTTAAATTTCCATGCTGATTAAAATTAAAAATATTTCAAAAACTTCTTCCTAAATTCTTCGTTTCATCTCCACCTCTTCATCCCCTACACAAGATTAGTTTTCTCTCTCCTCAATTCCCCATAATACCACCCACTCACAGGCAACCCCAACTCCTTTAAATTGCATGCTCGCAAATTGATCGAGTTTTACCACTATGGCCACCTAGAATTTGATCAAACGTTATAATTACTTCACTGATAATTTAGAAAAGAAAGTGGGAAGTTATTCACCACTCTTTTCCCCACTCCTTTCCTCCACCCCTTAGTGAGCTAGCACAAGAATAGTAAAGCTTCAACAATGCTGATGCTTATGAGAAAATATTGATGATCCTAACTAGAAGATCCTAACTGAAGGAATGTAGAACCACCAGTCAAAAAATAGGAAAATGATTTACATGTTATATATAATATAAGTAAAGAGACCAACACTTTCTCTGGACCTACTTCCGAAGCTCAGACACTTCTTGTGATAGACGTTCAGTGGTTTTCTAGCTACAAAGGCATAGGCAACATCTGTTGGAGGATGGAAATTACCCTATTCATGGTGATGACAAGGAGACTATTTTACACGCCATTTTCGACTACCTACAGGTGTCTTAGGTATCAATGAATAGTGAATTTCCTTAACTTTGTGATGAAGCTCCTCAATCTTCATTTAATGAGCTTGTAGTTTGGATGCTTGAAAAATTGAAAAGAGATAAATCTGAGGTGTTTGCTATTATGGTCTTGGCATGCTATGCTGGGAGAAATATGGTAGCTATGAAGCGTGACACCCGAAATTAGGAAGTACTTGTAGGTGGGTACTACCGCATTTTTATGCACTACAAATAGTATGTAGGGGTTGTCAATGCCAAGAGATGACATAGAGATATACTATCTTGAGAATTGGCAGCCACTGCCAATGGCTTGGAGGAAGATCAATACTGGAGCAACTCTCAGGGCTGGATATGTAAGGGTTGAATAAGTGGTCAGGAATTAGGATGGGAACATGGCAAAGGCGGGGGTGAAAATGCTAACAACAATGATGGACCCATTTATAGCGGAGGTAGTGGTGGTCCAATTCGCACTAATGATGGCCAAAGCTATAGAGGGAGTTATTGGGAAAGAGAGGGCCTGAGTGGTATGCCAAAAGTAATACTTCTACTACACTTTTGAAAGAATGCACAAAAGCTGGACAAGACTTTAATACAAGACTTACACACTCTCTCTTAAAAGAGACTCCTCTTACTATCTAGGACTCCTCTCTTTCACTCTCTTGTAGTGTCTCACCCTTTTGTAGGATGCCTAAACTAAGAGACCTCAGCTCTATTAATACTAACTCCACCTCCTTAAGGTGTGGTGGAGATTTGGGACAAGCTTCACAATTTTACAAGGCCTACTATTACATATGTTAGTTTTTTCCTAGGATTTTTCTAGTAGGTAAAACAATATCTTGGATATTCCTAGTACCTAGAATAATCTAAGTAAATATCTTAGATATCTTTTCAAAAGTTCAAAACATTCTAAGTAAAAATCTAGATATTACATTCCTAAGATTTTAGATATTAATATCTTACTTCTAGAATATTTTCTTACTTGTAAAGTGGATGATGATGATTTTTATTTTTAACATTCCCCCTAAACACCCACTTTTCCTCAATGTTTTTCTTGGCATCATCACAAGGCTTGTTCGAAACTCATCGAAATTTGCACAACTAAGTGCCTTCATTAGGGTATTGGCTGCTTAGTCTTTGGTCATTGTATACTTAATGTTGACATCTCCTCGTAATATTTTCTCCCATATATGCACATGCTTGGTCCTAGCATGAAACATTGGATTCTCTACTAGTCATATGGTGCAGAGATTGTCACATCTTAGTACCACTGGATTGTTGGTAGGTTGATGGAAATCTTTAAGTAGCTGGACCATGTACATTCTCAGGCTGCCATTGCTGCTACACGATACTCTGCCTTAATGGTTGATATTGATACTGTTGGCCTCCTTTCACTGCACCATGAATAGTAGTTGACATAGGCTAAACATACAACCTATAGCAGATCGACATGTATCATGATCACCAATATAATCAGCACCAAATAACAAACTAATTCAGACTTGTCATCCATCTTATAGTATAAACCATAACTAAGTGTTCCCTTCATGTACTCAATGTTCGTCGTACCGCCTCCAAGTGAGGCTTCATCGAATTTTACATGTACCCACTCACTACACTAGTGGCGTAAGTAACATATGGTCCAGTCAATGTAAGAGAGATTACACTTCCCACCAATTGTCGATACATTGATGGTTCTTCAAAATCTTTCCCTTCATAGGAACAAAGCTTAGGATTTGCTTCCATGAGAGTTGAATTGCATTGAAGCATAACATACTTTTCAAGAAAATCTTAAGCATACTTATGTTAGCATAAGAAAAACCCATCCTTAGTTCTTTCAACTGCAAGACGAAAAAGGTGCTTTAACTCACCGAAATCCTTCATTTAGAAGTGTATAAAAAGGTTGGTCTTTATTCCCTGAATTTCTGTTTCTTCATTGTCAGCGATGATGAGGTCTTCAACATAAAACAACACTATAGCAATTCTCCCTTTTCTATCTTTCACAAATAGGCTAGAGTCTGCTGCTACCATAAAGTAGTAATTTTGGACTAAGAACTCAACAATTTTATCATAACACACTCTTGGGGCATGCTTAAGTCCATATAATGCCTTCTTTAACTTGCACACATAGTCTGGATGACTCTTGCTCTTACACCTCTTTGGTTTGTCCATGTATATCTCACGATCAAGTTCTCCATACAGGAAGGCATTCTTGACATCCATTTGCTATAATCTCCGGAGTTGATGGAGGCTAGTGCTAATAGAACAAGTACTGTGATGATTTTTACTACTGGACTGAATGTTTCTTCATAATCTATGCCATGGTCTGTGAGAAGCCTCAAGCCACTAACGGAGCTTTATACCTTTCAATCGAGCTATTAAGTTGCACCTTTAACTTATATACCCATTTACAAGATGGGCTTTGCATCCTTAGGCTTGGGTACTTACTCCAAAGTTTTATTTTGAACCAAAGCTTATATTTCTTCCTCAATTGCCTTTTATCATTCCTTCTTTTATCTTACTTTTTCATAGTTTCTTAGTTCCTGAATGCTTAGTCCTTCCATTAATGCCGTATTTGCATATTTAGGATTTGATTTTTATGTTCTTATAGACCCTCTTATTTGTAGCTTTGAGGTTTCCTCTTCCATTATGTCTTCAAATTGACTTTGCCTTTCTTCTTCTGGAGATGCATGATGTATACCTATTTGCCATGAACTCTATCTCTTTCTCTTTTTATAGATTATTCTTGTGGTGCTCCCTCATCATTTGATTCTTTCTCGTTACCCTTGGAGTGCTCCTCAAGTCATTGCTCCAACTTTATATCGATCTCCTTAGAATCTAGAAGTACCATTGTTTGTGATGACTACCACAAAGATGCTTCATCGAAGACCACATTCCTTAAACTATAGCAACGTCCTGTTGTTGGGTCACAGCATCTCCATCCCTTACTTTTATAGTCATAGCCTCCAAAGATGTAATAGATCGCATTTTTGGTGAACTTGCTTTGTAAGTGGTCTGGTATGAAGATATCACCCACATAAACCCTAAGATTCTGAAATGGCTTATCATGGACTAGACATTCCAGAACTTCTGCTTGGAGAAATGAACTGAAGCCTTGCTCGAGGTAATCTATTTGTAACATACACCGCAGTCTTCATGCCCTTGGCCTAGAAATGTGGTGGACATTCTTAGCATGTAGCATGCTTCTACATGTCTCTGCAACATGCCAATTCTTTCTTTCTACCACTCTATTTTATTAGGTATACTAGGATAGGTTAATTGTTGTCACATTCTATGCGCTCATTAGTACTCAAAGAACTCATTTGATGTATATTTCATTACCTATATGTAGGCACCAGACTTTGTGTCATACTTCATTTTTAACCTTATTTTTGAACTTCTTAAACTTATCAAGTGCCTCTAATTCCTCTTTCATAAAGTCTACCCAAACATATCTTGAAAAGTCATCAATAAAGGTAATCATATACCTATATCCTATGATAGATAGTTGCTTCACTTTACCAAAGACATCAGATGCATGAGCTTGAGTGGCTTCTTAGCTTTGAACGTGGACTCCTCATAAGGAAGTTGATGTACCTTTGCATATTGACACCCTACACATAGTATGTTACCCTGAATTTGAAGTTATGGAAGACCCTTCACCATAGACTTTAGCTTCATCACGTTTAATTTCTGGTAGTTTATGTGGCCAAGTCTTTTATGCCATAAATCTGTTACCTCATTCTTCCATGTTTTGTCTACATACGTGTCTTGGTCTGACATCACATACATGGACTCCAAGCTTCTTCATTTCATAAGTGGGGGAGATATGGTTTGAGGCTGTGGTATACTTTCCCATTATTAGGCCCAAAGACCACATAGTTCTCGAGGATGTATGTAGGGACACTGACAATGGATTCTTCTTCATTCCAAGAACATGGTAGACATTATATAGTTGCACCTAATGCAGGCTAAATTGAGGAGCAATTAAAGTATTACCTATATGGATGAATGGTAATTGGTATTCTAGAGTCATTTACTGTCACTACAATACGATCTCCTTTATATTCAGTTGTGCTTTAAAGCTTGTTCATATCTCCTGTCATATGATTTAAGTACCTCAAATCCACAATCAAATCATCTTGATAGTTAATGGATTCATTGCGCGTCATGATAAAAGCGCTTTCTTGTTTAGCTCCTCAGCATGTGATGTAGTTACTTCTATATCATTTGCTTGATTACTTTCTTCTATTGAAAAAGATGCCTGTAAGTCCCATTCTTCTTTACTATCATTGTTTGTAAAAGTGCTACATTACCTTCCAGTTGAGAAGATTTGCAGTCTCGAGCAAAGTGCCCTTTATATTCAGTTGTGCTTTAAAGCTTGTTCATATCTCCTGTCATGTGATTTAAGTACCTCGAATCCACAATCAAATCATCTTGATAGTTAATGGATTCGTTGCACGTCATGATAAAAGCGCTTTCTTGTTTAGCTCCTCGGCATGTGATGTAGTTACTTCTATATCATTTGCTTGATTACTTTCTTCTATTGAAAAAGATGCCTGTAAGTCCCATTCTTCTTTACTATCATTGTTTATAAAAGTGCCACATTACCTTCCAGTTGAGAAGATTTGCAGTCTTGAGCAAAGTGCCCTTTCTTGCAACATTTGTAGCATTGATCTTCTTCACGACGATATCTCCTTTCTTACTGTTTTCCTTAAGCATGATGCGCTTCCCCTTGAGATAGGCCTTATCCGTAACACCCTGAGTGAGGCTTAAAAAGGATCAAAGTGACTACTTATATCACCAAGGTGCACATTTCTTTTCGGGATGCTCACTCTTAGGAACTTCACAGTTAAGCGTGCTTGCTAGGGAGTAATCTTGGGATAGGTGAACTCCTGGGAAATTTCTCAGGCAGCGTGTGAGCGAGGACGAAGCATTCTGAAAAGGCTTATGGTGATTTGTGGGGCCAGTTGACAATCCTCGAAGCTATTTTTGGTAACTGTTCACGACCCAGGAGGGGGCCGAGGCATTATATTATCTATGCCGTACTTGTTGCCACATGGTTGCTTTCTTCCTGATGATTCTCTGGCACCATTGTACCTTCTAACACCTTTACCTTGGCCTTGACGTGCTCTTCTTTTTGTGAAAAAAGCCTTTTTTTTCATCCTTTATCAAGACCTTAGATATTTGTTTGTCTAAGTGTTCACAGTTGAATAAGATACTTTCTATTTTGGCTAATGAGGGTTGAGTTGCCCAACCCCGAGTGGCTGTGACAAGGCCACTGTATTTCAGATTAAAGCCTCTATAATAATTTGACGCATTCTAGCCTCATTAATTACACTGTCATCATATGTCTTCTACATTTTATCATTCAAGGATTTAACTTTTGTGAAGTATTGACTTATCAGCATGTCTTCTTGTTTGATGCACATGAGCTCATGCTTCAGTTGTTGTATCTTGGCTTTATTGTTGTTTGTGAAGAGTGTTTCTAAAATACCCCAAGCATTATTTAGAGCTTCATAATCCTTGATTTGATGTAGAAACTCATCCTCAACTATGACAGAGAGTACATACATGGCCCTTCCTACCTTGATCTCCTACTTCTTTTTCTCCTTTGGATCTCTTGGCACAGTTTTCTCATCACCGCCAATTATATCCTACAAATCTTGTCCTTTCAAATAGGACTTGATATGTGTGTATCAAGTACTATAATTGCTCCCATTGAGCTTCTTAAGTGAGCTAGCGAGGCCGAAAGATTTTCTTTAATAACTTGGTAAGCGCCAACACTTAATCAAGAAAATGTGGTTCCAGACCAACAAATCGCATAGTCCCCGACTACGTCGGCAGAGTCTTTCCTCTACTTCAATCCCTAGCCAAAAATGGAAAATGAGAGCCTAGCTCAAACAAGGTTCCTAAAACCTAGCTTTGATACCACTTGATGAGAAAGAGAAGGCCCAAGTGGTATACCAAAAGCAAGACTTTTATTATACTTTCAAAAGAATGTATAAAAGGTGGGCAAAACCTCGATATAAGACTTATAGACCCTCTCTCAAAGGAGACTCTTCTTACTCTCTAGGACTCCTCTATTTCACTCTCTTGTAGTATCTCGCCCTTTTGTGGGTGCCTAAACTAAAAGACCTCACCCCTATTTATACTAAACTCACCTCCTTAAGGTGTGGTGGAGATTTGGGATAAGCGTCACAATTTTACAAGGCCTACTATTACACATCTTATGTTTTTTTCTAGGATTTTTCTAATAGATAGAATAATATCTTGGATATTCCTAGGACCTAGAATAATCTAAGTAAATACCTTAGATATCTTTGCAAAAGTCTAAAATATCCTAAGTAAAAATATAGATATTACATTCCTAGGATATTATGCATTAATATCTTGCTTCTAAAATATTCTCTTACTTATAAAGTGAGTCATGGTGATTTTTATTTTTAACAGGAGCAACGTGATCATCAAGTCTGATTCACTTGAAATAATATCCAATATGCAAAACCTATTGGATGGCAGGCACCCATTGATCTAATATTTGATGATATTAGAAGTTTAGTTCCATCGTTGGATTCTCTGTCATCTAGCCATCTAAGGCATGGGGGTAACACTGTTACTCCTTTAGCAGTAAGAATGTATCCAATCAAATGGAGTGAACCTTTGTTTTGTCCGAAGTTGCTGACTAGTATTCTGCACTAGCAGGGTTGGATTTAATCTAATGAATAAAACCCATGCCTTTTTTCCTCAAAAAAAAAAAAAAAAGGGTAGAAAGACCAATAAAAAATTGCAATTGTTTTTAAAAATGCAAATAAGTGATTCTCGCCATTTTTAACTCCCTTTTTTCTTTTTCTGAAAAAGTCATAAAATAACAAGAATATAACAAAAGAAATTAATATTTGTCAGGTGTGAATATTGGCAAGTTTCTAAGAAAAATTCTGAGAACTGCATAGATGATTAGTTGTCGTATGTAATTGTTATTTTATTTTTATTCCTTGTTGAGTTTTAATGCTTATTTTATCTTCGATCACGCTTCAAAGTCCCCTAACCCCTAAATAAAATATCATTCAATTCTCCATCCCTCTCCGCAAGTTTAAAATTATTGTTTTTAGTTGCATATTATCTTACTAAATTAATTCATAATGAATATTCCAATAACCTATCTTTTTATAAGATACTGATAAAACATTAAAAATAACCAAATGGATCAGAGAAGGCCAACCAACAAAAGGTTGATCTATGGCGGGAAAATAAATCAAAAGTAAAGCTATTAAAGAAAAAATTATACTGCTTAAAGTCTGTTAAAAATTAGGAAATATTCAAAAGTAATGCTATTAAAGAACAAATTATACAGCTTAAAGCCTATGTCATTGCCTATTTTCTCTTCATCCGTCCAAAACAAGAGGACCAAGGATCGGATCACGAGAAGCCGTGTTTGAAAAAGCATAGGTATGAACACCTTTACTCTGTTTCTACCAACAATTTTGTCTTCCAACAATAATGCCATGCATTTCTGTGATGAGTTTGCTTCTTTTGGTATTGCGATTGACATATATTCCTAATAAAGTTACCAAAACAAGTGGGAAGAAATTCAGTTTTGTGAGGTTTAAATCTAGAGAGGCTGGAGATAAGGCTATTCAAGCAACCCATGGTAAAGTCTTATGGGGAAATTTAGTTGGTGTCATTTGGGCCAAGTTCCAAAAGAGGAACCGTTAAGGGCCTAGCACTAGAATTAATCACTTAAAGTGGATTTGGGTTCCAAAGCATATAACTGTTGATGACACCACTTTTGTGGATGGGTCAAGAAGATGTTCGTTTGGATGGGATAAGATTACTCAAAACTATTTCAATGTCGTGGTGGATAGTTGTGAGAATATCATAGAAAAAAGGACAACAAATACCCCCACTAATAGTGACAGTGACCAACCTATTGATGAGTGTGGTGAGCATAATACTTGCTCTAATGATAGTAGAACAATTTCTCAGCTTGTGAGAACCAGAAATAGTCACCCTACATTTATTAGCAAGCTACCCACCCAAAAAAAACCAAGTCTTAGAGATTGCACATTAGCTGGTCCTCCATGGACGATGTTGATAAGTCTGCACGCTCTAGTTCCTACGCTCTTATTGTATCAAGGAAGAAAACTACTCATTCGAGTCTCAGTTCTAAAGAAAATGGGTGAGAAATTGTCGGGTAAGACTCTGCTAAGCCTACAGAGATTGCTCGAAAAAGCTTAGAGTTGGGTAGGCAGTTGGACTTTTGTGTCATAAGGAATAAAACTCCAGCCATTAAAAGGATTACGAGAAGCCTGAGGAAGGAACTTGAAAGGAAGCAACTCCAGTGTAACGAGCTGAATGGATTTCTAAGGTGGCCGAGCCGAGCAAGTGCGCACTGAGATAGCAGTGGCTTTTTCAAGTCCTTGTCAGCTGTTATGATGTCATTTAGAGATTTATTCATCCTTTTCATAAGCTCTGTATCCCCATTTTAGCTGTTGCTATTGTATCCACCTTCTGGCTTTTTTTTTTTGTTTAACCCTATCACTTATGGAGGGGGGGGGGAGCTAGGAAATATTCATTGTTGCTTTCACTAGAGTTAGTGATTAATCTCTTATATCTTTCTCTTGAGTTAGCAAAGGTTCTAGCCTAATGTCCAATAGTTGCTTGTATCTTCTCTTTTAACTTTTTTAGTATTTGGGATTATACGTACCCAACTAATACTCAGCGAAAAAAATATGTTCGTCTGACTATTTTTTTGTTTATGAAAATTGGCAAAGATTAAGGCTTGTATGGCATAATGTTTATAATGTCAGGGGGCTATACAACATTCTTGAATTATTATAGATGTATCATATAGAGGTCGTACTTGAGCTTAGCTAAGCTGAAGCTTGATTAGGCTTGAGTTGGCTCGGCTCGGCTTGTCAAGCAATCTAGTCGGGTCTTAACACTAGTCAAACTCAATCAAACCAAGTCCGAGCTGAGTTTTGATTGATCCGGGCTCAATCTTAGTTGAGTTTGACATAATATAATTTTTTTCTTATGATTGAAATCTTCACATAATTGATTTGAAATATATTTTGATTTTAAAGAACTGTAACATGGAACTTAAAACAATGAGGATTAATATATTACTATAAATTATGAACGTTTAATTATGAATACAACAGCGTGTATAATACTAATGTGATTTACTTTGAAAGCTGTCGGGTTTTGCCCCAATTTGCACTCCACGGCCCATGGTGGACGGCGGCTGTTTAGCTGTGGCGGTTAGGATTTCTAGCCGGTTCCTCGCTTATCCTACCCCTTTATAGAGCTTACACCTCCTATCTTCTCAACACACCAAGAGAAATAGCATTCGCATGTTCAGTTCCACTTTCCTAGATTTGTGAGAGAGCGTTATAGAGAGTTTTGTAATCTCTAATCGATCTTCCTATTACAACGTATCATTCTAAGATCGATCATGTACTCCTCTTCTTTATAGTGAATTTATGACTCACTGTCATCTGTGGTTTTCTTCCGTTTTAGGTTTCCACATAATCCTTGGTGTTGTTGTGTTCTAGTGTCCTTATCTTAGTTTTATTATTGTTCTTGTGATTACTTTGTTATTCATTCAAATCTAACCAATCCTAACAAAAACAAATAAACGAGTTCAATTGAGTTGACCCTAAACTTTCCAGGCTAGGGTTTGGCTTGCTATGAACGGGAGTCAAGCCGAACATTGGTTAGACTCCAGTTGAAACTGGAGTTAAGCTTTGACTGAGTCAAACTCAGGGCTTGCTGAGGAGGCTTAGCTTGTATGCAATCCTAATCATGTGCTATAATTTAGAGATCATATAATGATGATTTTGGATTATTATCATGCGCTGCTATTCTTTGTTATCTTTGGATCATAATTTAGTATGTACGTTGCGATAGGGTGAATCACCTTCAGCTGAAGATGAGAAGAACAAAGGATCCTTTTTGAATCTTATCTTCCCCGTATCTCTCTCTACCTCACTTTCTCTCTCCTTGGCAAGTTGGCCACCAGCCCAAGTGGCCACCGCCAACTCATAGTGGTCGGGCTTCATCGCCGCCGCTACCGCCGCCCCTTTCTCTATCTTCATTATTTCTCTTCCTCTCTGTTATGGGCATAATCAGAACAGGGGCTGTCCTCCGCTGCAAGCAACCACATAGTGGCGTTTTAGCGACCCTCCGGCTACCTGAACCACCAGCCGCTGCTGCCACCTCTCCTAACACCACATCTCTGCCTCCATCCAGCTAATTTCTCTTTCAAAGATAATCCCTTTCTTATCTTATTTTCAACTTGATCTAAATTATAAGGTTTTACATTTCTATGGTTATTTTGGATTAATTATGATGAAGATTAATTTTCATCTACAGTAGAAAAACGCTAATTATATTGAATAATTGTACAACTAGAAATGCTTGGATTGAGATTGTATAAATTTGGATTGTTAGAGGTTAGAAAGATCACTCGGAGAGCCTTGGGTTGATTTAGTGAAAGCTTGACATTAATTAAGCAAAGATTTAAAAGTAAGCTAGCTAAGTTTGGATTCAAATAAAGGTTGGAAGCAAAAATGACTTGATGAGCATATGAGCTTGAATGAATTGACCAAAAGGCGTCTTGAGTTAGCGCATGCTTGCATTTGGGTAAATGAACCATTATTTATGTGAATTTAGGTTAGAAGGAGAGGCTTCATTTGACAAAGTCTACTGGAGGAAGCTAGGATAAGCGAATTACTTAAGGATTTGAATGAATTAGAGAGCAATTCATGGTTATGTGGCGTAATTGGTGTCTTGGGTGGGTTGTGAGGAACATTGAACTATCTTAACAAATACAACCATAACCCAGGTGGTGCCTATAGTTGAATAGAAAACTAGATGACTTGTTGAAGTAAATAAATTAGTGAGAGATGTTCTTGCTTGAGTTGAACATAAGTTTTATATTGCCATTATTTAATAATTATTCATTTATATAGGGAGAGTCACAACTTATCTCGCTTAGCCAAGCCAATAGACTGACTAGTTTCTATTACGATGAATAGTTATCATGTGGTTTTTGGTCAACAATTTTAAGATAGAAAGATCATAACTAAAGCTCTATATGTGAGTGGGGTTGCGTAATAAAGAATAGATTGGAGTCATGATTTAAGAAAGTATGGATATTTATGTAAGGTATTTGTAAGATAGGAGAGTGTTGAAATTGATTACTAGACCAAGTTAATTGAGGGCAAAAGTGAAAGGAGCTAGCTATGATTCATGATCTTGGGAGTGCCATGAGAATTATGGGATTTAGATCGTAGCTACGAAACATGCAAGAAGAAAGAAGGAAGGAAAATAATAAATAATGAATAGGATTTCATGCAATAGGTCTATATTTGGGCCAAACTAACCTAAGTGAATTAGGGGTATATTCAAAGTGAAGTTTGCATTTGAGAAGGCATATACATGAACGAGAGCTATTTACGAGGAGTTGCAGTCATAGTTGCAAGATTCACTCCACCCTCCCACATGCTACGATTTGGATCGCGCGGATCGAAACACCGTACGTGGCGCACTGATGTGCACCGAGTAGCGCACCAATTCGCTCCACAGAGCGTTCCCATTTGGAGATGAAAAATGAAGAACATACCTGACGACATTCAATAATTCTTTTTGCAGGTACAACTTATAAGCAAACGGTTGAACTTTGCGAACCATCGCCCAACAAATTTTGCCATGAAAAATGTTGATAGAGATGGAGGAAAATGGCAGAGGATGAAGAACATACCTACATTCAATGGAGGAAGATGAACCAGCGAGCTTCAGCTCCTTATTTCTTTAACCAAAAGTGCCGAGGTAGAGAACGGAAGAGGATGAAGTTTCTGGATAATAATGTCTTTAATGACTTGGGCAATTGGACTGGCATGCTGGGAATGCTAAACTGGAGACTTGGTCTCCTTTTTCCCGAAGACAAAGATTTGGATGGGAGAAGAAGACACAAAGACAGCAGACAGCTCTCTTTCTCTCTCTTCATTGTCTTAATTACCTTTTCATTTGAGTGGTTGATAGCTCAAGTGCTATTGGGTTTTGGTTTACAGCTCAAGTATTCATCCATCTGCCTTTTTTTTTTCCGGTAACAATAGTCTTTTAAATATTTAGAACTTCCCTAGCTTAATAAATAACGTGAGGTTACTCAAATATCAAGATTGTTTTTGGAATTTATAACACTTGGGCAATCCAATTGTTATAATTAATTTTTTTTTTTAGGACTACAAGACTTGAGTAATCTTTTTTTTTTTTAGTTATAAAGGTTATTATTCTTGTGAGAAAAATGTATATGCCCAGTGATGAATAAAATAGTACTAAGTTTCGAATCCCTGCATTGCACGGTCGCGTTACAAATTTCAATATTTGAACATATTATTCACAAATTCCATATGAATATCTATTTAAAATTTATAAATATTCTTCATAAGTAAACTTATTTTTAAAAGTAATGATATAAAATAAAAAGTCTTCAATATTATCTTCTTATTGGCAACATCTAGCTAATTCAATAGTAATTTTGTAGAAATAGAAAAAAAAAAATAACTCATCATTTATTAACAACTCATAAAGCAACTTTAATACCAAAAAATATAGACATATATATGATGACAAGATAAGAAATATAAATCCTAAGATTCGTCATCATTAATTTTGATTTATTGAATAAATACAAAGATATAGTAAACTCACATCGTTTCTCCAAATTTATTTTCATTTTCTGATAGCACACAACTTTCTTGCAATTTTTGCATAGAAAAATGAATATAAAAATAGCAACAAGAAAAGACTGGAGCAATCATTTTCATGGAAACCTTATAAATATATAAATAATATATATATATATATATATATATATATATATATATATATATATATATATATATATAATTATACATACATCTATATATATATATATATATATATATACACATAACATCTATATATATATATATATATATATATATATATATATATATTATACATACATCTATATATATATATATATATATATATATATATGTATATAGACCTTTAAGCTCTGCCTCTCGTTTTTGTCTATCTGTGCAAAATCCAGAGCACAATGACCTTCAAGCTTCCCCTTTTTTATGTCTTCCTTAATTCTGCCTCCAATTTAAAGAGTAGAAGGCAGAGACATACAACACTAACAAATCTTTATCTCCTCAATTCAGATTCTGGGAAAAACTTATTCCCTACCAAATCCAAAATGTAATAGCCCAACCTTAAATTATATTTATTTATTTAATTACCTTATGTTAATGATTTTCTCGTATTTATTTATTGTATTTATTCATCTCAGTGAGAAAAAATTTAATTTGGGCCCTCACTTGGCAATTCATATTTTATTTGTTTACTTAATTTATTAACAAAAATTTTGACAGAATTGATAGTAGGCCCTAACAATTATAATCTAAGTAATTTATTTTATTTTCTGTAACATTACAAAAATTTAATTTTGATTACGCAAAAACGCTATCGTTGCGAAGCGTTTTATTTCCGAATCCAACTTTCTTTGGCCCAATTTGAAGACCAACAAGTTTGCTTTTCAACCTAGCTAATTTCTATGAGTTAAGCTTAACCATGGTTAGCTAAAGCTACTGTTGGGGGGTATAAATTCAGCCAAGTGGTGAGACAAGTCAAAAAAATGGAAGCAAACTCAACCCACATCTCTCCCTCCTCTTTCTCTCTCCACCACGGCGAGCCCCCCTTCAACTGTTGCTACTGTTTTGGTGTTTTTCGGCCAGTTTCGGCCAGCCTTGGTTGCCTCTGACCCCCCGACACCCTAGCACCACTAGCCATCATGCTTCATCATCAAAACCACTAAACGTCACCTCCATCTCTACTTTTATTAAACTTGTAGTGAATAACCTTAATCTTGATCTTATTGGTTTTGATTTTTTATCTTAGTTTTGATTCTTGCTTTGGTGTTTTTGATTATTGATCATGATGTTTTGATAAGAAATAAGAGTTATTTTGGTGTTTAAATTGGAGAGAAGTTAGGGGCATGTTAGGATTTTGGGGGTTATTCATAATCATGCATGCTTAAAGAGGGAAGTTTGTTTTTCTTAGATTCTTGTATTTGATTTGGTGGTTTTAATATCTAATAATGTTATGAGGATGTTTTTGGCAATCTTAGATGAAGTGAAAGTTGGCCAAAAGTTAGGGTTTTATTGATTATGCAAGGCTTAACCTTCCTTTAATAGCAAGCATGTTGCTAGTGTATATTTGATTGAGAAATGATCTTTGGTGTACATGATTTCAAGTGATATTGAGTGTGATGGTTTTTTTTGGTGATGGGAAGGACCAAAGCCTTGTTACATGACTTTAAGGTGTGATTTTGGATGGGGATTTGTGTGAAAAGAGAGGGGAAAGCCATGACAATGAATGCTGGAAGATTTCAGAAAGCAGGGCAAGTTTTGTGATTAAATTGGTAACGATCGGCCCATATAAAAATTATTATTTCTGATGGATAGATAGTTCAGTGTGTTAGCTTTCAAATGCCTTTTGAATCGCCTTAATCGGAGGTCTGTGAAAAACGTTATGGCTATTTTACCAAAACTGCGCAGGTTAGACCAAAACTGATGTACTTGTCTTCTAGCCGCATTTTGGGAACTCTATTATCGGAATCATACTTGGTGTTCTAAGTGAAAGTTTTTTTGAGACTTCTTAAGTTTTCAATATTGGGGTTTTGGGTCTCAATCGAAGATTAGAATACTAAGTTACAAGTCATTTATTTTAGCCCTTGTTATGCTCTTACTTTTCTTTTACTAACCTACTATCTATGAAAATAAAAATATTTGCTAATTATATGCTCCTATCATAATATTTTGAATAGATTTATGGCCTAATCTATCATTTCCTTTCCTTTTTATGCATAATCCCATTCCAGTGAATTTCATTAAATGTACCAGGTACGTTTATTGTCTGTATCTTTAGAAATCAGCACGTATTTATCAGAATTATAATGTTTTGGTAAGTGCATCAATGAATCAGTTTAATTAGTGATTTACCACATAAGTAGTGACCCCATCAGTTATTAGTTATAGGACATTGCGCTTTAATTACCTGCGCGACTTCAGGCCAGGTCCCCTGATCGACTTGCAGGAGTACACCAATCCACAGATTATAACAGTTACCAGGGTTCACTATCAGATAATAATTAGTAATGCATTTTTATACTCATCTCATTACTCATGAAATGAATTGCAACGTGGGCCCAATCAGCTTTTCAATGATCACTTAACAATACAAGGATGCATGTACTGAGCTTCGACTCATAGTTCGAAATGTTTTCATGCTTTGTTTTGCAAAAAAATTCAGTGAATCGCCCTCAGGCGGGCAGGACGACTGAAGGTGATAAATGAGCAAGAAAGTCAAAAAAAGAAATAGTGGCGTGTTGGTGCTGCAATGTTGTAAGCACTGTATTATGAAATATTTTGATATTAAAGCTATATACTCTACAAGAGTTACTATATTTTGATGTAAATCCTAGAATAGTTAAATGGTTTGGCATTAGAACTATTTATATATGGTTTGATGGGTTGTGATTGTCTGAATGCCTTTTGATGGTAAATATTCATTAGCGTTGCTAAATTTATTATTTACAAGCAAAACCTTCTCCTTTTTGGACGGCGGTAATGCCCTGATCATTTGGGATAATACCTCTAATTGGTGAATCTAATGAAGAGAATAAAATCAGCGAATTATGTCCATTTGGAGCGTTATAGATTTGGTATTAGAGCCAGATTTTGATTTTCCTGATGGGATACGGAGAGTGGAGTTTAGATATAGGAGGGCGAGAAGGGTTATTAGTAAGGAATGTCGTATATTATTAGAGACTTGTGATATTAGAAATGCATGTTGCTTATCTTCTATATGCCCCTCATTTGTATTTTCCTTGCTAGATGGATCCCTATGCAGTCAGCATGATACCGGATATATCTGTGGCCACTCACATTTCACTATTGCATGCTAGTATTATAGCTCATGCACAGGACCCTTTCTCCGAGCTTCATCGCATCACGGTCTGTGTACACAGATTGCTATGATCCTTACCGACAGTTGATCCGTGGGTAGAGTTTAGGCTCCATTATCATCATTTCATGATGACGGGGAACCCAGGCTGGGACGGACCTAGGTTCTAGATCCAGGGGGCTTAGGCTACCATCACTTTAGAGTTGTTGTTGAGGGAGGAGTTCGAGCAGAGAGGGATTACTGTGGAGACTCTTCTGCACATTTTCCCGTTACATTGGGCACATCCCCCGGCTACACCACCTACACCAGCATAGGGACCACCTTCGCCGCCTGCTCTGGGCACCCCACTGATGCTCAATAGTCCTAGGGAGGCTCACGTGGTGGTGGATCTTCTTGATACACCAAAGATTATGGTAGTTAATTATGAGGACGAGGCCAAGGAGGGTTTCGAGGACGATCTGAAGGAGGAGGATGATCCCGAGGAGGATCAGAACATTAATAAGATATTGGTGGAGCAACAGCTAGATAAGGAGATTGATGAGGTGGTAATGGAGCAGCAGGTTGAGTAGGAGGCTGATGAGGTAGAGCCAGGAGTAGCGGACAACAGGTTTGACTTGGGTGAGGAGCCGGAGGATGAGTCCAATCCAGATTACGATCTGTCTAGGGGTCGTTAGGTTGTTTCAGGATTGCACCTAAGTGAATTCCATTTTCAGCCTTGTATGTACATATGGTATGGTCGGATTCGATGGTTGAATTTTGTGTAGCATATGACATTGTATATAGTTAGTCCAATCCTTTCTGGCCGTGATGACATAATCTGTTTGTCTTTTTGCTCATATGACGGATCTATTGTCTTAGGGCTAGTTAGTGTTTGGGGTTGGAGGGTGATATGTTTTGCTGATCATGTATATAAATAGAAAGTTATGTATGTAAATTAGCAGCTATGAAATGATATAATGAAACTTTAGGTTTGTTTTCAATAATATTTGAGTTATGTTAAATGTATTTGTTGGGCATGCTTATCTTACATGTTTGGGTATTCCACTGATCGAACTGTTTCGTTCAATGTATGATCAGAATGTCCGAATTAGTGCAAAACAATGCAGAGGTTCATATAGAGGAAATCTCATGGCCAGGGATCGGGTCATCAAGCATCCCATCATGTGCCACCAAATTTTGGCCAAATGCCACCAATCCACTATAACATTGGGAACCTAAACTACTGGCCGGCCTAAGTAGCTGAACTAATGAAGCGGATTCCCAAAGTACCTACTGAAATCCCTCCTAAAGAGGATAAATTAGCAAATAGGGTAGCACGAAGCAACCCTAAAGTGTATGATGGAAATTATGATCTAGTAGTATTAGAAGAATGGGTAAAGGAAATGGAGAAAATTTTTACAGCGATAGAGGTGCTGGAAAAAAAGAAATTTGACTGGTGAAGCTGATATTTGGTGGAACACCATCAAGGATAGGTTCGTAGGGCCTGAATTCACCTGGAGTAAATTCCTGAGTGAGTTGAGGGTAAAATTTTATCTAGTTGTGTCCAAAGGCAAAAGGAGAAAGAGTTTACGGAGCTAAAAATGAGTGGCAACATGATTGTGATGCAGTATACGAGCAAGTTCACAGAATTATCCAGGTTTGTTCCTGAGTTCGTGTCATCTAAAAGGTTGAAGATGAGAAGGTTTGAAGAGGGTTTGACCTTCTACATTCGAAATCAGTTAGCTGGGTAACCATTCTTGACTTACCAAGAGCTATATGAGCGAGTCGCTGAAGTGGAGCGAGTAAAGGCAGAATTGAGAGCCTTAAACCCGATCAACCAAAAGAGTAAGGGGTTGGAGCGAGGAACTCTAAATGACAGTGTGAACTAGAAGAAACCTTCTCCCGTTCCTCCTAAGAGCTATCCTGCAGGCTCGATAGAGCCCTGTGCCAATTGTGGAAGAACCAATCACACCACCCCTAAATGTCGAGTAGGAACCAATAAATGCATGTGGTGCGAAAGCCCTAAACACCGTATTGTTGTATACCCCCGAAGGTTGAAGGCTATTGATAAAGGTGTAGTAAAACCCCTTGCCCCACCTCGCCAAGGGGCCCCACCACCAAGGCCTGCAGCAATAGGACGGGCATATGTAATGAGCAAGAAGGAAACTGCCACCTTTGGTACGGTAGTTACTGGAACTCTCTTTTTAAATTCAAAGTTATTTTGTGTATTGTTTGATTCAAGTACTACTCATTCATTTATATTTACCCGATCTGCCATGCAATTGAACCTGGAAGATAGGATGACGGAAACCCATTATAGAATCAAGCTACCCAATGATTCTGTGATTGAATGCCCCATCTCTTATAAACTTGTTCCCATTACTATTGGTGGAACCAGTTTTCCTATAGATCTAATTCAATTTGATTTATCTGATTTTGATATCATTTTGGGAATGAATTGGTTGCACACCTATGGAGCTAAGATTGACTATAAAGATCTTAAGGTTATTTTAAAGGATAAAAAAGAGAGGGAAATATATTTCTATGGGCAGAGAAAGTAAGAATCTTATTCGTTAATTTTTGCTATGAAAGCAAGTAAGCTGTTATATCAAGGGTGTATCGGATATTGGTGTTATGCCATTGACACCTAAATAAAAGAAGAGAAAGCAAAAAATACTTCTGTAATTTGTGAATTTGAAGATGTTTTTCCTAAAGAGTTACCAGGACTACCTCCGTAAAGGGAAATTGATTTTGGAATTGAATTAACCCCTAGTGCCTAACCTATCTCTAAAGTCCATATTGTATGGCCCCAACTGAGCTTAAGGAACTGAAGACTCAGCTAGATGAGTTGTTGCATAAGGGCTCTATTAGGTCAAGTGTGTCACCATAGGGTGCCCCAGTGTTATTTGTAAAGAAAAAGGATGGAACCTTAAGGCTATGTATTGACTATAAGGAGTTGAATAAGATCATCATCAAAAACAAGTACCCTTTGCCGCAAATAGATGACTTGTTTGGCTAACTGCAAGGGGCAGGAGTCTTCTCTAAGATTGATTTGAGGTCAAGGTACCATCAACTCATGATTAAACCTAAAAATATCCCTAAGACTGCGTTTAGGACCAGGTATGGTCATTATGAGTTTACAGTAATGTCGTTTGGCCTCACCAATGCCCCCGTAGCTTTCATGGATCATATGAACAGAGTCTTCAGACCCTGCTTAGACAAGTTTGTAGTGGTGTTCATATATGAAATCCTTATCTATTCTAAGGATAAGGAGGAACATGCTGATGATTTGAGGATGGTGTTACAAACCCTGAGGGAGCATCAACTTTATGGAAAATTAAAGAAGTGTGAATTTTGATTGGAAGAAGTGTTGTTCTTAGGCCATGTTGTTACAAAAGAAGGAATCAAAATTGACCCCCAGAAGGTTAAGGTAATCACGGAATGGTCAAGACCTACTAATGTCACTGAGATTAGAAGCTTTCTGAGTTTAATGGGCTATTATCGAAGGCTCGTCAAGCAATTTTCGAAAATAGCTTCGTCCCTTACCAATCTGCTGAAGAAAGCGAATAAATTTGAGTGGACAGAGAAGTGTGAAATATCCTTTCAGAAGTTAAGGCAGGGACTAACTATCGCCCCAACCCTAACGCTACGAGTGGAAGGTAAGGAGTTTAGTATACCATCTATAATGATACTTCAAAGAACGGTTTAGGGTGTGTACTAATGCAAAAACGCAAGGTAGTAGCTTATGCCTCTTGACAACTTAAGCCTTATGAGAAAAATTACCCTACCTATGACCTGGAGTTAGTAGTCGTGGTCTTTGCATTAAAAATTTAAAGACATTACTTATATGGGATACCATGCAATATCTATACTGACCATCAACGTTTAAAGTATATCTTCACCCAGAAGGAGCTCAATTTGAGACAATGACGTTGGCTTAAGTTGGTTAAAGACTATGATTTACAGATTCAATATCATTCAGGAAAAGCAAATGTTGTAGCAGATGCGCTAAGCAGGAAGGCGTAACATAGCCCAAGCATTGTGATGATTGCTCAGTTGAGTCTCTTGGGAGAGCCTGAGGACTTAGGAATTCAACTAGTGTCCCATAGGTAAGCACATGTTCAATTATCAGCACTTACATTACAGTCTTCCATAGCGGAGGAAATTTGAGTGAACTAGGAAAGTGATCCTGAACTCCAAAGAATAAAGCGAAACTTAGAGAAAGGAAAGTCTCCTGGGTTTATAGTACATGAGGATGGGATCTTGTGATTTCAGAATCACCTATGTGTACCCAAAAATGAGGAATTGAGGAAACTGATCCTAGAGGAGACTCACAATACTCGCTACTCGGTGCATCCAGGAGGCACCAAAATATACAGAGACTTAAGGCAATACTTCTGGTGGAATAATATAAAGAAAGATGTTGCAGAATATGTAAACAAGTGTCTAACCTACTAGAAAGTTAAAGCAGAGCAGCAGGGTCCTGTAGGTGAATTACGACCCCTAGAAATTTCCACTTGGAAGTGAGATTCGATCTCCATGGACTTTGTTATGGGTTTACCCCTTTCTGCCTTAAAAAAGAATGTTACCTAGGTCATAGTTGATCAACTTATCAAGTCAGCCAATTTTCTACCAATTAGGGATACTTAGGGAGTTGAAAAACTAGCTCAATTATATGTTAAAGAGATAGTCCGCCTGCACGGGATTCCCTTAGATATAGTATCAGATAGGGATCAAAAATTCTAAGCCCATTTTTGACAAGCACTTCAAAAGGCCTTTGGAACCAAAATGAACTTTAGCAGCTCTTATCACCTTGAGATAGATGGGCAAACTAACAGAGTCAATCAAATTCTAGAGGACATGCTAAGAGCTTGTGTGTTAGAGTTCCAAGGAAAATAGGAAGATGATTTACCATTGCTGGTGTTTCCTTATAACAATAGCTATCAATCTACCATCAAAATGGCCACGTTTGAAGCTTTATACAGGAGAAAATGTAGAACCCATTATGCTGGTGGGATTTGGAGGAGGCATCGATAATAGGTCCCGAAATAATCTAGCAAACCACTGAAACAATAAGAAAAATTTGGGAGCATATTATGGTTGCCCAGAGTAGGCAAAAGAGTTATGCGGATAAAAGAAGGCCTTTGGAGTTTTAAGTAGGTGATCAAGTCTTTCTGAAGGTTTTGCCAAATAAAGGTATCAAGAGGCCTGGAGTATAAGGCGAATTGACTCCAAGATATATTGGCCCTTATGAAATCATTGAAAAGTTAAATCCTGTAGCATATCGACTAGATCTGTCGATAGAACTAGAACACATACATAACGTGTTTCATATCTCTTAGCTCAGGAAGTATATTCCAGATAGGATCACACTATTGTATCTAAACCTCTTGAAATCACTGAAGATTTAGTATATGAGGAGCGTCCAGTCCAAATAATAGATCGCAGGATTAAGTAATTGTGTAACAAGCAGATACCACTAATCAAGGTGCTTTAGACAAACTATGACTCCCAAGAACCCACTTGGGAGACTGAAGAAGAAACGAAAGCCAAGTACCCACACTTATTTAAGGCAATCTTGCATGGCAGGGTAATGTTCATAAGTTTTGAGAACGAAACTCTTTAAGGGGGGAAGGCTATAATAGCCAAACCCTAAATTATGTTTATTTATTTAATTACATCATGTTAACGATTTTCTCATATTTATTTATCGCATTTATTCATCCCAGTGGGAAAAAATTTATTTGGGCCTTCACTTGGTAATTCGGGTTTTGTTTATTTAATTTATCAACGAAAATTTTGATAGAATTGACAGTAGGCCTTAATAATTATAGTCTAAGTAATTTATTTTGTTTTCTGTAACATTACAAAAATTTAATTTTGAGTACGCAAAAACATTATCGTTACAAAGCATTTCATTCCCGAATCCAACTTTCTTCGGCCCAATTTGAAGCCCAACAAGTTTGCTTTTCAACCTAGCCAATTTCCATAAGCTAAGCTTAACCATGGTTAACTAAAGCTACTTTTAGAGGGTATAAATTCAATCAAGTGGTAAGACAAGTCAAAAAAATACAAACAAACTCAACCCACATCTTTCTCTCCTCTCTCTCTCTACCATGGCCAGGCCCCCTTCAGCTGCTGCTGCTGTTTTGGTGTTTTTCGACTAGTTTCCGACCAGGCCCGGTTGCCTCCGACCCCCTCCCCTCCGACACCCTAGTACCACTAGCCACCATCCTCTATCATCAAAAGCACTAAACGTCACCTTCATCTCTACTTTTATCAAGCTTGAAGTGAGTAACATTAATCTTGATCTTGTTGGTTTTGATTTTTTATCTTAGTTTTGATTCTTGTTTTGATGTTTTTGATTATTGATCATGATGTTTTGAAAAGAAATAAGAGTTATTATGGTGTTTAAATTGGGGAGAAGTTTGGAGCATGTTAGGGTTTTGGGGGTTATTCATAACCATGCAAGCTTAAAGTGGGAAGTTTGTTTTTCTTGGATTCTTGTATTTGGTTTAGTAGTTTTAATCCCTAATAATCTTATGAGGATGTTTTTGGTGATCTTGGATGATGTGAAAGTTAGCCAAAAGTTAGGGTTTTATTGATTATGCAAGGTTTAACCTTCCTTTAATAGCAAGCATATTATTAGTCTATATTTGATTGAGAAAGGATCTTTGATGTACATGATTTTGAAGTGAAATTGAGTGTGATGGTTTTTTATAGTGATGGGAAGGACCAAAGCCTTGTTACATGATTAAGGTGTGATTTTAGATGGGGAATTCTGTGAAAAAGAGAGGAGAAAGCCGTAATAGTAAAGGCTGGAAAATTTCAGAAAGCACTGCAAACTTTGTGATTAAACTGGTAATGATCGGTCCATTCAAAAATTATGATTTGTGATGGGTAGATAGTCAGTGTGTTAGCTTTCATATTCCTTTTGAATCGCCTTAATCTGAGATTTGTGGAAAACGTTATGACCATTTTACCATAACTGTGCAGGTTAGACCAAAACAGGCATACTTGTATTCTAACCCCATTTTAGGAACCATGTTATGGGAATCATACTTGGTGTTCTAAATGAAAGTTTTTTGAGACTTCTTAAGCTTTCAATATTGGGGTTTTGGGTCTCAATCGGAGATCGAAAGACTAAGTTACAAGTCATTTATTTTAGTCCTTGTTATGCTCTTTTTTTCTTTTACTTACTTATTATCTATGAAAATTAAAATATTTGCTAATTATATGTTCCTATCATGATATTTTGAATAGAGTGAAGGCCTAGTCTATCATTTCCTTCCCTTCTTGTGCATAATCCTATTTCAGTGAATTTCATTAGAAGTACCATGTATGTTCATTGTCTATGTATTTAGAAATCAACATGTATTTATCAAAATTATAATGTTTTGGTAAGTACATCAATGAATCAGTTTAATAAGTAATTTCTCACATAATTAGTGATCCCATTAGTTATCAGCTACAGGGCATTGGCATTCAGTTACCCGCGTGGCTTCAGGCTAGGTCCCCCGATCGACTTGGCAGGTGTACACCTATCTACAGATCGTAACAGTTACCAGGAGTTCACTATCAGATAATAATTAGCGATGCATCTTATATTCATCTCAGTCCCTGTTTTAAATTTAAATGAATTGCTATATGGGCCCAATCAGTTTTTCAATGATCATTTAATAATATAGGGATGAATGCATTGAGTTTCGGCTCACAGTTCGAAATATTTTAATGTTTTGTTTTAGCAAAATACTCACTTAATCGCCCTCGGGCGGGCAGGATACCTGAAGGTGATAAGTGAGCAAGAAAGTCAAAAAAGGAAATAGTGGTGTGTTGGTGCTGAAATGATGCGAGCACTGTATTATGAAATATTTTGATATTAAAGCTATATACTCTGCAAGAGTTACTATATTTTGATGTAAACCCTAGAATAGTTAAATGGTTTGACGTTAGAATTGTTTATATATGGTTTGATGGGTTGTAATTGTGTGAATGCCTTTTGATAGTAAACATTAATTAGCATTGCTAAATTTATTATTTACAAGCAAAGCCTTGTTCTTTTTGGACGGCGGTAACGGCCTGATCATTTGGGATAATAACTCTAATTGGTGAATCTAATGAAGAGAACAAAATCCACAAATTACGTACATTTGGGGCGTTACACAAACATCTCAACTCAAGCGGTCAAACCACTCAAGTGGATTTCATCTCTAAGTTTCAACCTCCGCTGATGAGTTCACAAATACCCCGCGTTTTTTGTGGTTACTTTTCTAGTTTCCATTTGTAGAATGTAAATTTTCACCAACCAACCAAGGCCTTCCACGTGGAAAGAAATAAATACTTTTATTTCAGCCAATTACAGCATGCCATTTATTAAATTAATTACGTCAGTTCGTTAAATATCTAACGGAAATGCATTACAACGGCGTCTCGCGTCATAAATGATGCAGAAAATAAATAATAAGGAAAACTCTAACTCCGACATCTTTATAAAAATGGAGCTAACCCCCTCATTCAGGGTTGGCATTTTAGAAGAACTCACAAGAGCTTAAAACTTTTTCTCTAGTAGAAGGCAACAAGTACTCTAAATACATGCTGTCTGCAGGCAGAGATCAAACCCACCTCTTGATTGAGATTAAGCCACATGGCACTCTCTCAAGACCAAACTCATTCAAGGCTATTCAAGGAGATTGAATCGGATGATTTATTATACCTGTTCTTGTAACAGTTATACAGATATTATACCCATTCTTTGATATAAATACAAAAATTTAATTTATTACTCAACTTCTTGTCCAAGTTATTTTAGGCTCGAAATTTATGTTTACACCATTTTCAACCTCTACTGGTGAGTTCACAAAATTTCATCCTTTTTTTTGTAAATAATTGGCAACTATAGTGTTTGGTAAAAGTAAAAGAAAAAGAGCAAAGGCGGAGGCAAGTGAAGAGCAGGAGCAGGACTTTCAGGTTACTAATGTTCAAGACATCTGTGATTCAGAAGATCCAATTGATAGAGAAGATGATGAACATGACGCTCAACAAACTCCCAGCAATAAGCCTAACGTCCATGAGTCTAGTATGAAGCATCTCTTGCAAGAAGTTATTGTGACTGGAGATTGTAAAAGCAACAACGCGGGGGTTCAAAACAGTGGATGTGCAAGCTTTGCAAAACCTCATTCAAAAGCTCATACACGAGGATTCATTATCATTTTTTTGGAGCTCTAGATGGGAAAAAGGCTAGCATTCAAAGGTGCAAAGAATTAATGTGAGATCGGGCTCTATATGACAGAATCAAAGCAAAAGTCACGCGTGCTGAGAAAGAAGGTATCTCATTATATCTGAAGAATTCTACTGTGATGAAAAAAAACATAGCCCTGTTCCATCTAGACCTTTACATGAAGCTTTTGGGTTAATGGCAAGGGAAACAGTGAATTTGGAAGTTATAAAGGGGCTTATGCTCAGCTAGGGTTCCTTTTAATGCTCTAAGCAATCCTGAATTCGTTGACATGTTGATCGCCGTGAATCAAGAACCTCCCTCATATGAAAAGCAAGCTGGAACTTCTTTGCCAGATGAATGCAAAAGAAATCTTAAAACAGACTTGATTCCCATTCAAGAAACTTGGTATACTCAAGGGGTTTCAATAGTGTCGGATGGGTGGTCTAATACTAAGCACAATCCTTTAATCAATGTTTTAGCTGCCCATAGTGAAGGTGTCATGTTTATGTATGCTGATGATTTTTCTGGAATTAAAAAGATTGGGAAAACAATTTCAGATTACTTGTTGAAAGCTATTAAGGATATTGGACCAACAAATATTTTGCAAATTGTGACAGATAATGTAAAAAAATTGTGAAGTTATCGGGAAGGAAATAGAAAAGGTACACAAGCACATTTTTTGGTCACCGTGTGTTTGCCGTACTTTAAATCTTATTTTCAAAGATTTTGCCAAAGCATTGCCATGGTTGAGAGATAGATTCAAGGATCGGAAAAATATTGTGAAATAATACATCAATCACAATCACATTTTGGCCACATTCAGAGAATATTCAAAGTTGGAACTTCTCAAGGTTGCAAAGACCACATTACACTTTGTTGAGGCATTTGCTTGATCGCAGAGAACAACTTGTCACCACTATTTGCTTATCAAAGTGGAAAAATTTGGTGAAAAATGCAGATGCTACTACAGGAGCTAAGGTTGTGCACACAAAAAGAATGATGAATTCTAGGATGATGTTGAAAATATTGTGCAGATCACAAAGCCTCTATTTCTATTGATAAAATTATGTGATGGAGAGGGACCAAAATTGGGAGAAGTATGATGCACCTCTGGTGGATCATGATGATGGTCAACCCAAGCCTAAGGATATTCAAAAGATTCTTAAGATCATGAGTAGTCAATTTGAAGCCCCGGAGGTTTCTTTTCTGGTTTTACCATGCGCTAGTCCCGTGTTTCTGACCTTGGTTGCCTAACTTAACGTCACTTTGGGCTTTTCGTTTTACTTGGATCTTTTAGTTCCAGAAATAAGCTTTCCAATAAGCCAAGAATCTAGTCATTTGGACTTCATTTACCCACTCAATTCAGCCTTCAAAGCCCAGCTATCAAAACTGCCAGTTTTCAGTTACAGTTCTGGCAGCTTGGATTGTTCGGCCCATATGTTTCGTTTGGCAGGTCCAAATCCAATGAAATTTGAACCATTGGAAACTAGACTTCTTAAGCTTTCCAGGGATACCTCATTTGTTCAATTTGGAGCAGTATCCACGGCGTTATGGCTCAGAGAAGTTGACCTTGCTGCAGATTGTAACGGCTGTATTTAATGCGTGGATTGAACGCCTTAAGTGTGTGTTTATGCTTCTCCAACGGATCCCAACGGCTCCTTGGCTTAAATTCCAGAGATCCCAGTATATTTTTTGGAATATTTGGGAGGTTACACATTGAAAGGATGGAGTTGTAATGGCTTAGATTCTAGAAGAGTCATTGTCTTAATAGCCTTGTTTAAATTCCTTGTCTTTTGCTTTCCTTGTGTTTAATGCTTTGTAACTCATGAGTTAGCAGTATTTTTAGAGTCTTCTTTGCCTATAAAAAGCCCTTGGATGTGTACTTTGGATATCAACGAATGAAATTGGGTGAGTTTAATCATAAGGTTGAGTGCTATCTCCCTTCTTGTAACTTTCTCTCTTGCTTATCTCTAGATTAGCTCTCTAGAGTGGTGTTCAAGAGTTCTTCTTGATCAATTGAGTGGTGATATCTTATCTCACTGGATCTTGAAGTTGAGCTCTAAGAATCTTGGTGGTGACATCTTATCCAAGATCCTTAGTTTTATCTTCTCTTTTATTATTAAGCTACATTCGAACCGCACTCCCTTTACGATCCCTTCTTAGTCCTTGTTCCTTTAGGGCTTAGAAGTGCATCATTTGGTATCAGAGCCAGGTTACTCTCTTGGCTAAAGCTTCCTAAATTAATCCCAAACACGTTCTCTGCTCACAACACCACAAAATCAGCGTTGCCCAGACAGAAGTTCAGCACGGCTGCTCCGTGCGCCTGAGCACGACCGTGCCACTCTCGCTTTCACAGTTTTTTTGCTCGACAGCAAATCCGCACGGTCATCCCGTGCCATACAGCACGACCGTGCCCCCCTCTTTCCAGGATACTTTCACAAAAAACCACCGCTATGTCTTCAAGCATGTCATTAGAAGAGAAGTTGGAGCAGGCTTTAAAGCTAAACGCTGAAAAGGATGCCCAACTTGAGTATTTGAGGAAACAACTAGACCGAACAATGAGGATGAACCGAAGAGAAGTTTTAAGTCCCCCCACGGGTAGTGCTCACGAGCCTTCTGAAGGGGAAGTGGAGAGTTACCATGACTCCAACGAAGAAGAAGAAAGGAGGCCAAGAAGAAGAGAACGAGGTAGACAACAAACCTTGGATTTCCGTGTTGAAATTCCCGAGTTTGAAGGCCACCTCAATCCTGATGAGTTCCTAGGTTGGCTCAACACGGTGGAAAGAGTGTTCGAATTCAAGGACGTGCCAGATGATAAAAAGGTCAAACTTGTGGCCTTAAAACTACGTAAGTATGCTTCCATTTGGTGGAGTAATGTTGAGGCTAAAAGAGTTAGAAAAGGTAAGGAAAAGATGAGAAGTTGGAGGAAAATGAAAGAAAAGCTAAAAGCAAAATTTCTACCACCCCATTACCTTTCCGATAATTACACCAAACTCCATAACCTTCAGTCGAAAAGTGTGGAGGAGTATACCCGAGAGTTTGAGAGACTTGTCATGGTTTGTGATTTACAGGAGAGTGAACACCAAACCATTATCCGCTACTTGGGAGGCTTGAACGAATCTATAAGGAATGTTGTGGAGCTACAACATTATACTACCCTTGACGAAGTTTGTGCCCTTGCCCACAAAGTTGAGCTCCAAAGAAAAACTAGGCTTCGAAGAGAACCTCCAAGACCTTTGAGCCATAGTTTCCCTTTCAACAAGGGGAGCAACCCATTACCTCCTAAGCCACAAAATACCAATCCAGTTTCCTCTAGCCACAAATCAAATGATCCCAAACCCCCTTAAAATCCATTTGAGAAGCGGAAGTGCTACAAATGCCATGGGTTTGGACATATAGCCTCGGAGTGTCCCAACCGAAAGGTTATTACCTTGGTGAAATATGAAAACATGGAGGAAGAAGAAGATAGGGAAGAGGAGGTTGAAAACGAGATGGAAGGAATGGAGGAATGTGTTGAAGGAGCAGATGAAGGAGAATTGTTGGTACTAAGGAGGACCTTAAGTGGTCACAAGGATGCAAACTATACGGTGCAAAGAGAAAACATCTTCCATACAAGATGTACCACCAATGGCCGCGTTTGGTCTCTTATTGTAGATGGAGGAAGTTGTACCAATGTGGCCTCAACCACCTTGGTAGAGAAGCTCAAGATGAAGGCAGAAGCACACCCCCAACCTTACTCTATTCAATGGCTTAACCAAGATAAAGGATTACAAGTCTCGCATAGATGCTTGATTTCCTTTTCCATTGGGAAAAGCTATCATGATGAGCTATGGTGCGACATTATTCCCATGGATGCTTGTCACATCCTTTTGGGAAGGCCTTGGCTCTATGATCGGAAGGTAAAACATGATGGTTTCCTAAATACTTACACCTTCCACAAAGATGGCCGGAAAATCACCCTAGCTCCTTTAGCCCCACAAAATGTCATCAAGCCAAAGTCCAAAGAAACACTTAAGGATGGAGAGGTTTACCTTTCTTTCCTTGAACCTACCCTCTTAGCTGAGCACCATGAATTTAAACCCCACAAAGAAATGATCCTTTACACCCCCACTCATGATCAAACCGAAGCTCCTACACATCCCTTAGCCATCAAACTCCTACAAGCCTATTCACAAGTCTTTCCCGATGAAATTCCACCCAGCTTGCCCCCTAAAAGAACCATTCAACACCATATTGACCTCATCCCTGGAGCCGTACTCCCTAATAAGCCTGCATATCGAATGAACCCGAAGGATACCCAAGAGAATCAAAGGCAGGTTGAAGAGCTCATTGCCAAAGGACTAGTGCGTGAAAGTCTAAGTCCTTGTGCCGTTCCCGCCCTTCTTGTTCCTAAGAAGGATGGAACCATGCGGATGTGCGTGGATAGTTGGGCTATCAACAAGAGATCACTATTAAATACCGGCATCCAATCCCAAGTTTGGAAGACATGTTGGATGAGCTCCATGGATCCGTGTACTTTTCGAAGATTGACCTTAGAAGCGGTTACTACCAAATCCGGATCCGAGAAGGTGATGAATGGAAAACAGCGTTCAAAACAAAGAGGGCCTCTATGAATGGTTGGTCATGCCATTTGGCCTGTCCAATGCCCCAAGTACCTTTATGAGATTGATGAACCAAGTGTTCAAGCCTTTCCTTAACAAATTTGTGGTGGTCTACTTCGATGACATCCTAGTCTATAGTAAGACTGAGATGGAGCATTATGAGCATCTTAAACAAGTTATGGAGGTCTTAGAACAAGAGAAGCTTTACGGGAATCTCAAGAAGTGTACTCTCTTCGCTCTTGAAGTGGTGTTCCTTGGCTACATTATTTCGGCCAAAGGAATACAAGCGGATCCTAGTAAGGTGGAGGCTATCAAATCTTGGCCAACACCTTTTTCAATGCATGATGTTCGGAGTTTTCACGGGTTAGCTTCCTTCTATAGGAGGTTCATCCGTAACTTTAGCTCAATTGCAGCCCCGATGACCGAAGTCCTCAAAGGAACCAAGTTTGTGTGGACTAGTCAAGCCCAAAAGTCCTTTGAAGAACTCAAGGAGAAGCTCACTCAAGCGCCGGTTCTCACTCTTTCAAGTTTTGATAAAGTGTTTGAAGTAGAGTGTGATGCCTCCAGAGTTGGCATTGGAGCCGTCCTATCTCAAGAAGGAAAGCCCATCGCCTACTTTAGTGAGAAGCGAAGTGACTCAAGGAGAAGATATTCTACCTATGATAAGGAGTTCTTTGCTATCATTCGTGCCCTTGAACATTTGACTCACTATTTGATAGCCAATGAGTTCATATTGCACTCCGATCATGAGGCCTTAAAATACATTCAAGGCCAACATAAGTTGAACTCAAGGCATGCTAAATGGGTGGAGTATTTGCAATCCTTCTATTTTGTGATTAAGCACAAATTCGGAAAGCTCAATCAAGGTGCAGATGCTCTTTCTAGGAGGTACCTACTCTTATTCCAACTTGGAACATGTGTGCCTGGATTTGAACATCTCAACTCTTTGTACAAAAATGATGAAGATTTTAAGGAATTGTATGAGTCTTGCCAGTCACACCCTCAAAGAGACTATTCCATTCATGAAGGATACTAGTTCAAAGGAACGCCTTTATGTGCCAAGGTGTGGCACCCGTGAACTTATACTTAGAGAAGTTCATGGAGGAGCACTTGCTGGTCATTTTGGAGAAGACAAGACATACATCATGGTCAAAGAGCACTATTTTTGGCCCCATATGCTCAAAGACATTCAAGACCTTATCAAAAGGTGTTCAACTTGTCAAATGGCCAAAAGCCATGTGTTGCCCCAAGGTCTTTATACCCCGTTGCCTACTCCACAAGGACCATGGTTGGATGTTAGCATGGATTTCATGCTTGGACTACTGCGAACTCAACGCAACAAAGATTCTATTTTGGTGATCGTGGATCGGTTCTCAAAAATGGCCCATTTTATAGCTTGTCACAAGACCAATGATGCCTCCCATATTGCCAGCCTATATTACAAAAAAGTGGTAAGATTGCATGGAATTCCTCTCTCTATTGTTTCGGATAGGGATTCCAAATTCCTTAGCCACTTTTGGATTTCTCTTTGGAGGAAGTTGGGAACTAAACTGAATTTTAGTACTACTTGCCACCCTCAAACGGATGGTCAAACTGAAGTGGTGAATCGCACATTGGGGACTTTGCTTAGAGTCCTTGTGAAGAAAAATTTGAAGACTTGGGATCTACTACTTGCTCATGCGGAATTTGCCTACAATAGAGCACCAAGTCGAACCACCAATGAGTCACCCTTCAAGATTGTGTACGGACAAAATCCTCTTGGTCCCCTTGATCTCTTGCCCATTCACATAGAGCAAATGAATGTTGAAGCCAGCAAAAGGGTGAAAGAAATCCAAGATCTTCATAAGAAGGTCCAAGAGCAAATTGAGAAGGCAAATGCGAGGTACCAAGCTCAAGCAAACAAGAACCGTAAGAAAGCTATATTCCAGCCTGGAGATCTAGTTTGGGTTCATCTTCGAAAGGAGAGGTTTCCTTCTAAAAGGAAATCCAAGCTCATGCCTAGGGCTGATGGACCATTTACAGTTCTTGAGAAGATCAATGACAATGCTTACAAGATTGATCTACCCGAAGAGTATGGGGTTTCGTGCACTTTCAATGTCGCGGATCTTAAACCCTATTATGATGATGACGAGCTTCAGAATTTGAGGACAAATTCTCTTCAACAAGGGGAGGATGATGCACCTCTGGTGGATCATGATGATGGTCAACCCAAGCCTAAGGATGTTCAAAAGTTTCTTAAGATCATGAGTAGTCAATTTGAAGCCCCGGAGGTTTCTTTTCCGGTTTTACCATGCGCTAGTCCCGCGTTTCTGACCTTGGTTGCCTGACTTAACGTCACTTTGGGCTTTTATTTTTACTTGGGTCTTTAGTTCCAGAAATAAGCTTTCCAATAAGCCAAGAATCTAGTCATTTGGACTTCATTTACCCACTCAATTCAGCCTTCAAAGCCCAGCTATCAAAACTGCCAGTTTTCAGTTATAGTTCTGGCAGCTTGGATTGTTCGGCCCATATCTTTCGATTGGCAGGTCCAAATCCAATGAAACTTGAACCATTGGAAACTAGACTTCGTAAGCGTTCCAGGGATACCTCATTTGTTCAATTTGGAGCAGTATCCACGGAGTTACGGCTCAGAGAAGTTGACCTTGCTGCAGATTGTAACGGCTGTATTTAATGCGTGGATTGAAAGCCTTAAGTGTGTGTTTATGCTTCTCCAACGGATCCCAACGGCTCCTTGGCTTAAATTCCAGAGATCCCAGCATATTTTTTGGAATATTTGGGAGGTTACACATTGAAAGGATGGAGTTGTAATGGCTTAGATTCTAGAAGAGTCATTGTCTTAATAGCCTTGTTTAAATTCCTTGTCTTTTGCTTTCCTAGTGTTTAATGCTTTGTAACTCATGAGTTAGCAGCATTTTTAGAGTCTTCTTTGCCTATAAAAGGCCCTTGGATGTGTACTTTGGATATCAACGAATGAAATTGGGTGAGTTTAATCACAAGGTTGAGTGCTATCTCCCTTCTTGTAACTTTCTCTCTTGCTTATCTCTAGATTAGCTCTCTAGAGTGGTGTTCAAGGGTTCTTCTTGATCAATTGAGTGGTGATATCTTATCTCACTGGATCTTGAAGTTGAGCTCTAAGAATCTTGGTGGTGACATCTTATCCAAGATCCTTAGTTTTATCTTCTCTTTCATTATTAAGCTACATTCGAACCGCACTCCCTTTACGATCCCTTCTTAGTCCTTGTTCCTTTAGGGCTTAGAAGTGCATCAAAGTGTATGAAAGGATGGACAATATTTTAGGCAAACTAAAAGAGACTATGAAAGACAATGTACACAAAGATGACAATCCAATAATGGAGCAAATGGTGCTGGATCGATGGGAAAAGATTAATATTCCCATTCATTGTCTAGGTCTTGCTTTGAATCCTAGATTTTATTATGCTAATTTTTTGAAAATTCCAGCTCTCGGAGGTGCTCAAAGGAAGCCTCCAAATTTGGATAGTGAGGTAATGTCAGGTGTCTTGAAGGCTTTCCGCAAAACAGCTGAAAGCAAATAGGAGGAAAAGCTCTTGAGGTAGCCATATGTTGTGTCCCATCAAAGGAAAAGGGGGCTTTTTGCTAAGCTAGCTTTAAGAAGATGTAGTCCACATGGATCCTATTAACTGGTGGTCTACTTATGGCTCTGAAACACCTAAGCTAGCTAAAGTGCCAAAGAAAATTTTGTCTCAACCTATGAGTAGCTCTTCAGCTGAATGGAATTAGAGTACATACTCTTACATTCATAGTGTGAAAAGAAATAAGCTCAATAATGCTAGAGCTGACAAGGTGGTTTTCATCCATTCCAACATTCGCCTATTGTCGCATTTTAGCAAGAGCTACATATCTGAGCCTTATAAATAGTGGGACATTAATCTAGAGAGTTCAACAATGGAAGCATTTATTACAAGAATACAAGAATTGATGTGGAGCACAGATAATGAAGAAGGCAGCAACAGCGTAAATTTGTAAGCATTTGAAAAGTTGAAGAACAAGTCTTTAGAGTTTCAAATTTTAGTTTGTATATTATATCTATTTTATCTTATCATCTAGTGGTTGTAAGACATTATGGTATCTATTGCTTGTTAGAATGTTTAAGTATTTATTCTCTTCTCTTTGGGTTTGAAGTAATAGTTGTAAGACATTCTGAAGTTTATCTTGGCTTGTTGCAATGTTTAGGGGTTTATTACATTATTTTCTATTTTGTTAAGTTTGAACTTTGAACTTTGAATAATATCTACCAAAATAGCTATTAGTATATTACACCCTTAGATTGTTCGATAAGGATGTTCGGATTGTGGAATCAAGAAGAACACACCATATTCAAGAAAGAAGAACAAGGAGGTTCTACTCAAGAAAAGATAAGTTCTCTACCATTTCTTTATCATCTTATTTAAATTTTGTATTGGTATACCATTTCTGAACCAGCGAATTGGATTGCACAAGATAGCGAACCGCATACCAAAATGGTACACCGATTCTCTTACGTACCGATTCTCTCCTAAGTGGCGAATTTCGTGCCCGAATTAGTACCGCTACTTGAAGCGTACTGTGTTCCAAGTAACTATGGTAGAATAGCCAAAATTTTAAGGTATTGGGATATTATGGTTATATATGTGGCTGAGAGATAGTGCAATGAAACCCACTAGTTAGATAGGTTAGGACATAAATTTGAGTCCACCAAACCCGGTGCCTTTTTGGGGTAAAGGTCATGGAAATCTTTGTCTTTGTTGTATTATTTTGATTTTTCTGAATTTGAGTCCCCCAAAACAAATACGATTTCATGCAATAAAGTATATGATTTTGATTTTCTAAATTTTTCTGGGTTTGATTTATGCAGGTTCATGCTATTTGTTACATTATTTTTTTTCTCCTGTACGTATAGTAGCTTGATTCCCCTTTTTGTCTCAATTATGATTTCAAAGTTGAATTCAGAGGAATGATATAGTGGATCTCGATTTAATGATGGTTCTCCAGGATTGTTACTGCTGTCAATGGTTTTTGCCTCTGAAAGAAAGAGAAGGGAAAGGAGATCCGTGAATGTGGGGAACTTCAATTTCAATCCTCACATCAACAAGCGATTAATCTCTGCTCTTTTGCACTTGGAATGATTGTTTATCTTGGCTTAGTCATGTTGTAAATGATCTTAAAATGTAGATCCAAGGATCTAATTTTGTGATCTATATTTACAACATTTAGTAATCAAACTATAGGGTTAGATTGGGTTTTGATTTCTCAAATGGCTCAAATTTAAATGGTATTTCTCAAATCCCTAATTATAGAACAAGTTTATTTCGGCCTTTGAAATGACTAGGTTTAGTTTTCTTTTATTTTTTTAGATAAATCAGATTGTTATATTCTTCCCATGAGAGGTCTGATTTCTTTTCAACTTTCATTAATGCATTGTAAATTTTGTAGGCTTCA
Source organism: Carnegiea gigantea (assembly GCA_029747015.1). Lineage (NCBI taxonomy): Eukaryota > Viridiplantae > Streptophyta > Magnoliopsida > Caryophyllales > Cactaceae > Carnegiea > Carnegiea gigantea. The sequence continues at coordinate 300,695 of JAKOGI010000956.1, forward strand.
CATATATTACTGTTGTAAGTTGCTAATTTTTTGATTTAGGGTTCTATTCTTGTGTGTCATAAGCCTTGAACTTCCATCCGTTTTTCTTGAATCAGCTACTACGGCCAATAAAATATATATGCATTTAGATGTAGTTCTTCAGCATATATGAGGAACTATACTTGATGTGGGTAGTAGTTGATGTTTTTGTTGAGATATGATGCGAAAAACACATCCTTGTCTATGCAGACTACTACCTAAAGACATGTAACTTTGGTCTTGCTCGTGTTTCATTTAGTGACACTCCTTAGCTTATTTTTTGGCAATTATTCATTGTACAACTTTAGCCTTGCTCATCATTCATTCAGTCACACTCCTTATTATTTCATTTTGCATTTATCCTTTAGATGAGTTAAACAATAGCTGCTTCTTGTTTTTTTGGCTGAGTGTATGAGAAATGGACATAATAAGTGGGGTTTGGTACCATAAATAGGAATTAGAACATTGATTATAAAGCACATTACTTGCTGACACCAGCTTGAATTGGGAAGATCTGACAAAGTTGGGCTTACAAAGGGAAAGGGCGCTTTTTGGAAAAGTAGTTAGAGATGAGTTAAACTATAAAGCCTCGATTGAAAGAGGTTGAGGTGTAACCGTGAAATCCAGAAAACTAAATGCAATTTGTTATCTCTTTGTCTGGTGTTAAGTCTTCTTAGTTTTGATCATCATATTTCAAAGCCAATTTTGATTTGGGATAAATCCGATTCATCCCAAATGGGCTTTCTCTAATTTTCATCTCACAGACTAGGCCCATACGAGGGTACTGGGCCTAGGAGACATCTCCCTAAGGTTACCCTATGGCCCATGCTCACTCAAGGGCCCAAAGCGCAACCCTAGGGGCCTCCTCTGGGTCCAGTGGCACCGAGACCGGCGGCCCATGTGGGAACTTCAGATAAAGTTACTATTCTACCATTTCCTGAGAGGGCTATAAATAATAACCTGTTTCTCTCGAGAAAAGGGTTAGCAATTGTGGACATTGAATTGACTTTGCTTCTTCCTCTTCGACCTCCAACTCGGACTTTGAACTGACTTGACCGTCGGAGAGGCGTTTCCCGGTCCACAACTATGGGGGTTGCCTTTTTTATAGGTCGGGCCACCCGGAGCTGAGGACGACGAAGTGTTGACTTCCAGCTGTCAGATAAACTTGTCCCTTTGCCCCACGTCTCCAGCAACCGCACCTCAGAGGATTTCTATAAAGAATCAACTGTCTGTGGGGAGGAGACGGTAGCGATGGTGGTGAGCGAAGTAACACGGGCTCGGACTCGCAGAGATACGGCCCCGGCCATTGACACTTCTACACCACCCATGGTCGACGACACTTCTGAGAGCTCCAGAGCGAGCCCTCGAGTAGCTAGGACATCACCCCCGGAGCGGCAGAAGTACGTTACAATGGACGCACTAAAGAGCCTAATGCCCACCACGGCCGACACCATCACGCGTGAAGTGGCTGAGCAGGTGAAGAAAGCCATGGATGCGGCGGGCTCGGCCCAACCGGTCCCTGTAGGAGGACCCCCATCAGCCGGGAGGGAGGCCCTCCCTTCACCTCATGAAACATGGCAGAGAGGTAGCATGGTCAGATAGGAGCAGTCGGCTTCCCCTCGAGCAGCGGGGGGGACGCGTAGTGGAGGAGCCCGTTGCCCGATCCGCGTAGGGAAAAACTGCAGTCTCAGCAACTGCCTCCACTCCCTACGCGACACACTCTAGGCGGACCGCATGGCTTAAAGAGCACGAACAAACTTCTCGGTCGAGGGGAGAGAACTCAAGCAGGCGATGCCCCACTCCGGAGCTCTATACGCACCACGACCGTACCCGAAGCCCGCCTCCACGAGGGATGCGTGGGTGAGAGATTCACTGAATGGACCACTCTCCCCACAGGGTGCTGCAGCGCGGTGGGGAGAGGAGGACTCCCTTAGTGGTTGAGGTCGAACGCCACCCTGACACCCCTATCAAGGTGTCGGGGACTACCACTCGACCAACTGTGCTTCCCTTCTCGACCTTGTTTAGCACTGAGATCATTAATGCTCTACGCTATGGGAAGGTCAAGATGTCGACTATGGATCTCTATGACAGGACCACGGACCCGGAAGAGCACCTGGCAGTTTACAAAGCCCAGATATATTTGCAAGACGTGGATGACGAGTCCTACTTCCGCTACTTCCCTATTACCTTAAAGGAAGTGGTGTAATCTTGATTCAACGGTCTTACCCCAGGGAGTGCAACTTGCTTCCAAGATCTGGCTAACAAGTTCATCAGCCAGTTCATAGCTAGCTGCAAGGAGAGGCAAACCAACATCCACCTGTCGAAGATTAAGCAGGAACCGCAAGAGTCCCTCTTTAAGTTCGTCAAACGCTTCCATCAAGAGGCTGTGCTGATCCCTGGCTTGGAAGAAGGGGTAGCCTACACTTCTTTCTTGAATGGCCTTAAGAGTGGCCGTTTCAAGTTCTCCCTGGTAGAGCAGAATGAGACAATGTTGGCGGAAACTTTGAGGAAAGCCGCAGATTTCATCCAGGTCACTGAGATTTGCGCGGCCAGCTCAGACATCTCGAAGAAAACGAAGACTCCGGGGGACCAAGGCTTTAGTCGTGGCGAAAGGAATCCTGCCTCCCAAGACAGAAGACCGCAGTTCAAGGCGCCCGACCCGCAGTTCATCACAGATACTAGGAGCATCACCATGGAGATCAGGAGACACCCGATGCCGCGACGGCCGCCTCCTATAACGGCACCTCCTAGGCCTCAGAACGCTAGGAAATATTGCGAATTCCACGAGCAGAGCAGGCATACTATGATGAATGTCGAGAATTGAAAAAAGCCCTTCATGAGTAAACGGACAAGAAATAGATTATCGGTTTTTGAAAGGAGGGCCATGATTCCTGCGGCAAGAACAGGCTCCCGCTTCGCCCCCACCGCAGGATGAGGAATGTTCCATGGAAGTCGTGGCCACCATAGCGACGGCTATGCAGAAGAAATCACCCAGACGCATGGAAAGCGTAGCTTAGAAGCGCACAGCAAGTGCTCACTGTCGAGCAGGGATCTTGTATAACGGCTTCGACGATGGTGTTCGGGGGAAAAGATGCCCCGAGCTTTGCTTCCCCTTATAACGACCCTCTGGTGGTCGAGATGAAAATCGCCAGCGCAATTGTACGATGGATCCTGGTCAACATTGGGCAGCTCCGTGGATATTATAACCTGGGATTGCTTAAAGAGACTCTTACACCGAGAATGCGACCTCGTTCCCATGGCAAATCCTATCCTAGGCTTCGAGGGGCAGGAAGTTAATCCCACGGGGATGATTCGCCTCCTAGTGCGCTTTAGCGATAAAAACAAGTTCAAAAGCCTAGATGTTGACTTTCTAGTAGTTGATGTACCGATGGCCTGCAATGCAATCATTGGGTGACCGACCCTCCACAGAGTGAAGGCCGTAGTGGCCCCGTACCTCCTCCAACTTCAATTTGAAGCAGATGATGGAAACATTGGGGAGCTCTGTAGAGACTAGCGAACAACCCGGGAATACTACCTAGTAAGCATAAAGCCCCTTATCGAACGGACTAGGGAGCGTGGGACCTCGGGACCACCCCACACTGAGAAGCGAGCAAAGGTAGGGCCGGCCACTCTGGTCCCAGAGACTTTGGTGATCCACACCATTACTTTTTCAGAGCCTCCGCGACCACATCCAGAACTCGCAGATGCGGCAGAACACTGTCGCTCGAGGAAGAATGGCCTGGGCATACCATGCAGCTCGACCGCGACATCGTGGTCGACGGCCGGCAATCACTAGTTTCCCTCCTGTGAGAATATAATGATGTTTTCACCGTCAGACTTGAGGAGATGCCTGGCATCACCCCAACTATGATGGAACACCACTTAAATGTTGATCCTCGGTATAAACCGGTTGTTCAAAAGAAGCGTTATATGGATCCCGAACGAGCGGTCGCGGCTAACGCCGAGGTTTAGAAGCTGCTGGAGGCTGGCTTCATTCGAAAATGTCACTACCCCAAGTGGCTCTTGAATGTGGTGTTGGTCAAGAAGCCCAATAGGACATGGAGGATGTGCGTGGACTTCACAGACCTAAACAAGGCTTGCCCGAAAGATAGCTACCCCTTGCCTAAGATCAATAAGCTGGTTGCTGCCATAGCCAGTCACGCCCTGCTAAGCTTCATGGATGCGTTCTCTGGGTATCACTAAATACCTCTCTGCCCTGGCGACCAAGAAAAGATGGCGTTCATCACCGACCGCGGTCTCCACTACTATAAAGTAATGCCCTTCGGCCTCAAGAATGTAGGTGCAACCTACCAGCACCTGGTCAACAAACTATTTGAGCTACTCATCAGACAAACCATGGAAGTGTATATTGATGACATGATAGTGAAGAGTAAAGCTGAAGGAGATCACAGCAGCGATCTAAAGAAGACGTTTGAAATACTTCGAGCGCTCAGCATGAAGCTCAACCCAAAGAAGAGTGTTTTCGATATTCGGTCGGGAAAATTCCATGGTTTCTTGATTAGCCATCGCGACATAGAAGCAAATCCAAGCAAAATCCAAGCCGTCCTGGATATGAAGCCACCCCAGAACGTGCGGGAGGTGCAGCGCCTAACGGGTTGTATAGCAGCTCTTGGACGGTTCATGTCTCATTCTGCAGACAAGTGTCAGCCCTTCTTCTACGTCCTGCGATAGCGGAACCATTTCAACTGGGATAAGCAGGCGAACGAGGCTTTCCAGGATCTTAAAACATACTTGGCCCAGCTACCCAAGATCGCCAGTCCTACTGAAGGAGAAGTTCTGGTGTTGTATCTAGCGGTGTCAGAGCATGTGGTCAGCGCCGTCCTTATAGCCAAGCGCGCAAGGGAGCAGATATCGGTGTACTACGTAAGCCATGCCTTGGCAGGTGTAGAAATGAGCTATCCCCTCATTGAGAAATTTACATACGTCTTGGTAATGGCTAGCCGGAAGCTGAGGCCGTACTTTGATGCCCACAAGATCTTGGTCTTAACGGACCAACCCTTAAGGAATGTCCTGCAGAAATTGGACGCCTCGGGACGTCTCCTAAAGTGGGCTGTCGAGCTTTCCTGTTACAATCTGGCCTTCAAATCGCAGCGGGCGATTAAGGCCCAGGCATTAGCAGACTTCTTAGCAGAGAGCACAGCCCCAACCGAAAAAGATTCCCAACGACAGCCTTGGCACTTATATGTGGATGGCTCATTCGTTAAAGACGGTAGTGGGGCCAGCCTCATCATTGAGAGCCCTAGTGGGCACGGTATGAGCACGCCCTAAATTCATGTTCAAAGCGCCCAACAACGAGGCCGAGTACGAAGATCTCATCGCGGGGATTGAGCTCTGCTACATTGCAGGTGCCGACTACGTCCAAGCCTTCTCTGATTCCCAGCTCGTCGTCAGCCAACTTAATGGGTCGTATGAGGTGAAGGACGAGGTCATGGCCGCATACGTCCGGCGAGTTCGTGAGGCCACCAAGTTATTAAAACATTTCTCCATCGCGCACATTCCGCGTTCAGAGAATCGACAGGCAGACACCTTGTCCAAACTGGCAAGCTCCTTGGATGATGGGAAGCCCAAGAACATCCAGTGGAAAACTCTAACGAAAAGGAGCATCGACTTGCATGAGGTGCTATGGCTGAACGGAAGCCTGACCTGGATGGAACCCATCTGCGCGTACCTCACTGACAGAACATTGCCCACGGACCCCAAGGAGGCTGAGAAGGTCAAGAAAAGGTCGAATTGGTTCATCTTATACGAGGGGATTCTTTACAAGCGGTCTTTCACTCGACCTCTCCTACGATGTGTGACCCCGGCGGAAGGCAAGTGAATATTGGAAGAGCTGCATGAAGGCATTTGCAGCTCGCATACGGGGGGCCGTGCACTAGCGATTACAGCTATACGAATCCGCTAGTACTGGCCTAGTTTGCGGGAGGACGCAATGACTCTGGTGCGGACCTGTGACAAGTGCCAGAAGTTCGCGCGCGTTCAACAAATCTCCTCCACCCCCATGACACCGATAGTCAGTCCCCTCCTGTTCAGCACGTGGGGAATGGACATCTTCGGCCCTTTTCCAGAGGCTACGGGCCAATGTAAGTACCTCTTTGTGGCGGTCGACTACTTTACCAAGTGGATCGAAGCCAAAGTCGTCGCATCTATAACCACCACCGAGGTGCGTAAATTTATATGGTGCAACATCATCACCTGCTTTGGCATCCCTCGCGCCATTATCTTTGACAACGGACGGCAGTTTGACACTAGCAAGCTCACGAACTGACTCCATAACTTGGTTTGCCAAGCCCGCTTCACAACCATCGCACATCCCCAAACCAACGGCTAGGTTGAGGCGGCCAACAAATCCATTCTCCATGGTCTGCAGAAGAACCTTGATCACGCAAAGGGAAAATAGGTGGACAAGCCGCACAGCGTCCTTTGGTACCTTCACACCACCGAAAAGACTGCTACAGGTGAAAGCCCGTGTATGCTCGCCTATGGTTCCGAGGCGGTCTTGCCCGTCGAAGTGGCCCTCCATACCCATCGGTTGACTACCTTCCAGGAGGCGCTAAATAACGCGGCACTTCGTGAAGCTCTCAACCTCCTTCCCTCTATTCGTGGTGATGCCCTTCTTCATGAGGCTCTCTACAAACTTTGCATCGCATGGCTACACAATCGCTCAGTAAGGATTCAACCTATCCATGTAGGCGATCTTGTCCTTCAGCGCACAGAGGCTGTTACTCGAGTAGGGGAGCACGGCAAGTTAACTGCCAACTAGGAGGGCCCCTACAAGGTCACTACACAGATCCGCTCTGGTACTTACCGACGAGAGACCCTCTAGGGCACCCCATCCCGCGGGCTTGGCATAGCAGCAACTTGACGAAATATCACATTTAAGCTTACATTGTTATTTTCTTTCTTTTCTAACATGTACCCAGTGCACTCTTCATAATGAATATCAAGACCCGGGCAGTCGCCATTCGCACACCTGTCTACCTATTGTTCCAATATTGAGTACGACCTTACGGCCAGTCGCTACACTGTTAGCCCCTCTGCAGGCTAAGGGTCCATGAGCACAGGCCTACGGCCGGTCGCTACACTCTTAGTCCCTCCACGGACTAAGGGTCCTAGAGCACGATCTAATGGCCGGTCACTACACTCTTAGGCCCTCCGCGGACTAAGGGTCCTAGCGCACGACCTTATGGCCGGTCGCTACACTCTTAGCCCTCTGTGACCTAAGGGTCCATGAGCACGGCCTTACAGCCGGTCGCTACACTCTTAGTCCCTCCGCGGACTAAGAGTCCTAAAACACGGCCTTATGGCCGGTCGCTACACTCTTAGTCCCTCTGTGAGCTACGGGTCCTAGAGCACGGCCTTATGGTTGATCGTTACACTCTTAATCCCTCCGGACTAAGAGTCCCTATAGCACAGCCTTATGGCCAGTCGCTACATTCTTAGTCCCTCTGCAGGCTAAGGGTCCTTGAGCTCGGCCTTATAGCCGGTCGCTACACTCTTAGTGTCAAGTTTCTTATTACATAATAAATGCATGTGCATGCTTCAAAGATATATATACAATTATCATATATGTATGTCGTTTGACACTAACATCCTCACCCCTTTTTTCTCTCTTTTTGTTATTTAAAAAAAAAATCATACAATATAAGAATTGTTCTTTTATCATGCTAAAAATAGTGTCAAATTGAAAACATAGTTGTCAATCCAAGCAATATGTCAAAAATAAAATAATTTATGTAAATATTTTTTAGTATCAATTAGTTAAACATATTATTACTTCTGATTAAAATAATGATAAAATCACATATTCTTCGAAGAAAAATAATATGATCATAAAATTTCTACACATGTCCATGCGAAGCATGGAATACATACTCGTATATAGCTAATTGGGACTTGGCTGAACTTTATAAGGTTTTGGGAGGAATAATATGAGGCTTTTCGTATCCTTTTTCCCCTCCTAACGTGGAAATTTGGCAGAGGAGAGAGGCTGAGCTTTAATCTGGCCAAATGTCATACTACTTACATTTGTCATATATATGCTGAAATGTATAATGTTATTCGCGACTGTCTTCATTATGGAGTCATTTTATTTTGACTTTCTATCAAACAGGTTTTAAAGAACATTACATGTTGTAAAGCCATGTTTTTTTTTTTTTGGGGGGGGGGGGGGACTGTGGTTTCGATGGTTTATGAATCTTTGTTTAACTTGGTAGTCCTGATTACGGATGCTGTTTTTTTTTTTTTTTGGGGGGGGCGGGGGGGGCGTGTTCCTTGGGTTGGAACCATTAGTTCAACTCTCTACATTGAGCTCCATCTTTGTAGTTTGATCATGGCACTATTTTACTAAGCCATTATCCCCTTTGAAGTTTTCAATATATGGTTATGGTAATGTTTTGGTTGCTATCTGTATATACACGATCGAATTTTTTTGGGACTTTAAATAGTATTTCAGTTCTCCAAGATTATTTTCTATTTGTCTTGTTGCTTCCTGTCATTAGGAATTGCATTTTTTGTGTTCAGTCTATCTCAAAGGCTATTAAATATGGTCTGCTTTGCTAGGAGAATAATCATATGATTGGTACATTGAGCAAACTTATCCCGCGAAACCCTTTGACCTTGAGCAACTAGATTTATGATAGTCCACCTACTTCGTATTGACAAATACGGCATGTACATTGAGGATGATTATCCTCTTATTTGTATCAGACTTCGATAATTGGGTTTGGGACACAAGTTAGACGTTTGGGTGGTAGTTGTAATTGGTCACTGTGTCTTGATCGCAAAGCATATGACAAAAGGCTAGGTCTAGTCTAGACCTGGCAAAACTTATCCGAGACCCGAAACCAGAATGAACAATCCGGACCCATACCAGAACCGACACCCAAAATAGGATGAATCAATCTGAACCCGAACACACCGAAGTACCCGATCTATAACCAACCGAAACTTGAATTCTAGCATCAACTGAAATGGACTCACACCCGAAATGACCCGACCCGGTTCAAAACCCGATCCATAGTAACCCGACCCGAAGTGAACCGAACATGGATAACTCGAACCCAAACCGAACCGTACCGATTTAAAACCAATCGATTCTTACCCAACTCAATTTTACCTGACTCAATTTTACCCGAAAGAAAACCTGATACCGAGTATATCTGATCCGAATATAACCTGAATCGAAGCATGCTTATAACCTATCAATCAAAAACTGTTCCTAATTCCCCTAGACGAAAAGCTCATATAGCAATTTAGCGCAAGTTTTAATAACATGCAAGTTGTAATCTGACTATTAACCATAGTACATAATGGCATTAAATTCTTTAACCAGTAGGTAAAATGTAATATTATTGATGTATTTCCATTAGGTCTAACCGCGAGTAGGAGACTGAGGGAGGGTTAGGCAGCGACCAATGAGTATGAGACTGACTGACTAAGGGAGGGTTAGGGCTTTAGGCGGTGAGAGATGAGGGACTTAAGCAAAGTAGCTATCACGGTCTCAACTGTCCATTGTGTCGTCAAGGTTTTCAATTTTCAGTTTAACTTAGGTTTTGCTTATTAAAATAATAAAATCTTAAAATTATTAGCAGCAACTTGGGGGGGGGGGGAGGTTTAGACTTTTGGGGTGAATTCTAAATTTTTCAACCTCAATTAGTCGAGTTTAGGTAGAAAAAGAAAAATAACTTAAGAGGGAATTTTTACAAATGAAATCAATTAAAAACTTAACAGGAAAAAAATAAAATAGTTAATAGTTTTAAATTTTTGATTTGATAGATATGTAGTAAAAATATAAGAGAAAAAAATATTTGGTCAAAATAGAAATTAAGAAAAGATAAGCACAATTAATAACTTATTAAACTTATTAGGATCTAGTACTCGTATTTTACGATTTGATTCATTTAATGACTTAATGCAATTCACGCTATGATTATAATAACATTCTGTGACTTCTGCCAAAAATACCACACTACTGATCTATGATCCTAAATCATCTTCATAACATGTTTAATTCTACATAATCATATTCAAGAATGTATGTTTGCATATGATCTCATAATAACGTGACTCATCTGAATTTTGAAAAATTAAATTCCAAGTCTCGAGTTTCGATAACGAGCATGTACAATCACATAAATGTAATGCTAATTGACATGCACTCATATATTGCCGTTGCTTTTTGAGTTTTCACTCATTGAGCACATGTAGATCAAGTTGTTATCTCATGAAGACAAATCTTTAAATGTTGATATATGATCACTTAATGAGTTATCAAAAAATATTGATTCGATTATTGAAAATATCGACTTTAACCAATCTATTTTTGTTTATCAACTGCAAATATGACAAACGTGAAGTTACAAACCAATGTCAGGGTCAAAATAAAAATTTTATTATTTTCATTTTTTTGTCATATTTCAAGGTATGTTTTGGTATTGAGTCTTACAAATACGACCATTGACTCATGGTTTGTTAGGTTGGTTCTCTAATTTTGTCAATGCATGGCCTCAATTGGGATACTTAAAACTTAACTTAATGACACATAATCATTTGTATAATTGCACACCGCATCTAATATAGGGCCAGGGATGGGTAGCATACTTGTATTTCTAAGTTACTAACTTTCTTAGTAAATTTATGATGAATTATTATCATAAATCCCCATAAGTTTTATGCTAATCATTTTTAAATCCTTCACCTTTGTGTCTAATTATGCGAGGGGCATGATTGTGTGAGACAGTGCCAAGTAAGTACATACTTGGGTGAGATGTGGGTAAAGGTCAAAAGCACCCTTAGTGTCCTTAAGACCTAATATTTTTAAAAAGGGAAATGATGTTAAAAGCAATCTTTCTCTCTTTCTCACTTTGTGTATGTGTTCATCCCTCTCTCTCTCCTGTTCGTCCCCCTCTCTCTTCATCTTTTTGTCATTCCTCTGCGTTCATTCACATGGTTTCATCATTTTTGTTCCTTTTATGACATGTCTGAAGTTATTGAGGAGCTCTATTACTCCTACGCAAAGGAAGAAGGTTCATTGAACTCTGTACCTCTAGTTCTGAAGGTAAGCTTTATCTATCTTAAACTGAAAACCCTAAGTTACGGTTCTGAAGTTGTTGAGTAATGATATGGAAGTGTAGGGCAAATTCTAGTTTGGAGGTGGGAATTCAATGCGAAATATTCATAATGACATAAATATTGTAATACTTATTGTACCTTGTATCTAATTTGTGCAGCCATGGATGGGAGTTCAAGCTATGGCTCTCACCAAGTTTCAAAACGAAGGGTTCACTGTCCTAAATGTAGGGGACCATTTAAAATGGAGTATCGTGTTTCTAGATCTGACAAAAACTTCATGAGGCTATACTATGGTTGTATGAACTGTGGGGCTTTCTTGTTATGGGCAAAGGAAGAAGGGAATGTGTTTGGTATAGCTGCAAGAGGAAGACAAAGAAGCAATGAGCAAGTTTAGCAAGATGAACAACTAATAAGAATCGATGAATTGAATGTTGTGAAGGAGCAACTAGTAGGCATGTACAAGGAGATAGCATAAGGAAGGAAAGAGTCAAACGCAACCTTAGGAAAGATATATGATGCAGTTAGGGTATTATATTGTTAGTATAGGAATCTTATTTATGTTAATTGTTACTTTAGCAACCAATGCTTGAGATGGTAAAGAAACCTTGTAATGAGGGGGAGTGTTTTGGAAGAAGATGAAGATGAAATGTAGGGTTGGTATTTGAAGATGTGAATGTAATGTCAAAAGGGATGTACTGTTTGTCATTGTAATGAATGGGAAGCTATATTTAATATGAAATACAACATAACCTTTGCAGGTTCAGTGTTAATGAATGGAGTGTATGTTATAGTTATTAGCAAGCAAGCTTATACGAAGCCTTGTAGATTCAGTAACAGTGTTAATAGTGGCTAGCATACTCAAAAAAGGGGAAGAATTCATACATTACAAACTAGAGCAATAGTCACTGAGTACATCCTATCAGATGCTTTACAAGAAGTGGAAGCTACTTAAATACATAAACACTAACCTAAACTAGTCATGACAACTGTCCCCTAGAAAAACATATAACATTGACAGCCACAAAAAACATACAACATTAACAGCCATCAAAACTTTGCTGTTACAAGCTATGAAAACATCATACCAACCTGACCAAGGCATGTCATCTCCTCCCCAAAAAAGACATCATTAATAACCACCAAAAGTATGCAAAGCAGTCAAATTGTAGATTAATCCACAATATACAAAAGTGTCAATGTTGATTCCTCCCTGAAAATAATCAAGTCAGAGACCTGATTCTTTCCTAAATCAGGGTAATCCTCTTCCTTGGACTCAATTTCTAGCTAGAAGTACCTTACTGGTTCAACCAATATGCACTACTTGTATGTCTTGCATTTGTGTTGTGCTCTGCAGTGGCACTGGATAGGGGCTGTGATGGAGAAGGAGTTGTAGTGTTGGGAAAGGAGTCTCTAATTGTTAGAGGAGGTTGAGAAAGACTTTGACCTGTTCTTTGCTTCTTGGCCTTTGATTTTTGAGGTTGAAGCAGTAGTTGTCTGGTGAATCTTCTTGGGGAGGTAGAGGTAGTTGTTACTATTATGGGGTGTGAATTAGAAGGCCCAGCCCCAAGGTCAGTTGACTCCCTACCTTGTGATGTTAAAGGCCCAACTTCAGATGTGACAACTTGCTTCCTTGGCCTGCCTTTGTTGTTCTTTAACTTGGGTCTAGGCTTTCTCATCCCAAGCTTGTTCCCTAACAATGGACAGCCAGCTAAATTGTGGCCTAACTCCCTACTGCTGACCTTTCTCTTTTCCTACCCTCATCCCATCCTCTCCTTCTATCCTTGAGTGACCTGCCTCTCTTCTTAGGAATTGGTGGGGGCATTAGTTAGGGAAGATTATTACCAAATTTGGGCCAGAATTTGGGGTCTTGGACCAGGTAAATTTTCAACTCATAAGCAGCCCTAAACTTTTCTATGGTGTAAGCTTTTTGCACCCAGTCTTCCAAATTCTCATTCAAATACATCTGAGCCCTAACCCTATGTTTGCATGGAATCCCTGTGATATGCCAATACTTGCAGTCATATGTCATGTCCTTGAGGTTGACAATGAATCTTATTCTCCTCTCAGTTATGGCAAATACTTCCTTTGAACATACTTGCATTGAGAAGCCCCAACAATTCTGCTGAAAATTAGCTAAGGTATGCTTCACACTAGGAACTACCCTCCTTTTCCAGTTAGCAGCTAGCTTTCGTTTATTACAAAACCATTCAGTCAAGGTTGATGAAATTTCCTCAAGTAGATTATACATAGGCTTATCTCTTACCATGTTGAGTATATCATTCAAAGTCTCCACAAAGTTGGTTGTGTTATCATCAAACTTTGTGAATGTTAGAAACAGATGCGTACAGTAATTTACAAGTACATGTGTATGAATGTTGTTCATGTAATCTTAATTGGCAAAGGAAATTCAGTGTAAGCAGCAATGATAATTTCTTACCTACACCAGTGCTCCTTAGGTTCATCAAGCAGCTAGTTATGAGCTACTGGGCTTAGCTTATGTAGAGCTTCCATAGCGTTCCTGTGAGTCCATGCATTGTATGCATTGCAGGCTCTCATCGTCAACGCTTTGAGCTTTGGACCTTGAAAGGCTTTCACAAAGTTTCTTTGAAAGTGGACCACATAGATCCTCCTGCAAGCTCTTGGAAACATGGTCTCAATTTCAACAATTATCCCTAAAATTCAATCAAATTACATGCAATAAATACCAAATTTTGTTATATAAAATGCATGAATTGAATTTAATGAACATAATTTTATACCTTGCATCTATCTGTTATGAAAGTGTAACCACTCATGTAGTCATCACCAAGTGCGCCTCCCAGAGCAGTGAGGAAGTAGACCCAATTATCTTTACTTTCTTGATCAGCCATAGCAAATACAAATGGAAAACAATGATTATCTCCATCTGAACCACAAGCTAATAGTAGTGTTTCTTGGTGAGGTCTCTTCAAATGACACCCATCTAATCCAATCAATTTCCTACAACCCTTCAAAAATCCCTCCTTGCAAGCATTGTAACACATGAACAACCTTTGAAAAAATGGCCTTCGTCTAGCCTCCTTTGCTTGCTGCCATTTAGTGAATATCACTGATCCTAGGTTTACAGCCTTTAACATTTCCAAATACTTTGGCAAGTTCTCAGAACCTTCCTCATGTTTCCCCTCAATCATGCTCAGTATTATCCTCCTAGCCCTCCTAACAACCTGCAGGTCTCTCAGTACTCCATGCCTCATCATCAGTAACTTAGTCATATACTTTACTGCACTAAAGGATAAGCCCTAACATCCTCGTACAACATTTTAGCTATCTAAGTAGCTGAAGCAGTAGGATTATGTTGAGTCTTAGCACATGAATGCTTTTCAGATATGGACTTAACCATGTAAGTAAGGCCATCTTGTAAAGGAGAAGCATGAATTCTCCATTTGGAATTATTCCCCCTATAGATAGCAGTGAATCTTTTTCTTTCATTCTTAATGTATTTCACATAAATGCCCTCCTGAACCTAATAGTCCTTAATTACATCAAGAAACTGTTTTTTGTCTTCAAACATGTCACCCTCCTTCAAAACCGTTTCTCCATCACCTTTTGCCTCCCACATTGTGCAATAGCATACATCCTCTCATACCTATCTATCTCATCCTCACTACTATGCTCAAATAATTCATCCTCATCAACTACACTGCAATTACCATCCTCTTCATAATTAGAGGAAGAGTTATCTTCAAAATTATCATCATCACTATCTATGCCCCCATCTAGGAACATTATTCCCTTCCCCTTGTGTATGTGCTCCTCATCAATCATAATCTCCTTCCCTTTATCAACCCTTGTTATAGTTTTAGTAACCCTATCAGTTTGTATAGCAGGTGGGATTGGGTTACAAACAGTATCAATCGATTCCCCCTTATCTATATTGAGCACAACCTTTAATGATGGAAATGAACTGAACTTATTTCTCAACTCACCTACAGCCTGGACCTCATCAATTGAAGCCACTATATCATCCCACAAGCTATCTTCATGATCTATAGGATGCCCTTGAGTCAAATCAGCCATCTCAGCAACACCCCCTTGCCCATTCGTATCTCTATTTCCATCCACATTCCCATCCCCATCAAGTTCTTCCACTATTTGCCCAATAACAGTGGGGTTGTCCTTACCAATGATGAAAAAATGAATTTGTTTCCTTCTAAATATTTGCCACTTATCACACAACTCTAACAACTGGTTTTCACAATTTACAAGCAACCTCTGTTTTAACTTATCTGGAGGGTGTAAGAAAATGGAGAAATACCTAGGACATCTTTCACCTATTTGTCCTTTCTCAAAGAACTCTTTAGCATCCTTCATCAACTCAATGATCCTATTCTGATCTCTATCCCTCCATTGACCAACATATCTCCACTGTTTATATCTAAATACTACTTGAAACTCAGTGTCCATCTACCAAAGTAGGGCTACAATCCAAATCCAAAACCCAAAAAAAAAAAAAAAAAAAAAACCAACTCGATACATTTTACATCCAATCAACAACATCAGCTTTTAAAATTAGTCTACATTCAAAAACGATTGTGCACCATATTTATGCCCTAAACTCACCACAACAGGGGAGCCCATTCAACTGACAAACACACAATTTTATACCTATTTTTTACATATTTTCACATACACTTTAGGTTCCAAACAAATTCAAACTTTACCATTCAAAAGCCTTATACTTTATAAATTTCAGAATGTGCACATTACCTGTTTGAAGGCCACAAATCACCAATTGTTCAACTTCAACGCCCTTCAACACAGCAACACTTTGTTTTCCTCTAATTCCTCCAAAAATTTCACACTTTGCTTACCGAGTTCTCCCTTACCCAGATTTTAGGATTTTGAGACACTTTTGAAGGATGAAGACCACAAGTATCCAAAAATGACGTGATAGGGGGGTGAGAGGGAGATAGAGATCGACAGTGGGATAGAGTTGCTTTTCAGCTATTGACTGTTATGGCCAGCACTGAAGCTGCCAAAATTAAGTCCTCCCATCCCTTTCTGTAAGAAGTAAGGGTAATTTCGTCCATCTAGTATTGTTTGGTTAGGTTGTAAGATTTTTTCTTACAAATGATCATTTCTTTCCAACTAAAGTAAGTCAAATAATGACAAAAAAGAAGTGAAGGGCATAAATAAAATTTACTTTAAAGTCATGGGGCAAATGATAATCATTGAATTTATAACTAAGTCCATTAGATTTTTCATAACAAAAGTCCCTTTTAATATATATATATATATATATATATATATATAATATATATAATATTAGATCTTATATAGATATATCTGGTCGTGAGGATTTTATATATATATATATAGATATGAGTAGTATATATATATATATTATATATATATCTAATATATATATATATATCTAATATATGTCTTATGTTATGTATAATGTTAATGTATATATCTATTCTGTGTGTGTGTGTGTGCATATTATATAACATACAAGATAAAAAGAAGTGTTTTTAATTAAAACACCAAACGTATAATCTTACGTATGGCATTAAAAGAGGAAAAAAATAAACCATTAGGGAAACAATTATCCTGTCTAATTAAACGGTTTTTATCTTTTATATACATTTAAGAATAAATGACTACTTGAAAACTATGCAATGATTCCGAAATTCATCCAATTTGATTTATAACTGATTGGATTTGCAGCCGACCTGATATTAATCCAAAAATTGATCGTCCTCCAATCCGAATTAGACTTGACCCATACCTAATCCGAACAGGCTACTAGGTATACCACCTAAACTTACCCGATTCCGAATATCACCGAACCGAACATGGAACCCAAACCCGACCTAAACATGTTGACACAAGTGAACCCAAACCAAGCTAAGACCCACCCGCATCCGAGCTGAATGACCCATTTGTTAGGTTCTAGTTTAGTGTGAGTTGCTTCTATGGCAATTCAATGTGTGTCAAGGGTCAAGGACCTTCTGTTTTCATTCACATGGGCAGGGGATAAAGTGCTCTGTTTTCTTAGTAACGACACAAAATTTCATGCTTTCTTGCATTACAAGAACTATGGGAACTGGAACTAACTTTGATTTCCTACAAATAGTCTAGGGCTAATACAGACACCTTGGTTTCCTTCAAACGCCTGTTGATTTGTTGTTACTGACTGATAGTAATATTGTAGTCATTGTCCCCTTAGGTTTGATATTCTTTGTGTCTTTTTCTGGGAGGGGACTGTAGTAGAGGTTTTTGCATCAAGTTGGCATGGTTTTATTGATAAGCTTGTTGTCATAACTATGCATTCAAGATGTTTTGGTTTGCTTATCTTTGTTTTAATTTCTTGCTTGTGTCCTCTGTTTTTTTTTTTTGTTTTGTGAGGGTGGGTGGGTGTAAGAATTCAATATTGGACCTACTTACCTTGCTGACGTTTATCGTATGTTTGGCTAGATAAATCAACTTTGTAATGCATAATAGTTTGTAAATGTGTTTTTATGACATTGTTTGGTTGTATGCCAATAATGTCAATAAAAGGAACTATCTTGTAATTTATAGATTATCACAAACTAAAAAATCGTAAGTTGCATTGTCAAATTGATTGCATTGCATTGCCTTACATTACGTCCAAGCAAATCTTATATTGGTGTGAGCTACATCTTTGCTTTCATATGCAAACAACGAACCTGATAGTCAGGCTCGGCCTATGGTTCTCTTTTGACGATACAGACCATGTGTTTAAGTTGGCTTTGACAGCTGTACCTAGACCCAGGGAACTGGGTGAGACCTACCAGTTCATAGACGCAGATACCAATAATCACCCAACCTCAGCTATTTTTCCTTTTTTTAATTTTTTCTTCTTTTTTTTTTTACTAAAGGAGTAAATTGTGATTGTATTCGTTCTTGTTGTAAAAAAAAAAAAAAAAAAAGAAAAAAGATCCTAGATTTGGTTGGAATATTCTTTTAATTTCATTAGGATCCCAGTTGGGGAAGATATGCGTGTTACCTAGCAAGCCCTCCCCAGGTAATACATGCATACCTGAGCCTTTGAAAATCAGCCTACTTTCTCTACTATACTTTCTTGTTTATTTAAACCAACTTAAATATCACACTTACTGAAAAGTTTCATAGGCAAATATTGTTTGATTATGAAGAATCAGTAAATAATTGAACATTATTGTATTGAGAAATGATTTCAGCTTATTAAGGCAATGCTCTTTTCGTTGGTAAATTCAAATTTACCACTCCATCAACTTCAACACCAACATTAACCCATAACTTGAATCCACTTCACGAACGTCAATAAAAAAATACCAATTTCAATCCACTTCAACCAATTTTAATTAATTTCGCACTATTTTAATGAACTTTTACCCATCATACCCCCCAAAAAAATTCAACCCACTTCAACTAATTTCAAACAATTTCAACCTACTTCAATCAACTTCAACCTACTTCAATAAAAAAAATACACACTTCAACCAAGTTCAATCAACTTCTACCAATCTCAACCAAGTTCACCTATTTACCAACCTATATTTACCAACCCAAAGAACAGACCTAATTAAAGCTTGCAATTGCGCTCTCTCTCCCCCCCCCCCCCCCTTTTGTGCTTGCGTAACGAAGATCGAATTTGGACGTTTAATTGTATTCATGATTCATGATCTGTCATTTCTGTAGGTGCTCCTTCAAATTTTAGGACTTATTAGATTAGCGTCATTTAGTAGTATGTTTTTCAGACTTAGGGTTCACGATTCATGGTTCATGATCTGCTTATCGTTTATTATTCTTGATTCCTATTTATTGTTCATGATTCATGATCGACTTACTATTTAACTCCCTGCTATGCAGAGGAAGAGGATCTTGAGTGACAGACGTTGTTGTCAATTGAATTAAGTTGACTATTTCTCTATGTGAGATTCCTCTTCTGGTCTGAGCTCTAGGACATTGTGTAACCATCCTGCTTCAGATTCAGTGTAGGATATCTCTATGTGATACATCACATGAGAATAGATCCTGCTTGTTCATTGGAATTACTTTGTTCGCGCGTCTTGCAAGTTTCAATCGATTTCTTTTCATGGTCTCTTTTATCTATATACGTGTATATATATATATATATATATATATATATATATATATATATATATATATATATATATATATCCTCTGTTCTAAACTCCCTGAGGGCTTACGTGGCTCACTGCTTTTATCCAGTACTATTCCCCTCCTAGTAGCTCTGCACTCTTTGCAGTTAAAAATGTTTGCTTATTTGATGTATGTGTGAGGTCATCCTTGCCTTTTCTCGATTTCTAATTGGTTGTTGGAGTGTTTAGCCCTAATATGCAGATCCTTGGATTTTATTGATGAGCTGGCATTATGCTTCATTACAAAGATCACAGAGTTAAGAGTCTTAGGTAGAAATAATGCTGCCTTCAGTGAATTTCTTGCCTATGATAGAAGCGGTAACCAAACCAACCCATAGTGTGGTTGCTATTTTTGATATTCGGTTTGCTCACTTGCCAGTATAGCTTGGAAACATATGGGTTCAAGTGCTGGAGCAAATCAGAGAGGGTTCGTTTTAGGAATGCTCTCTTTAGTCAGCAAAAGCGTAAAAAAGGAGGAGCCTAAATAATGGTCGACTTTATTCCATCTTTGTGCCATATTCTATTAGATAAGTAGCATAAAAATGAGACTTGGAATGAACTATATTTCAGTAATATATATCATATACTTAGAAGTATGTACTCCCATTTGTCACGTATATACATTTTTTCAACTTGTATTTGCCATATAGACAATTTTCAATATGTGACGCTGACGTGGCTTTTGAGAGTATTTGCTTTTAGGAGTATGATATAGGTTTTGCTATATTTCACTAGGCATTCGGATTTCATAGACTATTTCTTTATATATAGCGCAATCTTTTTCCTTCTATTTTTCACACATTTAAGTGGGCGAAAAGTCAACTATTAACTCTTATCTTTCATTGCCTCTCAATTATGAAGTCAAATTATCTTTTTTACTTTGATCCAAAAATTGGTTTTGGGCAAGGTTTAATTTCAAAATCTTTGGGAACAAGGGGGAAAAATAACCTAAACTATTGCCCATAAAGTTATTGCGAATAATTAAACTTTAGTTTCGAAAGCATTGGGGGCTGCATGCCTTGGGTGGACCAACAATTAGTTATGAATAAATACATATTTGTGACAATGGGGTTTTACTCAAGAGGTACATCAAAAGTGAGCACAAAAGATCTATATTAACTGGTAGTTTAAGGGCCAATAACAAAAATTTAGGTAGTGTTTGATGGAAGAAAAATGATTTTTCCAGAAAATCATTTTCTATGGAAAATATTTTTTCAAAGAAAATTAATTTTCATGTCATATTTTCCCTTGTTTGGTACAAGATAAATCATTTTCTATGAAAAGAAGAAAACATCAGCTGAATTGTTTAAATGGTGAAAAATATTGACTAAACTATCATAGTTTTGAGCTTAAAATTCATATTGGAGTTTTTTCAATACTTTCTATCAGATAATCAAGTTTTGATCTAAACTGTTAAAATTATTTTAGTGACGAAAAATATCAACTGAATTGTTTTAAGTGGCCAAAAATGTCAATTGAATTGTTGTGGTAGAGGAAAATATTGACCAAATGAAGGAATGTCATGATTAAAATTCGGGTTTAATTCTATCTTAATCTTACATATCTAATGATCAAGTTTCAATCCAAGCTATTAAAATTATTTTAGTAGTGAAAAATATTAATTGCACTATTTAAGGGGTGAAAAATATCAACTGAATTGTCATTATGGAAAAAAATGTTGATCAAATGAAAGAATATCAAGCCCAAAATCTGAATTTGAGCCAATTTTAATATTTTCTTTCTGATGATCAAGTTTTGGTCCAAACCGTTGAAATGTTTTAATAGCGAGTCAACTCAGTTGTTTTAGTGGTAAAAAAAAGTCGATTAAATTGTCACGGTAGAGATAAATGTCAATCAAATGAAAGAAATTTGATCTAAAAATTTATATTTGAGTTTATTTTAATATTTATTATCGGATAGTCAAGTTTTTATCCAAACTGCTGAAATCGAATTTTGCGCCTAAATTTCAGCTGATCATATCATCAAAGAGTTAAACGAACAAAACCAACTTACCATCCTCTCAAAAAGGAAATCATTTTCCTCCATTGGGAGGAAAATCATTGTCCCTGAAAAATAGTTTTTTATCCTTTATTGTGGCAAATAACGAAAAATTGAAAAACTATTTTTAGAGAAAACCATTCCCCCCCCCCCCAACCTAACACTACCTTAAAAAAAACACAAGGGAAGAAAAGCTCCTGAAAATGTCACTCATGGAAAATTGGTTAAAAAGATCAAAAGTTTAGCTTGAAATTTGTAAGGGAAAAATTTTTCGTTGACAATATGCTAAGACTCATCTACATCTAGATACTCAGTTGGTAGCTTATAGAAAGAAGTATCAAAGGTCGGAACATAAAAAGGGAATGACCAATTGTTGAAGGTACCCTATTGCTTGTACTTTTGAAGATTTAAAATTCATTTATGAATCGTAGTTAACTGTTTTATTGTTTTAGTCATTCGAGGGACCCAATTAGTGTTATGATAATCATGTATACTTTTGTTGATCTGGGATGCATATACAACATAGCCTACTAGTAGTGTACTGATTATCTATTACTGATTATCGTTATATGCCGACTACCGAATGGTTCATCAAAACCTAGGAGTAGGGTGTAGATCTCCAAATTAATGAAGTCATATGTCTTGCTGATTCATTGTTTGGGTCCTAAGCATGGCCAATCAAAATGTTTACCTTCAACCAATTATTAAGTTTAATTTGCTGCTTATGATTTATAAAAAATGTTTTGAATTATGCACGGTCGCTCACGAGCTCTCTTAATTTAATTTTAATGTATAAGGGTAATGTGCAGGGTTTAACGCTCATTTTTCTTCCTGGTTTCGTGTTTTATAGAATATTTTAGGAAAGAAAAAATGAGCCACACCAATATTAGGCTCAAAGATAACTGAAGAAGTAGATTGTGCGGGTTCATAAACGCTAGCATCTTCTTGGCTATTCGTACTGTCTAACAGAATCTTGGAGCTCATCGAAGCTCTAACCTTGGGTCAACCTTTTCGATCTATGCTTTATGTTTTGGTTTGTTGGATGTTTGGATATATTCTGGATTTGTTCAAGTTTCCTGAAATTTTCCAATTACAACTTCGCGTAAACGTAAAATATGTGAATTATGCCAGTATGGTCCAACTATAAAGTAAAATGAACGATGTTACGTGTTTAAGGAGTTGTCTCCCTATTACTAGTCTCTGAATCTTGCGTTCGAGTTTAGGTTTCTATTCTAAAGAAATGTATGTTATTAATTGAAAATTCCTATTTGAGTTCCAAGTTCATTTTTACTTATGATGTTTTCTAATATTTTCATTTTGTCTCCTTTGAGGAGATGACAGTAACATCCGTACTTAGACTTTGGGGACAATAAGAGACGTGCATAGGACGTCCAGCTCTCTATTTAGGATACATAAGTGGCCAAAGTGTCTTCCAGGCGAGGGGCAGCTAATATCCCAAAATGGCCTAAGAAGATCTCGTAAAGGAAATATAGAGGGAACATTCCTTGTCCTCTAGGGTTTGATATACTTGTCTCCCTTTAAAAGGGAGAAAAGGCATCATTGTAACATATATGTCATATCCCAGTAGGGAATAGGGCATTGACCCCTTGAGTTGTCACATTAATGGCTTGTGTCTATCGCAAGATGCCCAGTGAACCACCCTACTTTCAATCTCTTACGTTAATTCCTCTTTCAAATCTTCTTTTGCCCCTTGATTTCCATTTCTTGCTTAAAACTCTCCCATATTACTTTCTAACTTAAACATTGGGAGCCCATTCTCTATCCAAACTAGGAACTACGTAATTTCTAGGCCATCATGGAAGGCAACACACTGGATATTCAAGGTTCACTGCTCCATTAAGAGTTTCTCCCAATAGTACACCTACTCCTAAAATATTATTGTCTTGTTTATAAGGAGCTTTGTTAGTGGAGCGAAAAGTGCATGCTATAGTGGCTCTAATGCTGTGATCTACCTCAAACCATGGATGAAGATCAGATGAAACCTGCAAACTAGCTCGACGTTAAAGAAAACTCGGAAGCAAGTTAATTCTTGCTAGCTCCATTTGCAAATTGACGATGAAAATTACTTTTCTCATGAACTATTATAATTTACCCCCTTAAGGTTTTGATAAATGTTTTTTTAAATTTTCCTGACCTTTTTGATTTATTATTTATACCCTATAGCTTTACATCAAATAATTTTTAACCTCACATTTTTTAGAAATGCCCAAACAACCAATTTGAAGGGCATTTTAGTGAAATTTGGAGTTACAATTCATTTGACGCAAAGATGAAGTAGGAAAAATAATATTTCTATAGGAAAACAAAGGTGTAAAATAAATTAAAGAGAGAGAGAGATTTTGCTATTGAATCTTGGCTTGTTTAGCCATGTATTACTGCTCGTGGTTTTGCTTGCCTTGAACGCATACATGCAACCCAATTTACACAATAAGTGTCCTTAGCGTACTACAATTTGGATAGGTAGAGAAGGGTAGCAACTCAAGTACAACCTCTGTAAAGATAATATCAAAGATAATGTTTATCTAGATAATATCTAAATAATGTTTATCTTAATACTTCCCCCTCAAGTTGCAGCATGCGAATTCATCATGCCCAACTTGCCTTTCAAGTACTAAAACTATTGTCATCCGAGGGCTTTAGTGAGGATGTCGCTGGTTGATGTTGAGATGGCATGTGGTTGAATGTAAGAAGACCTGCCACCAGTTTTTCACGGAAAAAATGGCAATTGCTGTCGATATGTTTGGTCCGTTCATGAAAAATTAGATTCTTAGCTATATGCAGGGCGGCCTGACTGTCACAAAGAAGCTTCATAGGCTACGTATGGAAAACACCACGGGAGGCAAGAAATGTGCGGACCCAAACGAGCTCACTAGTTGCCACTGTCATAGCACGATATTCCGCTTCAGCGGAGGAACAAGAAACTGTGGCTTGTTTCTTGATCCTCCAAGAGATAGGAGCGCCACCAGGAGTAACCAAAAAGCTGGTCAACGATCAGCGGGAAAGAGGGCAAGTACCCCAATCAGAGTCGCAGTAACCATAAACATGAAGATCATTCTCGGTAGGTAAAAAGATGCCTCGCCCGCAATTCCTTTAAGATAACGAATGACACGACATGCAGCTTCCATATAACCTTCCTTTGGTGACTACATGAATTGGGATAGGACATGGATTGCATAGGTCAAATCGGGCCTAGTGATGGTGAGATAAATGAGGCACCCGACTAAGCGTCTGTAACGCATAGCATCAGTGAGCTCCCATCCGGTGGCAAGAGCAAGCTTGTGGTTTTCTTCGATAGGAGACTCTGCAGGTTTGGCACCTAAGAGCCCACATTCATCAATAATGTCCAATGTGTACTTACACTCACATAAGAACACGCCTTTGGGCCCGCAAGCAATTGCAATGCCAAGAAAGTATCTCAACAGTCCAAAATCTTTGATGCTGAAGTAGTTATTGAGATAGGTTTTAAACTCGTGAGAGGCATGAGAATTATTGGATGCAAGGACAATATCATTAACATAGACAAGTAGGGCCATAAATATAGCTTCCTGGTGATAAATAAACAGGGAATAATCAGCGTAAGAACAAACAAAACCATACTCTCTGAGCTTGCTAGATAGCTTAGCAAACCATTGCCATGGGGCTTGACAAAGGCCGTATAGGGAGCGCTTGAGGCGACATGCTTCCTTAGGAAATTTGGAGGAGAACCTGGGAGTCAGGCGCATAAAGACTTCTTCATCCAAATTTGCATGTAAGAAGGAATTGTCAACGTCCAGTGGATGCAGTTCCCATCCTTTAGCTACAGCAACTGATAGAAATATCCTCATACTTGTCATTTTGGCAACAGGGGCAAACGTCTCATAGTAGTCAAATCCTTCAACTTGATGGTCCCTGTGAATTACCAATCGAGCTTTATAACACTGAATAGTCCCGTCAACATTATATTTGATGCGGTAAGCCCATTTGCAACTGATGGGCTTTTTACCATGAGGAGATCTTCAATAGACTAGGTATGGTTATTTTCGAGGGCCGCAATTTCCTCAGCCGTGGCGGTACGCCAATTTGGGTCCTTAACTGCTTCACGAAAGGATTTAGGCTCAACGACCCGTGTTATAGCAGCTAAAAATTTTTGATAAGAGGTAGAAAAATTATTAGTGGTGACATCATGTGCTATACGGTAACGCATACCTGAGGACCCTTTTGGAAGGAGATGAGCAATAGAAGAGGAAGAGCTCAGAGGCAAAGAGTCATTGGGCCACGCACTGTAGCATAGATGGTCCTTGAACTTGCTGGGCTTCCGACTAACCCGGCCTGATTGGCAAGCTGGCCAAGACTCCACTGAAACCGAGGCTAGAGCAGGCTGGTTGGAGAGTGGGTTGGGCTATTCGTGGGACAGTGGGTGGGGCACAGGTGATAAAGTTGGACCAGACATTAGGTCGTGATCAGACGGGCTTGAGACTTTGGGTGTTGTACTACCCTCAACTGAGTTCCTACTGTACTCAATTTCCAACGCTGAGCCCGACCCAGTGAGATGCAGTGGTGTCAGGCTTAGAGAGGGAGACTGATCCAGCCCATCTGCATGGTGTGGGCGTGACTGAGGAAATCCTGGACTGGGCTGCTCACTCCCCCTTGCTTCAAGAGTAGAGTTTGGACTAGGCTGTGCGTCCCCTACGACTGTGGGCTGCTGATCAATGATTGCTTGCGGTAACCATGCTTGTGGTGCTGCTTCTTGTGGTACCCAATCGGTGGCATTAGAATATCCTTGCTTGTCTTGATTTTGTGATGTATTTAAGGAAAGACACTACTGAAATGGAAAAATATTTTCATGAAAAATTACATCCTGACTCATAAACAATTCTTGGGTGTTTAAATCAAAAACTTTCCAGCCCTTTTATCTAAAAGGATGCCCCAAAAACACACATTTTCGTCCAATAGGAGCAAATTTATCCTTACTACATTTGCTGTGAACGAAACATAAAGTTCCAAAGACCTTTATAGAGTCATACGAAGGGTTTTGGTGATAGAGCACCTCATATGGTGTCTTCCCATCCAACAACTTTGTAGTTGTTCAATGTATCAAATGGGTGGCCGTAAGCACACGCTCACCCCAAAATTTTGCGGGCAAGCTAGCTTGAAAAAGCAAGGTTCTAGCTACATTCAAGACATGTCGATGCTTCCGCTCAACTCTTCCATTTTATGGGGATGTATCAACACAACTATTTTGAAGCAAAATTCCGTGTTCACGATAGAAGTTTTGCATGGGCTTGGAGGTAAATTCCGACCCATTATCACTTCTTACAATTTTGACATTATGCCCAAATTGATTTTTAGCCATGATAATGAAATCTTTTACGAGTTGGCCTGTCTCACCTGGATCACACATCAAATAAGCCCAAGTACCCCGACCAACATCATGCACTATGGTTAAAAAATAGTTGGCCTTACAGGAGGATGACTCTCGATATGGCCCCCATATATTGCAATGAATTAGTTCAAAGACACACTTAGCTCTATTACAACTAATCGAAAAACAGTTTCGAGTTTGCTTTGCCCAATAACAAACATCACACATTTCTTCTTTATTTTCATTAAAAATACTCCTAAACTACTAGATAATAAGGATAAAATTGCATTGGATGGTTGCCCGAGCTTTTCGTGCCATAAACTCATAGAAGTGACCGCATTGACTCGCATTTCCTCCAATGACCCTTTTTTTAAAAGCAGACTCCTCCTCTTTGCTCACCCACACCAATCGGAGTCCGCAAAATATAGTCTTGTAAGACACAAAAATTATCAAAAAATGTCACACTACAATTTAATTCTTGACACAATTTAGCAATAGAAATAAGTTTGCATTTTAATGACAGAATGTATAAAATGTTATTTAATGTGATTAGGTTATTCAATGGGGCGGATCCTTCTTTGCTGGCAAAGACGTGTTTTAAATTTGGCAATTCAATCGAGATTGGAAATACATGCTTGAGATCTCATAGTAAGTTCAAATCTCCCGTCATATGACATGATGCCCCGCTGTCAAACATCCAAGTATCAATACCTAAGAGCTTCTCACCACCTAGTTTTGGGCTTTCAATAAGACTGAGAAGCTTCTGAATTTAGTCCCAGGTCAGACCTCCCATGCCCAAGGATGATGATGAGCCTTTGCTACCAGTCTTGGTCTACCAGGCTTCATTTGCCGCTGCTGCTGGGCCAGAGGTAACCGCAGACTGGGCTTGGGCTGAGTAGGCAGATTCTCACCCAGCCCCTCTGCTGTAAAGCCCACTGTTTACTCTGCCTACTCGAGAGCTTCTGAAACCACGATTTCCGCTACGTCCTCCTCCATGACTCCCCCAGTTTGGTGGATATCCGACTATCTCGTAACAAATTAGCTTCTTCATGTCCACGACGTCCACAATGTTTGCATGATGGTCTCTCGTTTGCTTGGTCTCTTGCCGCAAATGCAACCACATGGTCGAATCTTCAGTCTCGTGCTAGCATAAGATTTTTGTGGTTTTCTTGTTGGCTTATCATATTAAAAATAATATCAATAGAAGGTAGTGGTTCTAGTGTGAGTACTTGGCTATGAATTGTTGAAAAAGTTTCATCATTTAAACCCATTAAAAATTGATGGGTTTTTTCTTCATTCATCATCTTTACAACCCTACTGCTTATTTCACACTCACACTTACCGCATGTACATTGTGGTATTTTCACATAATTGTCTAACTCACTCTACATCTCCATTAATTTGGAATAAAATTCTACCACCTCAAGACCTCCCTGCTTACATGAAGCAAGTTCAGTTTTTAATTGGTGAATTTTAGGGGCGTTTGCTATGGCGCAATGCTTTTGTAGATTTTTCCACATCTCACAGGCTGTTTCAGCATAGGCCACGCTAGTGTGGAGTTTTGAATTACGTTTATAATCCAAGAACATATCATCGAGTTGACCATCTCCCATGCGTTCAACTCAACGCAATCTTCTTCTTTTTTGATGTTGGTTTTGTTAGCGTTCCTTCTATGAATCTTAACTCATTTTTTGATCATAAAGCTATTCTAACAGCCTTCTGCTAAAGATCGTAATTTTTGCCAATGAAAATTACGGAGGTGATTACGACTCCAGGACCATCTAAAGGGTGAAGATAGTATAAGGATTAAACGTCAATTACAAACCTCTTTCCCCCACTCATGGCTCTAATACCATATAGGAAAACAAAGGCGCAAAATAAATTGAAGAGAGAGAGATTTCGCTATTGAATCTCGGCTTGTTTAGCCATGTATTACTGCTCGTGGTTTTGCTTGCCTTGAACGCATATATGCAGCCCAATTTATACAATAAGTGTCCTTAGTATACTACAATTTGGATAGTTAGAGAAGGATACCAACTCAAGTACAACCTCTGTAAAGATGATATCAAAGATAATGTTTATCTCGATAATATCTAAATAATGTTTATCTTAATAATTTCAAAAAGGTCAGTGAAGTAAAAAAACCAAAGTTATAACTATCATACCAGTCATCGTACTGTTTTTTCACTGGAACGAGATGTACCAGATCTATGCACCATTGTATCGAGCTCGTAACATTTTGAATTTCAAAAAATTTTAAAAATTAAACTCCAAAAAATTTGAAATCTCAGTATGCAGGGCGGTATTTGTTCTAAAATCCCGGTACCGCTCGGTATTTGATGGTACAGAGCGCTATTGATCGGTATTTAATTGGTATAATACCGGACAATAGCTTGTACCATTTCTTAACCAATACAGTATACTTCGGCCAATACTGGACGGTACGGTACGGTATTTATAACACTGAAAATACCAAATCCCAGGGTGCGGTAAATTATAAAACTTCCTAATCTCACTTAAGGCAAAGCGACATATTAAAAGGATCTTAAAGGCAAAATTTGCAAATAAAACTATTTAGACAAAAGAACTAATGGTTTGCTTTTTACCTGTCTTGGAAAATGCAAAGACATTTAGCAAACTATACATAAATAGGCAAGAAGGTTAGGTAAATAATGGATGCTACTTTAAGGGTTCAAACCCCTATCCCTCAACAATGCAATGGTGGGAGTGTGACCATTGTAGTGGTGCATTACCTCACAAATAGCATCCCCTTACACAGTCGTCCTATTTGAGAAACTACTGTTAGCTATTAAGAATTTGTATTAGCTATTAACTATTAGCTGTTTTAATTAGTCATTTCTAGGAAAAGTATTTGGTAAGTTCAATAGTTTCTGAAAACAATATTTGGTAACATTTTATTTATGCCCTTACCACTAAATTACTTTTTAATTAAACATGATTTGTCATTTATTGATCATCTCATTTTCTTTTACAAAAGAATTAGATTTATTTGATGTTTACAAACTAACTATGTTTTTTTTTTTTTACTAATTCTACATATCTATCTTATCTTCTTTTCCATCTGTACTATTTATGTGATGACTCTGTCTTATAACCTTACTTTGTATTGGCCTAATTTTGGGCCCTTTTGGACTGATTTTGGTTAGTGTTAATACAAATGTTATGGTTTTGAACTAATTTACAACTTAAGTGGTTTGAATAGTTTACTAAAATCGCAGACATGTTGGCATTCATTGTTAGTCTTCTTAGATACCCAGTTTTTCTACCTAATAGCAAAATGAATCAAATTCAAAAATATAAATAAGTACCATCAATTCAATCCAGATGGAAAAATCCACTCAATTTGGGACACATAATGAAAAGAGATCTCTCACTAATAACAACCACTAATTTTCCTTTAGATGAACGAGCACAAAGATAAGGTGAAAAGAAAAGGAACTAAACGGTGAGGCATGAAGTTTTGCAGGCTATAAGTTTATGTACAGTTTCAAATTAAAGAGAGTTGAGGGGGAGAGAGAAGCTTGAGTTGAATTGTAATAGAGGTGTCTAGGCTACACTAGCCTTCTGACTCTCATTCGCAGTTCCTATGTGTTAGAAATAGTAAGACTTACCCTAATGTTGATCCCGGATCATGTCTGTTGAAAGCTACCTATGACTTGGTGGCTACTAGAGTCACTAGTGATGTTCACGCTTCAAACCCGAACCTCTGACATGGCTAGGTTGTGAGAGGGAGAAGGCAGAGAGATTGAGTCATACGGGGAATGGTTCTAATTTTTAGCTATCAACTTCCTGATCTATTTTTCCTATTTTATAATAGCACATAGCATATATAGAATCAGGGAATTCATTACTGAATTAATATTCTTGTAACTACCAAATCAATGTTCATTATAATGTGACCATTACTTCTCCGTTCAACAGCTCCTCCTCAGTCATATAAACTACAAATCTCATATCTTTCTGCCAGTGAATCTCCTCAAGTTTTATACTGGGAGTGGAGCGTGCGATTAAAAATATACCAATAGTGTTATATCAAGTCACCATCTAACTGACATAATACTTTCACAAAATACGACACCCTAAATCATCCTTAGCATCACCATGGCATACATAATCCCTTTATACCATATGATATATCATATGATTATATACTCAATATAATCTTCTGGGATGATTTGGTGATGATGGATGGATTTTTGCTTAGACAATCATGAAATTTCATCTCAACTTAATTGCTTTTTCAATGTGTTCTCACTTAACCATTTACATCATGGCCCTTAAGAAATGCATTAAGGTAGCATCATCAAGCTTCAACTTTATACCATAGCTTCAAGTCAAAGGGTCATCGTCCATTGGGTCACACAGTGACAAGAGATAGGGAAGTCAATTGTTACTCCATGTATGGGTCGTCTAGTAAGCACACACAGTATGAGATATATGTCATGGCATAGTTCCTACTCGGCTAGGTACGTCACTGTATATGGTGTGCGAATCGCCAGTCTAGATTTCATCCACAAATCTGACAGAGCCACTAGATCAACATATTGAATGTTAATCTTAACACTCAAGATTCAGCTTTTAAGGCTTCAATATAAAATCCTATTTCATACTCAACTCCCTTGAGTCTCATCTTAGACTCAATAAGGTGACTATGTTCATTTTACTCATACACTTCTAGTGTGAGTAAACAATATTGCACACCTAGTGCCAATATGATTTAATCTCATCTTGCCCTTCACTCAAGCGTCAAGGAAATTACCTGTGTGACTAAGGCTAATAAGAAGTCTGTGACATTTTAATATGCCTAACATATAACAATAAATCATGAGCATTTTGCTCATTTATAAGGAAACATTTCCATAACATAAAAGACACATGCAAGTACTAACCCTTATGAATTCCTAAACTTAACAATTGAGCTCTGAATGCATCACTAGGAATATGTTTAGTCAAGGGAACATAATTACCTTGTTAGTGTATATATGTACCTAATGGCAATGTTTTTTGTCTTTATGGTAACAAGATGCACAATCTACCTCCATAGCTGACATCGTTGTCCAATTTTTCTTCTTATTGCACTATAACATGGTTCTCCCAACCCAGGTGAAGGCATGTCCTATGGTTGACCTAGACTTATCCGGGCCATCACCCCATTGACATTTGGGTATCCTCTTAACTTGAGGTCTCCTCCTTGATAGCAAAAGACTAAGTCAGTTGTACCACGAAGGTAGCACTTGACTCCCCTGATGGCTTGCCGAACAACAAGTCCTGGATTACTTTAACAACGACTTATCAAACAAATCTCAAATCAAATGTCAAGCTACATATATAACATAACTTATATTTACCTTCCTATGATATTAGCGTAAACGACATTGTCAATTATCTTCATTTCATTATCTGTTTTAGGTTATTAAACAAGACTCAAGCGTAGACCTTCTTAACTTGAGTACCTACGGGTTTGGAATTATATATCCAAAATCATTCCAAGACCTTTTTATGCATGCATCTTGGGACGGTTTTGAATTATTTCTACTCCTAGGACATACCTAGCTTCACCCATGTCCTTCATCTTGAAGACATAGGACAGCTACTTTTAATTAGCTTCGATCAACTCCAAGTTGTTCCTAGCCAATAGTATGTCATTAACGTACAGGATAAGAAATATGATCCCCCTATTAATTTCTTGACATACACACAATGCTCGTTAGAAACCATGGATAAGTCGGGTTTGAACTTATCGATCAAACTATATGCCTAACACTTTATCTTTTGGGTAGACGGATCAACGAGTTCTAAAACCTTTTTCTTGCCATTGAGTCCATCTCACCCTTCATGACGTCCATCTACTCTGTGTGATTTGGTGAATCATTCACCTCTTGATAAGAGGTAGGTTTCTCAACTCCTAAAGAAGTGCATACGAAAACATCCTCTTCCATGCCCACTCATTTAGACCTTGGGACCTTCATTATTGATCTGCCTAGGTGAGAAAAACTCTCCCCCTTTCTCTAAGAAGTATGGGACTAGGAATCCCTCCCCCTTCCCCCAAGAGGTATGGGACCCTAAGTATAGAGGGAAATACTCCCGCAATCCATTGGAGGTCGGATCCTGACTGTATGCCTAACTACATGTTCAGAAATAGGAGAGTGAGGATAAAACTCACTCTTAGGGAGACTCCCCTCATCATTTGGAGATTGAGGGCAAATCTCATTATGTTTAACAGACAAACCTTCACCATTTCTATCAAATAAAGAAGGTGTACCATCCTTGGTGAGTTAGTTAAAATTCAGATCCGCCCCCTCAATGAGAGATGGTTGAAGGTCTTGTACAAATTGAGGTCCTTTTTAAATTTAACCAAAATCTTGGGAACTTATTCTCAAGAAAATCGATACTGGGGAATTCATTTCATGAAGATGATATTTACAACCTCGACTGGTTCGAAAGAGTTCTAATACTTTATTCCAATTGAGTCCTACTTCCGTTATAAAGCATATAAACACATCAAGTACCTAATAGCGATGAGATAATAGGTACACATACCTACACCATGAATATATTGCTGCATGATGTGCTTCACATTCATAGGCTAGAAGATGTCAAGAGTGAACAAATCACTAAGGAATTCAATGCTCTCGAAGCCTTACTAAAAGACAGTTGCTTTGCTAGCTAAACTTAACTCACACATAGGCAACTTAACCCTAATGAGTCGATCTTAACAAACCATATTTAGTTGGCTTGCAGAGCATGCCTCAAAACAGAGCCGAAAATGAGACAAAGATGGAAGATGTCTTGTTTCATCCAAAATAATGAAAACACCTTTCAATGTGACATGGCAAACAAACTACCATTGTATACGATATCTAAGACATCTAGATGAAAACTAATCTCATAAACAAAAGACACAAGAAAACATCGCACCCTAGGTGCATAGAGAGTGTCATGAAGAAGCAATGCATTCTCTTCACAGAGATATGTCCTTATTTTAAGGACACATTCTTCACAGTCGTTATCAAAAATGACAATTTGTGAACCCTTCATGTAGCAACGAAAGTTCACAAAATTAGCTCAATCCTTAAATATGTACTTAGTTGCTCTTGTGTCCATAATCCACTAGGGATTATAGTTGGCAATTGATGCTTGGAAGCACAAATATTATTTAGGGGCAACTGTGAAAGAAGGTACTTCAATCAGCTCAGGACAATCCCGAAAGTAGGGTCCTAAATTTCATAGGTATAGCACTTCACACGTGCTATATGCTTCTCTTTGTCTCCCTTAGCCTTTTTCCTTTTTCCAATACCAACCTTAGGTTCGAAACTTTAAGAGGAAATGAATGTGGAAGAACCTGATACTAAGCTAATCCCATGTGTATTCAACTGTGGGATAACTTTCAATTCCCTCACTAGATCATCATAGATGCAATATAACAAAGTATAGTATGTTGATCGATCCATTCTCGAACCATTTTTGGTATGCCTTTAAGTTTTCTCGATACTGCTCACTCACAGTACCATCTTTACCATTCTAGGAGACCTAAAACCTCACGAATGTTCTAACACTTCACGCTAGTTCAGAAGAAACTGAATCTTCTAATACTTTTGTATAATAGTCAGTGCTATCAAGCTTTTCATTGGTAAATAAATTACCAATATAATTTTAATTTCCATATCTAGAAGTATATATTTCAAAAGATGGGCATTAGGTCATGTCGTATGATCGAAAATTTCGCTAAACTCATAATCATCACATACAAACATGAATTAGAAGTCTTTGTAATTTAATTATCACATTTTTTCATAAAACAAAATTTATGGAGAATATTATAGTTAAACTAAGTAACACTTTAGAAACATTACAAAGATATTTAGTTAAATCATATAAAACAAATTTACATGAAGTTATACCATTATATAAAACAAATTTATATAACTACTAATATATCATTTAAAACTTTATCAATGACATATCAACCATAAAATTCATATTATTATGTGAAATATATTTATATAATAAAATGAATTTTTATTATGAAAAAAGAAGTTTATTGAAGCCTAAAGAACATTGTATAAAACACATTTATATAATAATAGATAGCATAAAACTTACATGCAAATTATAAAACACATTCATAATTTTACGAATTTTAGATTTTATGACACGAATTTATATTCATTAATTTGGACAATGAAAAAGTGCTAAAACAATTAGCAAATATACAACAATTCATGTAGTTTGTATATGTATATAAAATGCACTTATATAACACTCTTAATTAATGATTGACATGAAACGTATTCACACAACTGAATAAAACATGATCTCTAACATGAAACATATCCAAACTTAATCGTAGTTTATTAAATAAAACATGTCCATATAATATTAAAATTTTAATGAAACGCATTGAAAAAAAACTCACAAAATATATAAAACACATTCATATAATATTTCAAATTTAATATCATGAAACAAATTCATAAAATGAACAAATACCCTATAATGCTATGAAACTAATTCATGTGAAATTCCATAAAACATCTTTGTTAATTAGAGCAATGACAGAACAATTAATTTGATTCATAACTGCTTATGTATTTGCAAAGCGCGTATTTATATATATAATTATTAAATAAAAGATTATCATGAAACATATTCATGTAGCTAAATATTATATAAAACATATTTGTATAATATAAATTATGAAACAAATTTATTTATAGGCTAAGGGGATCTAAATATCACATAGATATTTATTGAGTTCGAGTAAAACAAATTTACATTATACATACTAATTTTATATATGAAACAAATTCATATAACGTCAATCCAATTGTTCATTTACAAGTCACTCGACATGAAAATTTCAAAGTCGATGCATATATAAAATGAATTTATATACGACATTAAACATATTAATATTTTTATAATGAGATCATGCAGTCTGAATTAAAATTGATTCGAAATTTTAATTCAACTAATGAACTAATTGAATGCATTACATCAGCTTGATCATAACTCAACTAAAAATATGCCATAACTAATAATATTAATAAATAGATTAGAATTTAAATAATATTTAATGAGACTCGAACAAAACAACTTGAACTAAAAAAAAAAAATTATACCTGAGAGCCTCTTTCTTATTGCCTCGACATGCTTAGTTCATTAACTTGGAGCCTCTCTTTCTCTAAAACCCTCGGTGGCTCTTTCTCTATCTCACTTCTCTCTCAACTAAAAAATTGGAGGATGACTATCAACTTCCTGTTAGCCCCAGCACCGCCAGAGCACACCGCCATGCTCTTGGCCCCACTTCTTATCGGTGTTCCTCATATACTAGGTTCCAAGCTCGATCTTTCGATAACCACCACTAGAAACACCCAAATAATGATTCCCACCGCCGCCTAACCAGAGCTCGCGGTTTCAACAAGCAACCAATCCGACCAAAATACCATGCCATTGAGTACATCGGTCATCGCCGTGTCGAGTGACGTCATTCACTCGCGCCAAGCCTCAGTCAGATGATGGCACGTGACGTACATGTGCGGCAATATTGGTGTTTTGCATGGTTTTGCACGGAGAACATGTAGATCGGCTACAATGATGGGGTTCAGGAGGAAGAGAACGACCAAGGTCGCTTTCGTCGGCGGCACGTGACCAACACGCACCACCCCTCCGTCGGCACTGATGGGTTTCAAGTATATTTCTTTACCTTTTTTTGTTGGGTTTGGGGTGGATTTACGACAAGCGTAGCCTGGACTAGGTGGCGGGTGGTCAGAGACTATTTTCAAAGAGTCCGTAAGGGTTTCGAGAGAGCCCACATCTTAGTATTTGGGGGGCTTATCATGAGTCTTTACTTCGAAGTCTAAGTCACAGAGAGTAGAAACTTGGGTTTCAGATGCCTTAGTGTCGAGGGGAGATTTGCGCTCTTGCCGAAAATATTAGTGTCGGTTTATTCATTTACACCAGATCTTGATACATATTGAAAAACATGATAACATGAGGCATATGAACTTAGCATATTCAACTTTGAACTCAGTTTTGCATAAAATTACGTTCAATAATCTGACAGATTATCAATTCAATAGGCATATAATACTTCACAAATTAGCATTTGCATATAACCATGACTCATGTTTTGTTATCATGCAAATTTGTTGATTAAACTAATTAATCTTAGATTTAGGCCAACATGAATTAGTTAGGGTTAGCAACAATCAGACAAGACTCTGATACCATTGCTGGAAATAGTAGGATTTATCTTGATGTTCATCCCGGATCATGTCAATTGAAAGCTACCCACGAATTGGTGGCTACCAGAGTCACCAGTGATGTTCACGCTCCAAACTCAAACCTTTTAGATGGCTAGGTTGTGAGAGGGAGAAGGTAGAGAGATTGAGTCATATGGTGAATGCTTCTAATTTTTGGCTACTAATTTCCTGATCTGTTTTTCGTATTTTATAATAGCACATAGCATATACAAAATCAAGGAATTCATGACTAAATTAATATTCTTGTAACTGCCAAATCAATATTCATAATAATGTGGTCATTACTTCTCCGGTTAGCAGCTCCCTCTCGGTGACATAAATCACAAATCTCATATCTCTCTGCCAATGAATCTCCTTAAGTTTCATACTAGGAGTGGAGCTTGCGACCAAAAATATACTAGGAGTGTTATATCAAGTCACCATCTAACTGATATAACATTTTCAATAAGTACAATACCCTAAATCATCCGCAGTATCACCAGTGGCACACATAATCCCTTTATATCATACGATATATTATGCGGAGCAAATCATAAAGCCTAACCTCCTAATCAATATTAAGGCTTGGGTTCAATTTGGGCCCTTAGTCACCTATGAAGGTGGTACCCAAGTACTTGGCTCTCCTAAGTCCTTGTTGATTTGGGAGCCTTGAGGCACCCTAAAGTAAGCTGAGGAAAGGTGGCATGGCACTTAGTAACATAAATGGGGAGCCTAGATATTTTATCTCCAAGTCACCTATTTTATTTTACTTCCTTATTCTGGGCAGAATGTATAGCCTGACTTCTAGCTTATTTATGGCTAGGTGAATGGGATCTATTGTGGATACATTTTACATTGATAGATAGCCCCAGATGTCTATTTTCCAACAAACCCAACAGCATCATCAAATTTCAAGAATCGAGCAAGTTATGAGGTTTTAACCGAGCCATGCCAGTTTGAGGGTGCACGTTTTTAATCACGAATTTATTTAGGTCATCAAATGGGAGAATTAAGGGCCCAAAATTGGTGCATAGCTGATAGACTCTTTTGGAAGGCTCGATAAAAAATCCTCACCTTAATATTCCCCATTTGGATAGGTGAATCATATCACCAATAAGAAGGAATGTACAGCCAAATTCCAGCACATCAATATCCCCAAGTGATCCCCCTTTAATTGTACAATTAGCTTGATTTTTATTGGACAAAATCCTTATAATGCTATTGGCTAGCACTAAGCTTGGAGAAGGGGGTATCTTGCTATTTAATTCATTATTTCTTGTGTTATATTCAGTTTTGATGAATATGAATGAATGAAAAGGCTAGAGGCCACTTTCTCTCTGAAAAATCTCTTAATCTTCACCTCTTTTAGAGTGGTGATTTAGAGTCATGCCTTTATATTAATCCTTGGTGCTTAGGCTTTAGGGAATTAATTGGTGGGTTGCTTATCTTGGTGTTCTTTCAAGAATGAAAAGAGTTTCCTTTTGATTTGAGGTTTCCTCCATTTAGGTTGATCAAGAGGTACTCAACTTAATGGTCTTCACTTGGATGATTAAGTCTTTATTTTGCTAAATGGACTTCTAAATCTTCTTCTGTTGATATTGAAGCATAAGGATCCTTCAAGGGTAAGCATCAAATCCTCACACTTTATGATTGGAATTTGTCATTTGAGTTCTTTCCTTGTTATTTTGAGATTTGGATACTTTCTACTCCTTCTTCTCTTATTCTCCTTAAAGACCCCAGCAGTCTTCCATGCTTCCTTTTCACTCTAAAATCCTAAAAACCCACATTTGATTTCTCCCAAAAACTCCTCTTTTAGTCCACAAAGAACCCTAAAATAGCCCAACCACAATCCGCAACCAAAGCATAACCCAAAAACTCCACAAAAAAAGCCAAAACACTCACCCATGCCAACCAGAAATTTGGCATGGCCTAATCGTGCCACCTCTTGCCCATAAAAAAATTTCTTCCAAAGTTCTAGGACAGCCACCCTGTGCTAAGCAGCACGACCATGCCCCCCCCCCATTTTGGCACATGCTCCCTCTGGCACGACGGCATCACCTTTTCCCAAACCCTTAACGTTCTTCCTTCTCCTGTCTACCTTCAACCATGACCAATGATGCAGAACCTTCTCAACCTAGAGGCATCTCTCTAGAGTTAGCCATGAAATGAGAGAGACAAGGCCATAATCAACCTTTAAGAACAAGTCAAAAAGCTCTCTATGGAGCTAGAGTGAGTTAAAGGATCCGAACGTTGAGTTCCCCGACCTAAGGAGCTTGATGTCAACCCCATTAACATTGCCTACTCATATTCTCATAAGGACTATGAAGATAGATGTATTAGGGGGGCGAGATCATCCTAAAGATGATCTTAGTGACCTCAAGGTTGAGGCACTGGAGTTTGATGGCAACCTCAAACTAAAAAACTACATTGATCGGGTGTAAGCTATTAAGAGGATTATTAAACTCAAGGAGTACATTGATGAAAAGGCCTTCAAGTTGGTCATTCTCAAGTTAAAGAGGTATGTCTTATTGTGGTGTGAGACCTTGAAGAAGAATAGAGCTAGAGAAACTAAGTCTAAGATCAAGACTTAGTCTAAACTCAAGAAATACATTGAGAAGAGGTTCTTACCTCCCTCACACAAGCAAGAGCTCTATCTCAAGATTACCACCCTTAGCCAAGAAAATCTCCGGGTGGAGGAATACATTTGAGAATTTGAGCAACTCCATATGAGAGTTAGTTTAAATGAAGACAATGAGCTTACTATTTCTAGGTTCATCAAAGGACTTTCTCCTAGCATAGCTCACAAGATGGAACCTCAACTCTACTTGTCCTTCAATGATGTTTGCTGCCTAGCCATCAAGATCGAGAAACAACTTAAGGGTCGAAAGCCCTTCGCAACTTCTTCCCCTCATCGACCCCAAAGCACACATAAAAATTTCCTTTCCTACCTACCCCTATAACCATCAAGGCCATTGATAATGGTAAACAAATTGCAAGTGAACCTCCTAGGAGGTTGGAGGGAAAGGAGTGTTTCAAATGCCATGGTTATGGGTACTTCCAAGAAAATTATCCCAATTAAAGAACCCTCTCTATTAGAGAGGTGAAAGAGATCCAAACTCTAGAGGAAGAAACTAGTAGAGAAGAATTTAAAGAGGAAGATCACATCATAGGCACCCCAGATGTTGGAGAGTTACTGGTGATCCGAAGAGCCCTCTATGCCAAAGAGGTTCCCCTTGAACCTAGGCAAAGGGAGTAAATCTTCCACATTCGATGCACCATTGCAGGAAAATTGTGTAAGCTTATTATCGATAGAGGTAGTTACACCAATGTGGCTTCTATGACTCTTATTGATAAGCTACAAGTTCCCACCAAGGCACACCCCACTCCTTACACTCTTCAATGGCTCAAGCAAGGGAGTAAGGTAACCATTCCTAAACAAATTCTTATCTCTTTTTTAGTTGGTCCTTATTGTGATGAGGTCCTTTGTGATGTTTTTCCTCTAAATACTTATCATATATTGCTTGGTCAACCTTGATTATTTGACAATCATATGAAGCATGATGAGCATGCCAACACCTATGCCCTTAAGTTTAAGGGGCATAACCTCATTTTCATCCCCACCGCCACCCAAACCTCTCAAAATTAAATCGGGGAAGGGAAGTGAGAAAAGCCTTTGTATGAGTGAGATACAGGTGGAGAGAGCCATAAGTAAGACCAAGCCTTTATTTACCTTACTTATGGTTGAATCAAACACAAGTGAGGAAGTGAACCCTTACACCCTCTTGCTCAATCACTTTTAAGAGAGTTTGAGAATGTTTTTTCCAATGATCTACCACCGGGGCTCCCTCCTACAAGAGGAATTGAGTACCAAATTGATTTCTAACAAGCCAACTTATAGGTGTAATCCTAATAAGTTGAAAGAACTCCAAAGATAAGTCCAAGAGTTGCTTGATCATTGGTACATTAGGGAGAGTTTGAGTCCCTGCTCGGTTCACGCTCTTTTGGTACCGAAGAAGGATGGTACATAGCGTATGTGTATAGATTCTAGGGCCATCAACAATATCACCATCAAGTACCGGTTTCCTCTTCCATGATTGGATGACATACTTGATGAGTTGCATGGGTCCAAGGTCTTTTGCAAAATTGACCTTCAGAGTGGTTATCATCAAATCCGAATGAAGGAAGGATATGCGAATGAAGGAAGGAGATGAATGGAAAATGGCCTTTGAGACCAAATATGGGTTATATTAATGGCTAGTAATTCCATTTGGTCTTTCTAATGTCCTGAGTACTTTCATGAGGCTCATGAATAAAGTCTTGAGATCATTCATTGGGAAGTTTGTTGTGGTATACTTTGATGATATCTTAGTGTATAGCCAAGATAAGACATCTCATACGGAATACCTCACTCAAGTGTTCCAAGTCTTGAGGCAACAAGCTCTGTATGCTAAACTTGAGAAGTGTGAGCTCTTTACTCCTCAAGTTGTTTTCCTTGGGTATGTTGTCTCCGGTGAGGGAATCCAAGTTGATGAAACCAAGGTTGAGGCTATCAAAAGTTGACCCACTTCGACAATGATCACAAAAATTTGTAGCTTTCACTGGTTGGCTTTTTTCTATCACCGGTTATCAAGGATTTTAGCTCTATTATGACTCCCTTGACCGAGTGCATAAAAAAGGGTACCTTTGAGTGGACAAAGGCCACCCAAAGGGCCTTTGAGTCTATCAAGGGGCTTTGTTTGGCCCCTATCTTGCCCAACCCAATTTTGAGCTCCTTTTTGAAGTTAAATGTGATGCTCGTGAAGTTAGAATTGGTGCAGTTCTCACTCAAGCTAAGAGCCCTCTTACATACTTTAGTGAGAAGTTGAATGGTTAAAGACTCGGTGCCAATGTTAGGGCTTTGAAGCATTGGAATCATTACCTCAAACCTAAGCCTTTTGTACTCCATTCGGATCACAACGCTTTGTCTTTCATCAATGGTTAACACAAGTTAAATACAAGGCATGCTAAGTAGGTTAAATTCCTTCAATCCTTCACTTTCTTATTCGAGCATACGAGTGAAAAAGAGAATGTGGTTGTTGATGCCTTATCATAGAGGTATGTTCTTCTATCAGTCCTAGAGGCCAAGGTTCTGGGCTTCCATTTCATCAAAACCTTGTACATGAAAGATGAAGACTTTAGGATGGTGGTTGAAGATCCTTCTACCTATAGCACTTATACCTTGCAAGAAGGTTTCCTCTTTAACGGAAACAAGTTATATATCCTCAAGAGTCCTCTAAGGGGATTGATTGTCAAGAAGGCTCATAGAGGAGCCTTAGCGAGGCATTTTGGCATCAACAAGGCCCTTGAAATCCACAAGAAGCACTTCTATTGGCCCAAGATAGGTGGAGATGTCCACAAGGTAATCTCAAGGTGTGCCATTTATAATATGGCCAAGAGTCACTTCCATCAAGGCCTTTGCACCCCTCTTTCGGTTCCTTTAAAGCCTTGGGATGACCTTAGTATGGATTTCATAGTGGCCCTTCCACGAACCCCCCGAGGAAAGGACACCATCATGGTAGTTGTTGGTCAGTTCTCCAAGATAGAACATTTCGTTACTTGCCACAAGTGTGACGATGCTACATGTATTACGGATCTCTTCTTCTAAGAAATCATGAGACTTCATGGGGTCCCAAGGACTATTGTATCGGATAGAGAAACCAGGTTCTTATCACACTTCTGGAGGAGTCTATGGAGGCTAGTGGGAACTAAATTACTTTTTAGTATCACTTGCCACCCCCAAACTGATGGACAAATAGAAGTGACCAACCACACACTTACTACCTTGTTGAGAGGTATAGTGAGTAAGAGCTTAAGAGATTGGAACACCAAGCTTCCCTATGCAGAATTTGCCTACAACCGGACTCGTTCCTATGCTACTTCTCATTCACCCTTTAAGGTACGCTATGGCCTCAACCCTCTCACCCCTCCTGATCTCATTCCCATTCCTTATGAGTCTAAAGTGAGCTTTGAAGTCAAGGAAAGGGCTAAAACTATGAAGAAACTACATGAGCAAGTGAGAGCTCAAATTGAGAAGGTAAATGAGTAATATAAGGCCACAGCCAACAAGAATTGAAAGCATTTTGAGTTTAAACCAGGAGATCTTATATGGATATATTTGAGGAAGGAGAGGTTCCCTTCAAGAAACAAGCGTATGGCGGCCCCTACAAGATTGTGCACAAAATGGGAGACAATACCTACAAGGTAGAGCTTTCGGGTGACATGACCATCTCTGCCACTTTTAATGTTGGAGACCTCACTTCCTACATTGAGGATGAAGGTGAGGACATTAGAGAATTGAGGGCAAATCCTCTTCAAGGAAGGGAGGTTGATGTGGAGCAAACTATGAAGTCTAACCTCCTAATCAATATCAAGGCTTGGGTTCAATTTGGATCCTTCGTCACCTATGAGGGTGTTACCCAAGTACTTGACTCTCCTAAGTCATTGTTGATTTGGGAGCCTTGAGGAGTCCTAAAAGTAAGCTTAGGAAAGATGGTATGACACTTAGCAGCCTAAATAAGGAGCCTAGCTATTCTATCTCTAAGTCACCCTATTTTATTTTACTTCCTTGTTCTTAGCAGAACATATGGCATGACTCTACCTAATTTTTGGCTAGATAAATAGGATCTGTTTTGGGTAGATTTTGTATGAATGGATAGCCTCAGATGTCTATTTTTGAACAACCTAAGATCATCATTAAATTCCAAGAATCAAGCAAGTTATGAGGTTTTAACCAAGCCATGGTCTGTGGGTTTGGAGGTGAACGTTTTTAATCAAGGATTTATTTGGTCATCAAATGGGAGAATTAAGGGCCCAAATTTGGTGGTTAGCTGATAGACTCTTCTAGAAGGTTCCTATAAAAATCCCCATCTTAATCTTCCCATTTGGATAGGTGAATCACATCACCAATGAGAAGGAATGTGCAGCCAAATTCCAGCACACCAATATCCCCTAATGGTCCCCCTTTAACTGTACAGTTAGCTTGATTTTCATTAGACAAGATCCTTGTAATGCTATTGGCTAGTATAAAACTTTGGGAAGGGGTTATCTTGCTATTTAATTCCTCATCTCTTGCATTACATTCAGTTTTGATGAATATGCATGAATGAAAATGCTGGAAGCCATTTTCTCTCTCAAAAATCTGTTAATCGTTACCCCTTTTAGAGTGGTGATTTAGAACCCTCCATTTATATTAATCCTTGGTGTTTAAGCTTTAGGAGATTAATTTGTGGCTTGAGTATCTTGGTATTCTTTCAAGAATCAAATGAGTTTTCTTTTGATTTGGGGCTTCCTCCATTTGGGTTTTCGAAGAGGTATTCAACTTAATGGTTTTCACTTGGATAATGAAGCCTTTATTTGGCAAATAAACTTCCAAATCCACTTCAATATATCATATGATTATATACTCAATAAAATTGTCTGGGCTAATATGATGATGATGGATGGATTTTTCTTAAACGCTCATGAAATTTCATCTCAACTTAACTACTTTCCTAATGTATTCTTGCTGAACCGTATGCATCATAGCCCTTAAGAAACACATTAAGGTAGCATCATCAAGTTTCGACTTCATATCATAGCTTCAAGTCAAAAGGTCATTGTCCGCGAAGAGATAGGGAAGTCAATTATCACTCCATGTATGGGTTGTCCTATAAGTACACATAGTATGAGATGTATGTTATGGCATAGTTCTCACTTAGTTTGTTACATCACTGTTTATGTCATGCGAATCATCAATCTATATTATATGAAAAAAGATTTATTTTAAAAAAAAGCAAAATTCAGA
Source organism: Carnegiea gigantea (assembly GCA_029747015.1). Classification (NCBI taxonomy): domain Eukaryota; kingdom Viridiplantae; phylum Streptophyta; class Magnoliopsida; order Caryophyllales; family Cactaceae; genus Carnegiea; species Carnegiea gigantea. The sequence goes on from JAKOGI010000956.1 coordinate 345,401, forward strand.
TGAAAAATTTTAGAGAATTGGAAATGAAGTTCATAATATATGAGATTTTGCACATCGACTTATCATATCCAAAAAAAATAATTGATAAACCTATTTCTTTGAGGAAAGAACAAATAAGTAGGAAGGAATATAAATAGTAGGAGAGAGATAGATAAACATACCTGATGAGAACGAAATGGGGAAATAGGATAATGCAGGTGAGAGTGTTGGCACTGAGGAAGCGGCGAGCATAGACAAGAAAAAGGACAGGAGCAAGGAAAGTGTTGTGTCAATGAGAAGGATGGTGAAAAGAAGAGTATTGGATTCTTGAATATCCAGCATATGGGACTTAGGATTGAGCATACAATGGAGGCCTTGTAATTTCTACCAAAACTTTTTCCAAAAGACTAATGAGAATAGTTGTTTCAAACAAAGTTATTAGCCTATTTAATTGTTTATCTAAATATCTATTTAGTTGTTTGACTTGACCAAAAAGCAAAAATCCCCTCAATACCTCTTCCCCCTCCCCCTGAATTAGCTTATGGAGTCAAACACCTCTAATATGCTCAACTCCCAGTCGAAAGCATGCATAGTTTTGCTGTAGGCGAGGTCAGGGGTGTGTACTTTTATTACTAGCAAACTTAGTTACATTTTTTGCCCACAAGGAACACTCAAGTATGAGGGGTCTTTCTCCTTACTAGTTTTAATGGGGTGCATTCATACCCCATAAATATAGACATCTTCTCTTATAACCCTCTACAGAGACTACTCTTCTCCATGATCTCTTTCTCTCATTGTCTCTCCCTCTCTTACACACACACACACACACACACACACACACAAACACAATACACACATAGGTGTGTGGACACGCGCGTGCACATACGCACACACACATACAGACTCTAAATTATTCTTTAATATTCCATTAAGCTTTTCTTAAAATAATTCACCAAACATAATTCGTCAAAAATTTTAAGAAATCATTTCCATCCTTTTCCATAAACTTATTTTGGACTAGCCTCCAATAACTCTTACACTTGATTTGGAATCGAATGTGTGGATGTTGATTTTTCGTAGATATTTTCTTAAGTTATTATTACTATTACTATTATTATACATTTTTTTCAAAAGAAGGGACTAAATCTTAGGTCAAGAATGCCCTAAAAAAAGGACACTCCTATAGCCAAGAAAAAAAGGGCCAAACAGCCCAAGCCTATAATCTTTTCCCAAATTTTAAAAAAGAGGGAAAAGGAAAAAGACATGATGCCAAAACAAAAGAAATTTTTGTAATCAGGCTTCTAAGAGCATTTACATTAGAACTTAACATTTTCATTCTTACGGAAAAGAGTATTCTTAAGGCTCCGTTTGGATCTTGAAAAATTTGGTGGAAACAAAAAAATTTGGAAAAGTTACTTTTTTTTTTATGTTTAGTTTAGAGAAAATCACAAAGAAAAAAAAATATGGAGGAACGTTAGGTGGAAACATTGTTAGAAACAAGTGATAAAATTTTCCTCATAAAATTGTGAGGAATGTTTGAGGAACATTCCCAACCGCTTCCAAGCTTGCATTGCTTATATGACATCAACATGATTCAAGTAGTTCATCAACATTCAAATTTCTCATTTAAATTCTTATATTTTTCTTCTCAATCCAAACAAGAGAAAAAAAGCTCATTGTCTCCCTACTTTTTTTTTCCTTCACATTGTTTTCCTTCAACTTTTCTTTTCACCAAATTTGCTGAGGATCAAACGGAGCCTGAATGATTTGATAGAAGGGGGAAAAAAGAAATAAGCACCACCCCCCAAAAAAAAGATTCAGCTGAGATAGAAAGAGAAATTTAAAAAGGTGAATAGAAAAGCATTGAAAAAGATGGCAGCGACTAGTCATGTCATCCATGATTTGCTACAAGAATTATGTGTCTATTATTTGCTCGCAATCAAAGAAAATGAGTTAAGTTGGATTTTATCCTAGTGTTCGTTTGTTAGTCTATATGTATATTATTAACATCTATTTATAAGTTGAGTTATTTACTATCTATTTATATTTCCTAATTTAGTTATTAACTAGCTAAAACCCACGCGTTGCTCTGGGATTAGCATTTTGAATAAGTATACATTACTTTAAATTATCATTAAGATAATTGTTCATTTATAAAACATTCAAACTAAAGCGTATTACAAATCACGTTATTATTATTAAAGTTACGATCCACGCATTGCCCGAAGTTAATTTTTTAATAAATATATGGTACATTAAAAATATCGTTGAATTTGGATTGGAAAAAGTGTCATTAAATGATTATGCACTCAATAAATAATTAAATTAAAATGTATTACAATAGGCGACACAATAACTCATATCTGCACACATAATAACAAAAAGAATGATGAAGAAGAAGAAGAAGAAGAAGAAGAAGCGAAGAAGAATAAAGAAGACATTAAGTAGGGCCGCATCAAATAGTCATTTCAAGGTGATATAGAGAGAGAGAGAGAGAGAAATACATACATATACATGTAAAGAGATAATCCTACAATTTGATGGGCTTCAAAATTCCAACTACATTTCTTATGCTTAAGTAACATTACTGTTGTACCTATCATATATACTATAAAGCGCTTGTGGAATATATTCGAAATCATTTTTCAACTAAAACTTCATACAACCCTATAACTTATGACAAAGTTAAACTTAACCCATGTTGCTCCATGAAACCATGTAAAGACTTGCCGTGTTATTGATGGAGTTGACCATAGCCTCAAAAATTAACAATCACTCTCCACGTTCATTCAACACAACTAGTCAAATAACATAAAATGTCATATTTATGTTACTTCCCCTCTTTGAACTCTTATGTACATCAGAAAAATGTTATCTGGGACATCACAAAATCCTTTTTATTTTTTTGCGAGGATTTGGGTTGTTCAATAACATTATGCTACGAATTGGTTATATTTCATTATAATGTGAAGGAATCATTAGCCATTTAGCCTTAATGTCTGTCACGCCAATAAGCATGCATAATATTTGTAGGAAAAGCTTGTTATAAGATTGCAAAAAAAAGGGAAAAGGGAGGATGAGAGAGATGTTTACCTTAAATGGGTTAATAAATAGTCATATTTGTATTTTACAACTTCACTGCAAAAAAAACAAGGGATGCCCAAGGTAAATAAAAGATAAATACAAGATCAATCGCTGAAACTATGAAATAAAAGGACCATATAATAGAGGAGGACAATATACCTGGATGACCAGCAGTAAGCAGACAAGACTCTTCTCGAAAAACAGTACAACCTGCATACAAACACCACACACGAAAAAAACCTCTACCAGCACTAAGCCCCCGCAACCAAAAGAAAACTACAGGGTCAACTCTCCGCTATCTACGGTCTTAATTCTATCCCGCCACAACTTCCTATCCTGAGTCATGTCCTCCGTCAAACCGACAACTTTTAAGTCCTCTCTAATCATCACGTCTAAGTTCTTCTTTGGTCTTCCCCTCCCTCTTCTTCCTATGGGGATGCTGATCCTCTCGCATCTCCTCACTGGAGTATCTACACTCCTCCTCTTCACATGACCAAACCATCGGAGTCTTGTTTTTCTCAACTTATCTTCGATGGGAGTTACTTTAACTAAGTCCCTGATAACTCCATTCCTAATTCTGTCTATTCTCGTATAACCACACATCCACCTTAACATCCTCATCTCTGCTACCATCAGCCTTTGAACTTGCGTCTTTTTTAGCGGCCAACATTCCGATCTATAAAGAACGGCCGGTCTAACTACCATGCGATAGACTTTGCCTTTCAATCCAAGGGGCACCCTCTTATCACACAGCACACGTGAGGTATACTTCCATTTTTGCTAGCCTACTTTTATTTGCTGGGTAATATCTTCGTTAATATCCCTATTCTGCTGAATGATCGAGCCTAGATACTTAAACTTATCGACCTTAGGTATCGGCCTCCCATCCTGGGTGACTTCTCTCCCCACTTCTACCCTTCCACTGAAACAATAATAAAGGTACTCCGTCTTCGATCTACTCACTCTAAAACCTCTAGATTCCAGAGTGTGCCTCCATCGCTCCAACTTGTCATTCACTCCTTGTCTAGTCTCGTCAATAAGAACAATGTCATCTGCAAAAAGCATACTCCAAGATAACTCATCCTGAGTCCCTCTTGTAAGTTCATCCATAACTAGAGTGAACAGAAAAGGGCTCAAGGCGGAACCCTGATGCAGGCCCCAACCAATGAAGAAGTTATTGGTGACCCCTCCTGGCGTCCTAACACTCGTCCTACCTCTCTCATACATATCCTTAATAACTCGAGTATATAAGGGTAGCACTCCTTTCTCCTCCAGGCATCTCCATAAAACTTCACGTGGAACTCTATCATAAGCTTTCTCTAGGTCAATGAACACCATGTGGAGATCCACTCTTCTATCTCTATACAAACCCATGAGTTTTCTAAGAAGGTAAATCACCTCAATGGTCGATCTTCCTGGCATAAAACCAAATTGGTTCTCTGAAATTGCAACATCCTTCTGCGACCTTCTCTCAATCACCCTTTCCCATAACTTCATAGTGTGACTAAGCAACTTTATACCTCTAAAATTATTACAATCCTGAATATCCCCTTTGTTCTTGTACAAAGGGATAACTGTGCTAGACCTCCATAAAAATTCATAATGAATGGTCATCTAAATAATAAACTGAATTTATCTAGATTGACAATTAAAATATATAGATCAAACGTTAAGAAAGGCTTGGGATTTCAGTGTTTAAATTAAGACAATTTCTAGTAGAACTGTTGGCAAGCTAATTGATGCTTAGACACCGGGAAAAGGGGCAAAAAACATAAAAAGTTTCAGGATGGAGGAGAACCCAGACTTATAATGTCCTAAGTCAAATATATGCGACACCAACAAAAAAAGAGCATATGTAAGAGTATCTCTTGGTAGAAACAGAGAAACATACTCGAAAGAGGATGATGTTTAACTTATCTTAGTATACCCTGTTGTGTTGTATGAAAGGGACTGGCCGCCAATCCCTTGAAAATAGTTTAGTGCCTCGTTTGTGAAAACAACATAGCCATAAAACTACAACCAACACTAAATCTTCAAAAACCCTATATCTATGCACCCAATTTTACATCTAGAAAGAATAAAAATTTAAGGTGAAATTATGTGACCTTGTCGAAAAACAACAATCAAAATTGAACAACATAAAAGAAATGGAATTACTAAAAATGATGCAAAGAAAATTAGGTGATTCACTAAAATGCAAAGCTGAACATAGGAAGGTCATAGGAGCAAATAAAACACACAAGAAAGACTTTACCTAAATCCTCATATACCCCATAGAACCCTTCTTTGTTTTTCTGAAAGCCTACACTTCTACGCAGTATCCAAAATCCACTAACCCGAAAATTTCATTGTTACTAATTTATTTAAATTATAGTAAAATGATCCGAAAGAGGGGAACGGTCCAACAAACAAAAAGAAGAAACAATTCAATGGAATGTGCCAATTGTCTTTCTTCATGCATGACATGCTTAACTAATAAGATATTGTTGCTCCTGATCCTTAGCAAGTTCAAAACAGAGTAATGGAAACAAGAGTCATATATAGGTTACTAAGAAAGCAAACTAACCTTGTGCTTATTGATGATGTTCAATGGATGTGTGATTGAGATGGCTGACACAACAACTGTGAAGAGAAGTCAGAAGTCCAATTTCAAGAACTATAAAAAAGGATGGATTTCAAAGAGGGACTTAGAGGAATGGTGTCAACATATATAGACTTCATGGGCTGGTTAGATGGTGCCACTAAGCTAATTGTCCATAACCCTCCCACTCCCTATAAGGGTGAAAATTAAACAAAATAAAGATTGACGGAGGTATTCGTGATACTCACTTGACCCTTTCAAATGATGAACCCACAGATTGAGAACGCATTTCCATAATTCTCAACGTTAATAGTTTTTGAACATTCCAGATGCATTCATTACTTGCGAGTTGCAAGCATATTGACACGATGCTTACTCGCAATTCACTCTTTCAAGGTGGCCTTCAACATGAGCAAGTACAATTTTAATCACATAGAAGAGACAAATACACATGAATGTAAGCTCAAGAAGGCACCGCTTGACATGAAATTTACTTCTCAAAAGGGAAGCATTTGTCATTGAAAATCCATGGAATCCCATTATGGGTAATATGAAGTTCACCCAAAATTAAATCAACAGAACCCAAACTCAATCCACAAAATCATAATTACCAAATCATGAAGTAGAGCATATATGAATTGAATCTTCTATTATCTAAACCCAATCTCCCCCTCCCCCAAAAATGAACCACAAAAATTCAACTCCTAAATTTAAGGCCAGGTAAGAAAGAGGGAGAATTAAAAATGGGAAAAAAAAAATGCAAAGAGATAAAGTAGACGACAAGATGTGGGCACCTCGTGTTTGGTTTTATCCATGCAGCAGTTGCATCACTTTTCTATTTTGGGGGGCAGATTGGTAGTTACATACATACACTCCTCCCAAGTCAACATTAATTTTTAGTGTTTTTAAATTGAGTGAATTTTAGAGGCTGATATGTTGTAACATTCCATGTCAACAGCCATGGATGTCCCCAACTCCGTAACTCATGGTGAGCAAAGCCAATTCAATTCTTCTTTTATGATAGATATAGATATAGATGCGTATTGATTTTTTTTATGCCTTATTTAATGTACTTGTTATGTTTGTCTACGTATTTATTTACAACTTGTTTAATTGTTGATGAAATTATTTATAGCTATTGGTTTATTTATTTATTTATTTACAACTTGTTTAATTATTGATAAAATTATTTATATCTATTGGTTTATTTATTTATTTATATGTTTACACCTCGTTTAATTATTGATTTATTTATGTCTTGTTCACTATGTATTCCCTCCGTCTCATATTGGTAGTCAACTTTTGAACATGTATGAAAATAAGCATTTAATGCAGTTTACATTTTGGAAATTATTTGCAACTCGTTTAACTATTAATGAACTTATTGATTTATTTATATCTTGTTTAATATGTACTCCCTACATCCTGTATTGGTAGTCAAATTTTTAAAATGTATGAAAATAAGCATTTAATGCAGTTTACATTGTGGAATTGATTATTAAACCAATGAAAATAGAAAAAGATTGTTGTAAAAGAGAATTTTGACAAGAAAATGGGACTATGAAAATAAATGTCTTAATAATGAATGCGGGACGGAGGAAGCATTTGTTTGTCTATCTATATCTACTTCATTTATTTAGGATACTAACATAGCTTATTTATTGTTTATCTGTTTCAGAAATCACACTTTATTGATCTATATAATTATTTTATTAATAGCTTATTCATTATTTGTTTGTTTAACATTATTTATTTTAGTTATTCATTTATTTATTTATACTTATTATATAATTCCTAATCTGTACATATTTATAGTTTTTGTGTTAATGATGAACATATTTAGACATTTATTTGTTTATCTAATTGTATTTTTATTCATTTATAGTTTTGGACAGTTGAAGCATTTAAATTGTTGACAAATTTATGTATCATATTAATATTTTATTGATTTGTTGATTTATTTACTTATTTATTATATTAACATTTTGTTGATTTATTTATTGAATTACTTATTTGTTTGTAACTTATTTACTTGTTTTACATTTAATTATTTATTTATTTACTCATTTATTTGTTTGTATGTATTTGTGTATATCTATGCTTTTTTAGTTTAGTTATGTAATTCGCTGCATCCCCCGTGTCTGTGGTCCGAGATGTTCATTCCAGATTGCAATTCAACCCGTGATCCGAAATGCAGTCGGTCGCAATCCAATTCACCATAGTTATTGATCCTGTTTGAACTGGGTTAATGATGGTTTCTGTAATAGTAGGACAGTTGTTCACAGTGGACTGTATTTGATGGGCTTCTCGCCATACCTTCAATAATGCAAGCATCATGATCGGCTTCAATGGCCACCGACGTGAGAGATAGGCTATGACAAGAAATGGAAGACACATGAGGAAGGGGAACACTATGCAATAAATTTTTTTTTGGTGATGGATGTAAGATACATAATATAATTAGTGAGATAATAGAAGCAAAAAAAGGACAGTCTGGATATGATACATAATATAATTGCGTAGATTATTTATGTTTTCTTATTTTTTATTTAATTAATTAATTTATGTTTTCTTATTATGGAATTTGGCGTCTGTTGTATTAAATTTATTTGTTTGTAACTTATTTTTGAGGATAATATAAATGTTTGGCTTACTTATTATTGTTTTGCATGCCTTGTCTATTTATCTGTGCAAATGGCAAATTGAGTTATTTCCTATATATTTATATCCATCTGTTTGTTTATTTATATATAGTTTTCTAATTGTTAAGAATTTATTGATTTAGTTATGCCAAAATACATTTGCCATCCATTCATATGTATTTATTTATTTATTTATATTTTTATTTATTATATTTATCAAAAATGTTTGGGGGGAATTATAGCCCAAGGCAGCCCGGTCCACAAAATTTATACTTATATTTATCCAAAAAAAATTTCACAGTCCAGATTATAGGTATTTCCCGTCTATTAATATCTATTTGTTTACTTATATCTACTTACATACTCATTTATTTATTTATTATAACATATTTATTTACAGTATATTATTTTTATTTATCTGTTTGTCAATTTTTAATATGTATTTATATATCAATTTATGTGTTCTGACATTAATTTAAATACTTAAATTATTGATTAACTCATTTATTTATTATTTAGTTCCTCAATACTCTTAGTAATTATATTCATATATATATATATATATATATATAT